>JAQMCW010000003.1:11078420-11134040 GCA_030068335.1 Chrysichthys cranchii
GGTGCAGCCTGAAGAGGGGGGTCTTCAGTTTGCGTTTGAAGGTAGTCAGGGAGTCGGCAGTTCTGACCTCAATGGGATGATCATTCCACCAATGAGGAGCCAGAACAGATAGCAGCCTTGAACGGGCCGGACAGGAGCGAAGAGGAGGAGGGGCCGGTTGGCCAGAAACAGCAGAACGAAGAGAACGGGCTGGCAAATAGAGACGGACAAGTCTCTGGGGATATGCTGGACCTAACCCCTTAACTGCCTGGTATGCTAGCACATCCTAATATGTAATCATTTTTACTGACTACTCTGTTCATAAAGGGTATCCTGAAAGTCTGGATCTATAGGCATCTTAATTTTTAGGAAATTTAATATTTTTCTTTTTATTTCCGATCCAAAAAGACTCTGAAACTAACAATCAAAGATTGAATTCAGCATTTACACAAGTGTCGTGAAGTCCAAGGGCATCAATTCATCATTTGTTGCAACATCTACATGTTATAACATGTATTTAATAAATAAAATAAACAAATGATTGCATATGGCTCCAGACTGTTGGGTCACCCTGTGTAATAATAGAATATGCTGATTATGAATTGAGAAGATTTGAAGTGTGATTTTTTTTTTTAGTGACATGACAGTGTGAAAAAAAAATTATTAATGTTTTTAAAGTGTCACTGATGACTAAAGTCCTAAACCAGTGAAAACCCACTACCCCAAATTCGTAGATTTGTCATTCAAATGACTTTCATTTAGGCCTGATAAAAGGGTAAGCCATGCTTCTTTGGAATATGATAAACATTCTGCCTTCACAAATAATCATCATCTTTACTATTTTTGTCATATATCATATTTTAAGGTATTTGTTTTTATAATGGCTTATAAAAGCTTAAGCAAGATGGAAATTCCAAAACCCACTGTATCCTAATTCATCCTAACATTATGTAAAACATCAAAACATATTCTATGTTAATGTGCCTAATGCCATCATTATTATAAATAGCAGATTATGCATTATATGGCTAAAGGTTTATGGACACCTGGCCATATGTGTTCCTTTCTCAAACTATTGCCACAAAGTTAGAAGCACACAGTTCTATAGTATATGTATATGTCTTAGTATGCTGTAGAATTACAGATTCCCCTCACAGGAACTATGAGGCCCAAGCCTGTCCCAGCATGACAATGCCCTGTGTGCAAACCAAGCTCCATAAAGACATGGTGTGCCAAGACTGGAGTGGAAAAATGGAGTGGAAAGCACAGAACCCTGACCTCAACTCCACTAAACACCTTTGGGGTCAATGTCAGCTGCACCCCAGGCCTCCTCACCTGACATCAGTGCCTGACCTCAATAATGCCCTTGTTGCACAAATCAGACTCAGGTTTACTGACCAAGTATATTAACACACAAGGAATTTGGTTCTGCTCATTGGTGAAGCAATACATACGATATACAGACAATGTACATATTTGCAGCCATGTCACAATATCTAAGCAATATACAGATTATATAAAAGACAAACAATATACATAGAGTGCAGCTGTGTATGTAGTGCAGACATCACACATGTGCATCATGTATAGGAATTAAATTGTGATGTATAAGTATTTGTATAGTACAATATTTGTAGATGTGAAGCAAGGTGTAATAATTATCTGAAGAAACAAGAGTAGCTATGGTATAATAGATGATACTGGTCAGTTATTAATGAAGGTGATGACATTAGGAATGAAATGTGTATGCTGTGGCTGGTAGTTCCAGTATGCAGGGTTTTGTAACATCTGGGTGTCTGGAATCTATAATGCATTTCCCTGCCCTTTTCCTGATTCTTGAAGCCTTGAAGTCTAGTTTTTTTCTGCAGACATTACTGTTTGCTGCAGTCTGTTCCTATCCTGTCTTATAGCTGCTCTAAACCAAACCGTGATGGATACACACAGGACAGATTCGATGACAGCAGTGTAGAAGTGACTCAACAGCTTCTGTGGCAGACCATATTTCTGCAGCTGCCATAGAAAGTATTTCCTTTGTTGAGCCTCTTTAAGGATGGAGTTGATGTTGGTCTCCCACTTCAGATCTTGGAAAATGGTAGTTCCCAGAACAGTGATGGTCTCCACGGTTCACACGTGAGTAGTGCTGATGGGTAGCTCCTGAAGTCCACTATCATCTCTACAATCTTGAGTATGTTCAGTTCCAACTTGTTCTGAGTGCACTAGAGCACCTGATGAAATGCAAACTTAGCACCATCTTGGATGACTCTCATGACTCAGGTATCGTTTACAAACTTCAGGAGTTTAACAGCTGGGTCCTTGGATGTTCAGTCGTTGATGTAGAGCAGGGGTGTCCAGTCTTATCCGCAAAGGGCCGGTGTGGGTGCAGGTTTCCATTCCAATTAAGCAGAAGCCATACCTGATTCCACCTGTTTAATCAGTTGAGCCTGGCTTTCAGTAGGCTCAGATTTGTCTTCTGCTTGGTTGGAATGAAAACCCGCCCCCACAGCAGCCCTTTCCGGATAAGATTGGACACCTCTGTGTCCAGTGCTGACTGTCTGCAGAAGTGACCTTCCCCCAGCCTCACCTGCTGTTTCCTTCTTGTCAGGAACCCGGTGATGCTCTGACATTCGTCCGAGGATACAATGAGCTGGGAGTGCTTGGAGGAGAGGATTTCTGAAATGATGGTGTTGAACACTGATGCACTGATGAAGTCCTGAACTAGGGTCCTCACATATGTCCCTGGGCAGTCAAAGTCAATGTGTTGTAGGGTTTAGTGAAGTCCCATGCCGTCTGCATCATTCACTGACTGCACTGGTGGTCCAGCAGGTGTCCTGAGACTTTCTTCAGGTGGAACAAGACAGGTCATTCAAGACTTCATGACCACAGGTGTCAGAGTGACAGGCCCGTAGTTATCCAGTCCTGTAATGGAGGGTTTCTAGGAGAGCAGGATGATGATTGAACATTCGAAGCAGGAGGGGACTTCACACAGCTCCAGGGATCAAATGGACACGCTTCAGGATTTGGTGGAAAGCTGAAGAGTGGCGGTTATGATAAGAGCAAAGGGGACTAAATCTGAAATGGGATGTTCAACAAGCACGTACGGGTGTGACGGTCAGGTGTCCACAAACTTTTGGCCATGTCACTGAATTTAAAAAGTAATAGACAGATAGCAGGACTGCAGTCATTATGGGTCAGGACTACAGGAAGGAAGCAGGCCAACTCCTGTGACGTAGGAGGCTGACTGGTTCGGGACAACCCTCCACACACACACACACACACACACACACACTGAGCCTAAATTCTGACCAAACCCTTCCATAATATGAGCAACCACTATTTCAAGATTTCTGCTAGATTTGTTCTCGAAGCATCTGTCCGTTTTGTGCCACACGTCACAAGGTTTATTTGTATTCTAACTCACTCCGTTGGCCGAACCAGCGAAACACTGTAGGTATCACTCACTCTGATTGGCTACCACCAGTCAGAGTACCCGCCCCTCCAAAATCTGATTGGTTAGTTTTAGGAAGTATGGCGCGCTCATTGGTTGCTACGTTTGTTGTTTCCGCTATACGTAAGCCCATGTTTTTATCGCGTCTTGGGAAGCCCTCTGTTGAGTTAGCGGAATTCAAGCACAACGCACTAGGTTTGTATAATGTCTCTGAAACGAGAACTTAAATGTTGTGTGGGGGTTTTACTAAAACGGAGCCTTTCCATCCCGTGTATTAGTGCTATAAGTTAATACAGGGCTAGAAGTGCCTAGCTGGGGGAGAAGTTAGCTAGCTAGGTTAGCTAACTAGCGAGCTAAGCAGTGATGAAATGTGTGTGAGGCAGCCAGCTGGCTAATAAACCCATCTGCTGAGCTACAGGAGTGAATGCTGTGATAGGGGCTGTCTTACAAGTCAAGTTGTGTAACTAAATAGACCGAATGTTTTGTAAGTGTATCCCACTGGCTAGCACAGGGGAGGGGGAAATGTCTGGACGTGTTTATTAAAAGAGTTGCTTTCTGTGGTTAGCTTGTGTTTACATTGTGGCTTCCTTGGGAAAACACAGCTAGAAAACAAACACAGTACTAGGAGGAGTGTTATCCCCACCTTAAAGACCAGGAAATGACCAAGCTACAGTCTTGAGTAATGTTATTTATTGGGGAAACTCATCTGAATTTCATAAAGAAGTGTAACAGTTATTATTATTGTTATTATATTATTATTATATTATTCTTATATTGTTGTTATTATTATTATTATTATTGTTGTTGTTATCATCCATTTGTCACTTGTGCTGTCTGGTTCAGTTGTTTTGGTTGAAAGGTTCAAAGCTCAGTATGAGCCGAAGCCTCTTGACCAGAAGTTTTACGATCCTAAACCGTCCCTCTCCATTTCCTCTTTTCTCAGGACACACCGGTCCACCATGGCGTCCGACTCCCCGCGCAGACCGAGCCGCTGTGCTGGAGGGGTTGTAGTTCGAGCCCAGGCTGTTACGTAAGCACAAGCCTCTTTATTTGTACTCATTTGTGTTGTGTTGGTGTTCGTTTTAGGTGAGTATACAGTATAAGGTTCCTTCACCCTTCGACACTGTTTCCTAGACATTACATTGCATTACATTACCGTCATTTGGCAGATGCCCTTATACAGAGCGACTTACAGTTTTATATCATTTATACAACTGAGCAGTTGAGGTTAAGGGCCTTGCTCAAGAGCCCGACAGTGGCAGCTTGGCGGTGCTTGGATTTGAACTCTTGACCTTCTGATCAGTAGTCCAGCGTCTTAACCCCCTGCCCCCTAGACATCAGTGGAAGTCAATATGTGTTATCTAATAGTCAGTATGTGCTGAAGTCTTATGTGTCGCAGGTACGAATAAGTACTGACGTTTCTCTGAACCACTGTAGATGACTCTTGCCTGTTTCTGAAGCCACAGTTTTGTGTAGAGAGTGTGAGCTTGATAGATGATCCATGTTCCATAGGTCAGCAGTGGCGGTGTCCCAGGGTCTCTTCTAGTCTGTAGTGGTGAAGCAAGAGCTTAATTTCTGCATAAAGGGTTCTTTTTCCCAATCAGTCTACAGTCCTGTCCTCACCTGTTGTCACAGGATATCGGTTGGGATTCAAATCACAAGGTCATGAATACAGGAAATCAGGATTGTTGGGCTTACACTCTGTGATTAGGGTGCGGGCCTTGAGAATTGATGTGGTTTGGGCAGATTATAAGGATTCCCACTGGTCAGCTCCTGACATAGGTGTATCAAACATGTTGGCACTGAATGGAGACCCAGAACCCACTGAAGAGATTATATATCACAGCTGTCTTTGAGGAAGAGCGCCCAGAAAGAGCTGTGGCCCTGCATGTAGACGTTTGGACTGACTTTCTGAGCCTGTTTCGACTGTGACGCAGGGACAATGAATTATATATAAAATGATAAATATATACAAATTTTATACACAGTTTATACATAACACACACTCTTAGGCTTTCAGTTTCTACATTCTAGCTACATTAGTTGGCACATAGATGTCTGACTGACTGTAGCCTATCTGATGCTGTGGCCACGCTTAAACACACTGCTGCTCCTGCTACCTTGGCACCAATACAAATGAACATCAAACTAACACAAGTCCAGTAGTCAGAAAGCCACACTGATGAAAGTTAGGTGATAGTTAACACACGCTATGCATGGGAAAAAATAAACACTGGCCTTTTAAGCTGTTATGTATTGTCTTCGCTCTGTGGGTTTATCATGATGTCGTGTGCCTGTTTTTCAGGGAGCAGTCTTACATGGAGAGCGTGGTGACCTTTTTGCAAGACGTGGTCCCTCAGGTTAGTCCTTCCCCCTCCTGTTCCTATTTATAGTTTAGAATCATGTTCTGTCAACTCAGACAAGTGATTTGTGCATTTTAGTGATTAACAGGCATCAATATGTTAATCTTAATAAGTAAATCTAAATAGTAAATAGGGAATCTGTATGAATTAAGGAATGCAGGAAAAAAGTCTCTTCCTGAGTATGAAATGTTGTGACTCAAGTTTTGCTCGTTTATTAAAAATACATAAGTTTTTCATGGCTTATGCTCAATGCTGTCATATCCAGACAGATGTTAATTGGGAACAGTTGTTTAATATAGATGTACAGATTTTGCAGTAACGCTCAACTGTAATGTTGCCTTGAACGCGGAGTTTAATTTCTACTAAATACTGCGCTAAGTATAATCAAAACCAGATGTATGATTTGAATTCAGTTCATTATTTGAAATGTTAAACGGGTCATTCCTTGCCAAATCAAAAGATTTTCAGGAGTTTGGGTCCACCCTTCACCACAGTCATTTTTGGAAGCCTAAAAATCCTGTTTAAAGGACATGCAAGCACCCAGTAGTTTTTTCTGCTGAACGTCCACCCTGTTGGCTCTTTCCTAATCGCCAATATGACAGTGCGACAACAATTTGCTGTTGAACTCTAAACTGGAGAAAAGTGCTTGAGGGTGATATTCACCTGGCCAGAACCCAATGTGGACACAAAACCCTTTAATGGGTTCGTTTTGAAGAACTTGATATGTAGTATATTCATGTCAAATATCATGATCCGTTCAAAACACCTTCAAGAAATAAAACCCTTTTGGAAATGTGCTGTGTTGTAGATGTAGAGTGCAGCGTTCAGGCGAAACCTCAGAATATGCCTCTTGCAGAATGGTTTTGTCCTGAGTGTCGTATGACTGACGGTAACCCTTGTCCCAGTTTACCCAGTTTTTAAAGGCACGCCTTTGTGAATTTCTGAATTGACCTGTTTTCCGTCATGATCCAGTCTTGACAACAGACATTGTACAGAAGAGATAGCCTGAATAATTTGAATACTTGAGTATACATTATTACATTAGTACTACTTTCTCTATTTAGTATTCAGAAGCTTTGTCATGACCTTCGTACTCGCTTTATAAGTGAGCTGTTTTAATTATTTACTAAAATAATGACTTCTCCATCCGTTATGTGCAATTTTGTGAGCCAATGCAAATAAGTTTTAAAATCAATGTCATATGATCTGAATCCTTACAGCTTTATAACTACTGTTCAAAGGCATTGTCAGGTATAAGAGTGTCAAGATGTATTCTTTAAATCATAGTCGTGATCTGTTATAAAACATTATGTTGGATAAAAAGACGAGGGCGCTTCGAAAGAAAAACTTTTGATTTTCTTTATTTTGCATCGTTTAGTGCAAATCAGTGTTACCAAAGTGTATCAGGTTTAAGGTAGCAGCAGTAGTACACGGTTTACTTCCATAGCTACAAATGTAACATCCTGTTTCTCTCATTTCTGTTGCATTTTTAGGCTTTTCATTTGACCCTGATACTTTTACACCAAATGAAATGGGTTGTTGCTTTAAAAAAGCCATTTCCAGGCAGAATGGAAAACATTTGGGTGTTTGTGTACTCGTTTAGGATAACACAGTCTATTCAGAGTCTGTGAAATGCTATTCAGGCCAGCCCTAATGCTCGGTATATAACTAGAGCCACAGGTGCCAAGGAAGTCTTTTTCTTTGGAGAATTATACATAATTCAGGTTGTTGTTTTGTTTTTTTTTTTTTTTTCAATTTTGAAGGCCTACACTGGGACACCTCCGACAGATGAAAAAGAAAAGATCATTTGGGTTCGATTTGAAAAAGCAGACATCAATGGTAAGTTTCTGTTTGCATGAACTTCTTGGATGTTGTTCGGAAGAGACGGCCCACCTGCTGCCTAGGTGCCATCAGGCGTCTTCTTTTTTGCATCTTCTTTCTTTCTTTCTTTCTTTCTTTCTTTCTTTCTTTCTTTCTTTCTTTCTCGTTTTCTCTCTTCCTTTCTTTCTTTTATTTTAACCTCATTATATTAAGTACTCGTGCTAGGGACTTGAACATTATATCCCCGAACGGCCAAACTCAGGAACCTGACTAAAGCTTTCACACCTCTGGGAGAGCTGTCCGAACATGGGACTATGTTGCTCATTCGGCTGCAGAGAGTGAAATAAACATCGTTTAAGTTTCTTTTTAAACAATCATTATATTTTTTTAGTCTACTGAGACATTTAATATTTTTTTCACACTTACTTTTACAGCATTTTCCATGTAGTCACTTCTAAAAAGAACATTAATGATAATTTTGTTTGTATGTAAACAAGTACTAATAGAGCTCAGTTATTTTTCACGTATTTTATTTGCCCAGAAAAGCTATGACTTCAGGATCACTTTCTCATTTTTGACAAGGATTTATTGTTCTCTATAAATAAATGCATTCACACGTAGTAGCAGTGTTTGAAGAAGGTCATCGTTATTGGATGAATTTGATATTGATATTTTGTGACAGTTGGACTATTTTATGCGCAACCAGAAAAGTTAGAGGAAGGACTTCCTGTCTTGCAGGTCAATATCATGTCCTACAGTGTTTTTTTTTAAGCAGTATACTTTTGATTAAAAAGGCAAACAGGATTAGTATGCTTAATTTATGACCAATTGTTTGTCCAAAGAAAGTCCAGGATGCACTTGCTTGAGTATCGACCTGCACAGCTATTTCTGCTTATCAACGAGGGCACAATTGACTTGATGTACAAGCAAGTTTTTTTGTTTTTTTTTATCTATGTAATAAGTAATATGTATAAAAGAACACTAAAGAGATTTATTTTGAAATGCCATTCATTCTTCACTGTCCTCGTTCAATCTTTGCGATGCTTTGTTAGCGTTCATGCGAGGCTGACGTGTTTGGCAGAGACCGGGCTGCTTGTGTTGTGATGGTTCATTTCTCCTTAAAGGGGATGAGTGCCAGCCCTGCGTTTTCTCATCGACATTCATACACGTGTGCCAGCGGTACTGTAATTTGACAGCAGATTTGGAGCGGCTTTTTTGTTTATAAAACGTCTCACTTTATTAAAGTGGAATATATACAGTAGTCCCATCAGAAAATGATTCTTGTTAAGCACATGGCTCATTTGTCTTGCGTGCTTTCAATACACTAGAGTACCTTTATATATCAAAAAGACAGAGTATGTGCACAACAGGCCTGTGTATTGCGTGGAGGGTTGTGTGCGCGTTTTATTGCATTATCCGCGATTTTTTCCCCCCCTCATCATTTCATTAGTTTTTATTTTGGAGCAACAGTCACAGCCTTCCAATCAATCAGCCGAAAAATGCACTGCCACATCTCTGATTTGTCGGACAAGTGGCTTGAATCGTCTGTAAAAAGATTTCCCGTGTCACTTGAAGCCTTGAAAGCTTTCTCATGTCGTAATTTATTGTACAGAGTTACAAATGTAGTTCGTGCCAAGACAACCAACCCATATTCTTCCAGTCGCAAATTCTACAACCCCTTAAATGGGGCTTGAGCATAAATCCTATAGAGCAAACTTCTGTTTAACTCAGTGTAGGGTTTTCACTGTTGACCCTCAGGCTGGGTTTTTTTTTTGTTGTTGTTTTTTTTAAATCTGGCATTCACACATTACGGTGTAGCAGCTGACTGTGTACAAAGTTGAGGCTTCTCCTCGTCAAAGGCTGTGTAGCATGCTAAGTACATGCTGTTACGTGTCATTTTTGTATACCTTGCTACGTCTGAGATGCTGTTCTCTTTGTGTGTGTGTGTGTCTGTGTGTGTGTGTGTGTGTGTGTGTGTGTGTGTGGGTGGGTGTGTTTGTGTGCGCACTCAGATGTGGGCCGATCGCCAGAGTTCCTGGAGATGCACGGCAGCGGTGTGGACCCTCCTCTTTGTCTGATGATTGGCTATGCAGACGGAATGCAAATCTGGAGTGTATCAGTAAGTACTTTATTCTCGCCGGCGAATGCGAGTCATTGATCAGTGTTGGATAGCTGTTGGGGTTTCTAACCCATGCTAATCTTTACTTCCACTGGATTACAAGAAATAAAATATGTCTCCAGCAAGAGTGACGGGAGCAGAATGCCTAGAGCTTTATGTAACGGAAATATCCGTTTCTATATAAGAAGTAAATACGGATATGTAAATGTATGCAAACGTATTTAATACATAATCCCAGCAAAAAAAGTGCCATAATTCTAAAATAACCTTCAAAAAGCTTTAAAAAATATTGTTGTTGTTCATGGTGGTGGTGGTGGTGGTGGTGGTGGCGGTGGTGTCTTTGGTGTTCATCCACTTCTTGCTGTTGTTGCTGTTGTTGTTACGGTTAGTCGTTTTCTTCCTGTTGCTATTGCTGCTCTTGTTGGTGTTGTCAGTAATGATGTTCTTACAGTTCTGACTTTTATTATACAGTAATCCCCCGCTATATCGTGGTCCACATTTCGCACCCCCAGCTATTCGTGGATATTTATTTAGAATATATACATTTTTTTGTGGATTTCCCCGGTATTATAAAATATAAACATTAATTAAAATGGAGTAAAATATTAATAATATATGAAATACAGTGCAGTGTATCTTTTATTTACACAAGAGACAAAGAACACATAGAGTTGTTTACGAAAACGCGGTGTGTGGATACTGTGAAAAAAAAATGGCTGGAGGAACGAGTCTGGCCAATCAGAATGCCCTATTCATTTAACCTTGGTTGTGATTGACTGCTGACTAGGATGCATACAGTTGTGGAGAAGCGACCGGCAATCGTCAACATCTAGTTCTTCTCCCGTAGCAGTACTCGCTATAAATGTGATGTTTCTACTAATTCTACACAGAATCCCCCTCGCTATATGCTCGCAAATGTTTACTTTATGTGTTTAATTGTGTCTATAAAGTGTTTAAAGAGTGTGGGAGGATAATTTAGGGTTTAAAGTATTTTAATAAAAGCATTTGGGGTGGCGTCCGTGTATCGCAGATTTTCATCCTTTGCGGGAAGTTTTGGAACGTAACCCCCGCGAAAGATGGGGGTTTACTGTAGTTCATCATAATCTTCTTACAGTATTTGTTTTGTGGTTGCTAGGGTTTGTCTCCTTTTGTTCTTTCATTTTGTTATTATGGTTCCTCTTGGTGTTTTTGTTGTTGTTATGGTTCTTCTTGCTGTTCATCATCATCATCATCATCATCATCATCATCATCTTGCTGTTATAACAGTTCATCTTTCTATTCTTGTTGTTGATATTATTATGGTTCTTGTTGCTGTTGTTACAATGGTTTTCCCTTCTTCTTGTCCTTCTTCTTCTTCTTCTTCTTCTTCTTCTTGCTGTTGTTCCTGATAATGCTGTTGTTCCAGCTCTTGTTGCTGCTAATGTTGTTCACGGTGGTGGTGTAATTACTGTGCTGTAACAGAGGGTGTCAGTCAAAGTAGCGACAATGCTCACGGTATTTCATAAAAGTGCGTCCTATCATGTCAATCGGATCAGATTGATCTGTACCACAGATCGATATTGTAACCCCCGCAATGTTTATCGTCATGTGTACATACACATGTGTAAATTTAGTAGTTCACCAGTATGCATGTCCGTCTAAGGAGATTTTACATAAATTGTGCAGTTCTACGTTAGAGCCACTTGATGTCAGTAGTGGCAAACAAAATGCGTCTTTTGAACCCATTAACAGAAGTTAAAGGCGCAGCTTTGTTCGAAGAAAGACTGAGAAAAGCAATGGATGTGGTATTCAGCCTGTAGGTTAGCTAATGTAATCATCCTCAGTGCCATCGTATGCAAGGTTTTTTTGTTTTTTTTAAATAATTATTTCTCCGTTTTTTTGTGTGGAACTTTGAATTGTTACACAATGTGATCAGAGTTTTTAAGTCATTCAGTATCATTTACTGGGTAAATAGTGGAAGTGTAAAGACGCATGTTAAGTTTTAATTCTTAAATTTTACACATTATGCTTTCGGTATTATTTGCTTCTCAGTTTTCTCTCTTCTCTTCCAAAATACCTTTTATGTAGTGTGTTTTTCTCAAGGCTGGACTAGCTGCTGAAAGCTGCTGAAAGCTGCCCAGATTCTGGTCATGAGTGACCGTGAAGTGTTTGTGACAGTTGCTAAGCCGACACCCTCCATAATGGCGTTGGATGGAGGTAGAGGAATGGAGCTAGCAGATCTGCTGGTGTGTGTGTGTGTGTGTGGGTGTGGGTGTGTGTTAACCTTTCCTCAGAGAGAAAGGTCTTCGACTAAAAGGTGTTGTTGGCTGGTGGAAGATAACAGGCAGATTGCGTATGGTAAAGTGAACGGGTGTTGGAGTGGAGACGTGTCTGGAGCAGTGACATGTAGCGGAGGTGTTAGTGCTGCTGTTAGTGCTATTACAGCTTTTCAATGCGTACTCAGTCTGTATTAAAGGAAATATTTCAGTAAAAATCCAGTTTACAGAATTTTCTACTTATCCCAAGTGCAAGAGAGAAGCTTTGCCCTTTTTTGTACTGGAGCTACAAGTAGCAATATGGCAGAAGTGTTATATCATGATTCTCAAAGACATTTCTAGACACTTGATATGTATCATGATAGGTTTGTTAACAAACTGACGGCAAAGCTGTAATGTTTCGTTAAAAAAATATATATGATGTATGATGCTGCATTATTTAATGTCTACAAAATGGCATTTTTATTTTTTCTGTTAAAGAAATGCAAAAACCTGTAGTATAATAAATAAAAAAAAAGTTCCCTAAAAAGGAGAAAAATGTAAAAGTCTGAACATTTTTAGGATTTTAATGATTAAAGGACCAGATATTTAATGGCAAATAAGCTGCTTTCAGTCGATTTGTAGTGATTGAAAAAAAATGTAATATCATGATATCCTTGATATTTCAGAAATGTGTATTGTCATTACAATATCACCCAGCTCTAGCTAGAAATATAATCTAGTTAATAAGTAGGCATGTAACATTTTGATTTAATTTACTAAATTTGGTTCACAACTCTATTTTGTGGCAACATTTAAAAAAAACAAAAAAGAAAAGAATTTTATGACTGAAAACACGCAGCGTTAATTTTCCTATCCTTAACTTAAATATTCCTTTAGTTAAATTTAAATTCATAATTTTCTTAATAACCAGCAATGATTATTTACAAACATTTTGTAAAGGTTGGTGTAAAATATAATATAATAGCCTATTAACTATAATATTCCTTTTATTAAAAATGGGGGAAATTTATAACACCTTTTTGCTAATAATTATTATGAATATTTGTGAAAGCTGTAGTAAGCTTAACCATAAAACAACCACCTCTGTTTGCTTCTCTTTTCTGTAGCTTTCAGCAATCTGTGAAAAGATAGCTCCTGTTTTTTGTTGAATTTGTAAATGATCACAAAAGCTTGTTTCCATTTTAGGTCTCTCTTTCGTGTGTATTTGTGGCTTCCGAGTGGTATTACTTGCACATACGCTGTCGAAATAATGCAATTACAGCTAGGAAAAACGTATTAATCACGGCTCTTTTTTTTTTATTTCCACTGATTCAAATAGCCATAAATTTGTACTGTGATTTATCATTGTGGGATATATCGTTACATGTCTGTTAATAAGTAATGGAAGTCTGTCACTTTTTTTTTGTAAATGCACTTCCATATGTTTGTTATTGAGTGTTTAACCCAGCTTTGCTAAATTTCAGGCACAGTCTCCAATAATAATTACAAATGTACTTTTCCAGCTGAGCTTTTGAAAACTTTATTACTTGCAGCTGAGGTGTTACTTATTGTGTATCTTTGTTGTGAATTCAAGCAACCTCGCTGCTTGTCGTCTTGCGTGGAATAATACCTAAATAAAATAAAGTGAATCTGATTTTACAGAACAGTTAGCATGTAATGTAACATTGGAACAGCTACACTGTGAAGTTTTATACATTTTTGTGGATTACTGTAACTCATACTGCGTTATAAACCACATCAGGAAGTCTGTGTGACATCCCTTCAGCACTGGCTATGGTTCGAACCTTAGATTTATAGCGTGTGAACATGCGTATGTACAGAAATGGCTTTCTTTTGGTGTGTCTTCAAGAGATCCAGTGCATCAAACATGTCTTAGATTATTGATGGCGTCCGCAGATCCAAATCTGTATCTGTTACGTAATGAATAAAACATTATCACTTAACTTATATTGGCTGCAAACAGACAGTCCCTTACCAGTCGGTCTCTTAAAAAGAAAAGAAAATAAAAGTAGGCATGTTACAGAAAACCCACAGACTTGTCCATCCTGTGTTGAAAACATAAAGCGACATATCTGCCTCTGACTGTTACTCTGACACTGGAGACTCCTTCCCAAAGAGAGACAAAAGAAAACTTCACCACATCAGCAATTGGTTTATGTGAAGTTCATGAGTAAGATGTTGTTATGAAATCTATACCATGTTGGAACAAGCGCCTTAATGTAAACCTTGCAGACAGAAATCGTGTCAGAGCCACTTTTATGGAAAATGGCATCATATTTTTGACTAATCGGAAGCAAGTATCCAACAGTAAGTATCCTTGAACTTTCAAAATTCAAGATTCAATGTTTTATTTGTCACACATAAACAGTTATACAGGTCCAACGTGCAGTGAAATGACAGACTGGCCTACTCCGAGATTGTGCAGAAAAACGAGGACAAGATTTTAACAAAAAAAAAAAGGAAGAAAACTATGATAGACCAAATAATAAGAAATATACTGTATAATAAAAATGTGCATATGCAAAAAATGGAAATGAAACTTCGAAAATATATAGAATGTAAAAAAAATCTCAAAAGCATAAAAATGTATGACTTTACATATATTTTATTAGAATAATAAAATTAAGAAAAATGAAGATGGTAGAAAGATCGCAATATATACTGGTATTGCAATTTAAAATTGCAGTTAAAGTTGACTGTGTTCATGAAGTCTGAATCACAACTCGATGAAGTTAATTTCTTTCAAGACACATGTTCTACTTGGTAAGCTTCGTCTCTTTTACAGACCAGTGGTCCAGGAGACTTATCAGCAGTCGGCCGTCCTCTACAGTCTGATTCTGACAGTACACTGTGTAGCGGTCATGAAATCCAGATGCAGTTCCTCATGATTGCTCGATGAATTTCATCAATCCACATTAATTTGAACGAAATGGGCAAGTGTACAGGAACCAGAAGTCATTTTGCACATTGCTGTCATAAAAAATAATGTAATGGTAGCGTAGCTGTAAATGGAGGACACATGGGCAATGTGCAATGCGAAATGACAGTTGTATTAATGGAACTACACTTACAGTTGCAATCTGGTACATTTTGATTATTCCCCTGGTCTGTTTGCCCGAGAAGGATTTTCATGGGCGCTCTATATCTGTGATATCCTGCATTTTTTGCACTCTCAAATCACACCATATATTCGATGCCAGTTAATCTTAGTAGCCAAGTGATCCTTTTTGAATAAAAACACAACTGATCCTTCTCTCTGTGAAAGCTACTAATTGTGCAAAAGAGCGATCATCATCATCATCATCCTCTGGTGGGATTGTCTGCTTAAAACACACGGATTATGCCCATTAATGTGATAATGCCCATTCTTTGTAATTCAACGCACACACACACGCACACCTATTTTCAGAGCTTTCCAAATCCACCCACCCCAGACTCCCAGCTGATCTCTCAAATACAACCCGGGCTTTTTGTGGTTTGATTTGGTTAGGTGTGAGACGGCTAGTATTTGTATCCTCATCGTAATGCGGGTCAAAAACAAATCACTTCATAACCACAACAAACCCAAACAATGCATCATTTCACTTCCTTGTTTTGTCAGTGGAAAGTGTACCGGTAGTCGGATCCACAGGAATGTATTTTTTAAATATAAATTCCAATATTACATCACGGGTACATTTCACAAAGTAGAAGTTCATTAACTCATAAGCACATCAGTCATGCACCACTATTATTTGCGTTCAATTCTGGAAATTGATTGTACTGTTTGTATTATCTGTGTTTTTGTTTTTCTGTAGCTGACTGGAGAAGCGCAAGAGCTCTTCTCTGTGCGGCACGGTCCAGTGCGAGCTGCTCGTATCCTCCCAGCCCCTCATATCAGTGAGTATTTTCCTTTTCATATATTAGCGTAGTTTAAAGGACTTCTGAACTGCAGGAAGGACTTGAGTTCCCCAAATTATTTTCAACAGAACGTTTTACCTGCTTTCAATGATGGTTCATAGTGGTACTCTAATTAAACAAAGCAGAGGTGGACGAATACGTAGTAATAAGGGTGCCTGGAGTAAGCAGATTTCTTCTTTAGATTGATCGCTTTTTTGTTTAAATTTGGAATTTAACTTTGAACTTAAACTTTAGCTGAACTTAATCTTTACAAATAAATAAGCGATGTTTAAACGTAATGGGCTTCAAAGTGATGCAAATCTCGATGCTGAGACAGTAGCACATATTTCCAAGTCTTGCCACCTGCTGCACTACACACATCAGCTGAGGTACCATCTGCTGGAGTGACGGAACAATTTCTACTAGCTGAGTTATTTAGCATGCTGGATGAAAGACAATTCAGACATGTAATTCTTCTGCTAGCACAACTTGCAGTCACCTCCAAAATGAAGACTAACCAGATTTGCCGAATGCGTTTTGTGATGCAAGGATATAGAACACATGTCACAGCTGAAATGTCGGCCAGTGATTTGCTGATATTTTGTCTAGAGAGCTAATGTGATGTGCTTCCTTTGTTAGAAGAGACTAATAAGCATAAACTTGGTCATTGAACTTGTTCTGTGTTAATGCACTCAACTAGCTCGTCTAACGTTCATATATCATATTAGCTCTTACTTTTCAGACTGGGCAGGGCACTGGAGATTTTCCTCTGCCCCATATCAATGAATTTATCATTTTATGTCTACATTGCGTGACCATTTCCAAAAAAGTTTTTTTTTTTTTTTTCTTTTCAGAAGGTCCTGTGGTTTGTTTTTGTCTTGACCCTTTAACTTGACTTTAAAGGGTAATGGCACAATTTCCGAAGTCTTCCTTCACGCTGCCTTTTGTTTTGTGATTTGTCGAAATTAAAGACTACCCGTTGCTCCTTAATTGCAGCGCGCTTGCCAGAGCCCTGCCGTTTTCCCTTGCTAATATTAAAATCAGCCCTTTAAGATCAGCATTGGCCTGCTGTCAGGGGTCTAGCTGAGATTTTAGCCATGCTGAGACGGGGGGCCGCAGGCTTCAGAGACTTTTCCTCCTCTTTCATCACAGCTCTTGTATTGGCCTCTACATGGTTTTGGTCAGTCCATTTGTTAGAGGAAGGAAATAGAACAGTCTGACAAAAAATACACACTCCATGCCTTGTTGAATTCCAGTGCACTTCATTTGGTAGGAAAATGTCGTTGTGGCAAGCATCCACTTTGTTTCTTGCTTCCTTATTTCCACTGTAGTAATCAGGGTTCTCTCTAATTCCGTATCATTAGATAGTACGTTCACAGCTCTTGGTAAGCAGCAAGGTATAATTCAGCTGTATGAAATCTCCCCAAGCGGCTATTTAATGTGACATTTATGTCTAGATTTGTGTTCCGGCCTTTTGGCGATCCCAACAATGCACAATGGTGACTTTCAATACAAGCTGGACACAGATAAAAGCTAGCTTCAGTAATAAGAAGCAGCAGATAGCCAACACATAAGGAGAACGGTTCTCTGCAAAATAAAATGAATTGTTCTACTGGGGAAACTGATTGCAATCTGCATGCGGCAAACAGTGTTGTACTGTAATGGGCCTTAAAAAGAGTAATTGTTCCAGCCGGGAGCCTGGGTGGGCGGATTTGGAAAGTCCTGAAAATAGGTGTCAATTTTAATAAGTCAAGGTCTTTCCCAGAATAAAGGAGGAAGTTCTGCTTTCTCAAAAGACACAAACCACAATTCTTTAATTTATTTTCCACTGTGTTTCTAAGGGTTACTATATTTTGGGCACTGTTTAACCACAGAGGCAATAGGCAGACATTAACAGTGAATGAAAATCTGTAATGTATTAATCCCCTTGTGGCATGCAGGGAATTTTTTTTTTCTGTTTTACCTTTACGTGAAATTATAAATCATGTAAAACCTGGCCCCGAAAATGATTCGCCTCCAAATTCAGTTGGTTTTGAATTTGAGACAAGACTTGTCTTGCCTAAATTGTCCCTTTTAAGCAGAAGGCAGCAATTAGTTTTCGTCTTTCCTACTCCACTTGTACATTATGACTGGATATCGTGACCTGTAATGATGATGATAGGAAAGTTTTCTTTTCTTTTTTCTTTTTTTTCTAAGTACTTTACAGTGTTGGGGTCGCGGAGCAGCACATTTACACTCACACGCTATGCCACGGGGACTCTGCCTTCCTGCAGATGATTACTGTCATGGCACGGCTAAGTAAATTACAGCCTTGCGAAAGCTAGCATCATTTTTGGTCCTGACATGATTGGAAGTTTCACCCCTTTATTTAAAAACAGAAAAATTAAATAAATATGGGATCTGTAAACATAACGCAATGCGCCTGAAATATGCCTACTGCCCCCCCCCCTTTAACCCATGGTCCAATTTCTCTAAACTTCTGAAATGAAAACCAGTCAGACAAAAGTTCTCTCGTAAAGCTTTGAAGTCTATTTTTCAACGGAGTCAGTTTGTGTTAACACATTACGCCAATTGGCGTTTCAGTTCGCGGTGCATGCTTCATGTCTTGCATGCTGGTATTTTAATTTTATTTGATTTGCATAACTCTCGCTGTGAGCCCTGGCTTTATTTAGTGGCCGGTCAGGGCGAGTGTGTAGGCTGACAGGAAAGAAGTGCTTTCTTTTTTTATTCCCTTGAAAAGCCATAATTTGATTACAGAGTATCTGTTGTAATGCAATCAACACACATCCTGTTGTGGTAGTTACTTTTTATCATCATGTGTAGTGGGTGGCTCTGGCTAACTGACAAGATGCCTCACATGCACACGGCGTATGAATGTGTCTCTTTGTGCGGGTCAGCGGTTCATGTTCTCTCTTCTGGCCCTCTGGCTGCAGGTCCCCTCAACGCTGACAGCTTTGCAGAGAAGCGGCCCCTCCTCGGTGTTTGCAAGAGCACGGGCTCCTCGGGGTGAGTGCTGAACCATGACATCACTTCCTCGCTGTGCTCACATGCTGCTGATACATTCCATTGCGGACCTGTTCTGTTCACATGCACACACGTGACGAAGCCTTGAATCCCTGCCTCACGACTCACTGTGTGTTGCAGTGGAAACTATTTAGTCAAGCTTGATGGATAAAGCTTTGCTGAGGCCACCTATTCATTAAATTGTAATTCTTAGATGTGTAGTTCACAGACTGATATTCATCCGTTGTATAACTCGTGAAACCGAGTGGAGACGCTTTAAACTTGTGCAACACGAAGTTAACTGCATGTGTTATTAGAATGTTCCGTTGTTTTCCGGTTTATGGCGTCCCCCCCCTTTTAACATACAGAGGGAGCCCAAGTGATGGCCTTCCTTCTGTGTGACATTTAGACATTATGAGGCCCAAATCTCAAACACGCTGGAAGACCTGTAATTTTCTGTACGTAACTAGCTGCATCAAAGGTCTCCTCATTGTGTTGATGGCCCACTGGAACCATCTGTAGAGCCACCACCAAACCTTAGTGACTGATTGACCAGCTGGCTCCAGAGGCAATCTTACTGCTGCCTCCAGAGGCAATGTCTGCCCCCTTTGTCACATAGTCATCTCCACTGTGACAGATCTTAACTTAATATTTCCTCATCTAGATGTAGACTCTGTGTTCCGCCTGCTTTGATGGGGACCACCACAGTGTTTCCATGACCTCAGTGCTGTACAGACATACTCTCACACGCTCTTTGTTTTGTATGGAGCGTTTGGGTTTGACCCCCACTGACGGTTAGGCTAACGATGAAAACCTGCCGTCACTCGTGCCCCGCAGCTGAATTGCATGGCCACTGCTACGTTACACTGCAAGCGTTTGGTAAATAGTTCTACTTCCAACAATTTTTCTTGTTCTTGATAATCATTGTTCGGTGTTATTTCCTTGAAGAATTCCTGGTCCGAATCGCTTCACTTCAAAGGAAATAGTTTATAAACCAAAGTCTTTGCAATTTTTAGGACATCATCATCTTGAAATAACAGCTTTTGTCAACCACGAGAGCGCATTCTGTCTTGACACTTAAATGGAAAGCACATTGGAGAGTTGGCTGAAATAGCGTCGCTGGTTTAGAAGTTGGTTCAGACAGCTTTAGGCTTAGATTACAAGATTTGCAAATTAAAGGAAAACCAGAAAAGGGAAAAAGCATGTGTGCTGAATCCTTTCGCGGCCGAATTCCAGCCAGGCACACTCAACATAACTTTATCAATGGAAAGGATTATGCCTTAAGCCCAAACACTGCATGGCTCTAGTGATTTTCCTGACAGCAAAATACATACGCTACACTTCATGCTGTGCACCCGTGCCAACAGAGCCTGCAAATTAGCGTGGAATGCTCGTGCGAGTCAGTTATGGGTAGACCCCTGCATGAGGCTGGAAGGGATCTGAGCTTCCAACATCATTGTAGCTGCAGGTTTTCTTTTTTAATTATTATTTTTAAGGTGTTATGTATATTGAGACAACTGTCCATACCATAAACCCGTATAAAAATCGGCCAATTAATTGTTTGTGGTGTTGCTATTGCTTTGGGGGTTAAAAGTTCAGTGTTTAGAAAGCCAGCTTTTGTTCTTTGACATGTGGAGAAATTAAGTTGTTGGGCAGGCAGAAAACAGTACCCTCCCAACTGCTTCTTTCCCCTCGACTTACCACATCTCTTAGGAGAGGATGTGGGCATGGTTTTCCACTAATGCAGTCCTCCGTCATTGCGGATATTAGAGCTGGGTCTGTTTCAGAGTTTGGGGCATGTGGAGGCCCAGCTTCTGGTCCTGTCCTTTCCTCTTCGGCCTCAGGTCCTGACTCTTTGGACTCCTCTCTGGCTCTGGGAGGCTGGCAGACCTCCAGCGCTTTACTCACTATCTGCCTTTCTGAGAAGAGCACTGAGCCAGATGTTCAGCTCAACAACTCCTCCTATTCAAATATCCCACAGCATGTGGGGAGGCACACAAAGCACAACGTCATCACAGGGATCAGAAGTGTTTTTAGGATGGCTCTAATTGTCCTTACCTAGTGCAACATGCATTGGTTTAGGACAGTTAGGCATATGAAACCCTGCTGGCGCATAATGCTTGGTTATTAATTATACAGTAGGAATGTCGGAAACCTATTTTGCTCCGAACGTCCATTTTTAAAGCGATTTAGCGAAAACCTGTTGTAACGTTAAGCTGTACTTTTCATTCTAAACCTTTGACGTGAGATATCCCTTCTAAAGTGTATTAAATGATAAATCTCTTGAGTGTTTGAGAGACAAGGGATTAAGAGGATTGCGGAAGCGATGCTTTTAAACGACTTGAGCCGAATTATGCTCTCACACCCAGAACTGCGGCTCAGACCGACCAGCTACTGACACTGTTTAATCATCTTCGTATTATGTTCACTTTGTCTCTAATTGCCAGGGTGGTGAGTAGTGCTGGGCAGTATACTGGTTCGCACTGAAAACCTTTTTTATTTTTGTTATGATATGGATTTTTCATAAACCAACAACACCGGTTTAAATAGCCTAAACATGTCGGGAACGCAGTGCGGCGGTAAATTGTTTCACAGGGGACGTTTTTCATTGCTGCACCGCTAGACACGCATGGAACAGTGCACGAGTGGAGTTGTTGTGCGTGGTGAAAATGGACAGGGCAAGTTCCGAACCAGATGTTAAAGTTGAAGATGATGACCCAGAAGAACTTTTACCGAAAAAGCGAGCCGTGTCGGTTGTCTGGAGGTACTTTGGATTTTAAAGGTCGGACGTGGACCAAACAATAATTTATTGCAAATGTTGTCGCCGGAGGCGGCAACACAAGCAATTTGCTGCAGCACCTTAGCCGCAAGCATGCTTTGGAGTACCAAGAATGCATTAAACTAAAATCAGCGTCTTCCACACCATCAGGTAAAAGTGACAAAGCTAAAGGACAGTCAAGTCAGACGGCACTTGTTGAAGCGTTTGCTAAAGGTACGCCGTATGACAGAAAAAGCAAGCGGTGGATTGAGATAACCAACTCCATAACAATTCATATAGCTAAAGACATGGTTCCTATAAACACAGTTGAAAAAGATGGATTCAGGGCAGATATGACATCCCAGGTCGGAAATACTTTCGTGAAATAGAAACTGTGAAACCGATATAATTTTGAAAAATACCGTGACACAGAATTTTGGTCACACCGCCCAGCACGAGCGGTGAGTACCTGTGGTGGTGGATACCTTCTTGTGCTGAGGCCTTCCAGGTCACAAATACTGTGGAATTGTGTGGTGTCTGCTAGCTTTGTGTTGCCCATCGCTCTTAGGTTCGTAATAGAGTGGTGGAATAGAAAGCCACTTATACAGGTAACTATGGTTCTATTAATTTTGAATAACCACCGGGTCTTTTTTTATTTTGGAACCAGTATTGACCCAGGAGAACTTTGCTATCAAGTCAGCTAGAAGCTGTTGTCAGCCCTGAGCATGCATTGCAGGAAAAGATGGCTTTATGATGGAGGTATTTATTGCACGTACAGGATGCCAAATTAAAGCAGGTATCTCTGAAAGTGACGATTTGAGAAAAAAGATCGGGTGCGTTTAATGTTGATGTACAGTCCCCTGCAAAATTATTGGGACAGCAAAGCCAATTCTTGTTTGTTGCTACTCACTGAAGACATTTGGGTTTGAGATCCAGAGATGAGTATGAGACTATTGATTGGAATTTCAGCATGTCCTGATATTTACAGCTAGGTGTGTTAAATAAATTAGAACCTTTTGTTTTGAACCCATCAATTTTTCAGTTGATTAAAAATATATTAGAACAAATGACTGATTGGTATTTCTTGTTCAGGTGTGTCCTGTTAGACTGGCTGTTTAAACAGGTAAATCTTCCAAATGTCTAGTCTTGGTTACAGCCCTGGGTTTTGCCTGTGAATACTTTGTTGATAAAAAGGATAAAGCGACATGAAGGATCTGACCATGATTCAAAACATACAAGGTCACTGGTCAAGCACAGCGGAGGTAGTGTCATGACCTGTGTTTGCATGACTCCTTCTGGAATGAGCTCACTTATCTTTATTGACAGAGAAAAGCATCCAAGCTAATTGAGAGGAACATCATCATGCAGCAAGACATTGACCCGAAACACACTACCAACGCAACAAAGGAACGTCATCGGGGGGAAAAATGTGGAAGGCTTTAGACTGGCCAAGTCAATCACCAGACCTTAACCCAACTGAACATGTACGTCACCTCCTGAAGAGATTAAGGGAGAAACCCCCAAAACAAGCAACAACTGAAAGAAGTTGCATTATGAGCCTGGAAAAGCATCAGAGAAGAAGAATGCAACAGGTTGGTGATGTCAGTGGGTGGCTGTCTAGAGGTTTGCTGGTCTGCCACCAGAGGTTCCATGTTCCGTGTAAGCTGAAATTCTGACCTACTGTCTCATTCATCTTTTGATCTCAAAGCCAAATGTCTTCAGAAATGAATAGCTAGCTGCAGTCTTTCTACCCCCATGAATACATCAATGAAGAATCAGTATTACCCTCACACACTGTTACCCCTAAACACTGTTACCCCCACACTGTTCCCACCATATGTTGTTACCTCCCAACACTGTTCATACCACACATTGTTACCCCCACACACTGCCTCCCCCCTCCGCACTATTACTCTCCACATTATCACATGCTACCACTCCCCCTCCCCACACTGTTACCCTCCTCACTTTTACCCCTTCACACTGCAATGCCCACACACTTTTACCCCCTCACTGTTCCCACCATACATTGTTACCTCCCCACACTGTACATACCACACATTGTTACCCCCACACACTGCCCCCCCGGCGTACTATTACCCTCCACATTGTCACATGCTTCCACCGCTCTCCCCGCACTGTTAGCCTCCACACTGTTACCCCTCCACACTGCTACGCCCACACACTTTTACCCCCTCACTGTTACGCACTGACACACGCTGTTACCCAAACATTGTTACCCATAATATACTGTTGCACACACACTGTTCATGTTGATGACTCAAAAGAGAGTGATGTGGTATTTCACCTACTCTGCTCTACCTCTCACTCTTCCCCTTTGTTCTACTTGCGTTTTAGTTTCTACTGAGTGCACTTTTGGACATTTGTGGTTTCAAAGTAATTTGAGCCAAGGGCCGCTGTTATGGCTCATTGATAGATACGGCATGCACGGTCCTTTCTTTTAGAATTAGGCGCAAGATAAGCACATTTCTTTCCCATGAGAGATTCTCCGTAGGAAAGTATCAAGAATGTACAGACCAGGTGCACGGAACCTGTCAGATCAGCATCGTGTAGAGGACAACGCATAAGTCAAGTTCTCTAAGTATAGGAAATTGCAAGCCTTTGAAGTGTACCTTTCTTCTTTATTACACTTGTTTAAAAGGGTTTTCCATGAGAGCATTGTTTCTTATCGTTCCTATTAATAGCTGATGAGGTTACACAGTAGGGATTTTTGTCTCTTAGTCTTTTTAGAGATCCTCTCTGTTATTTTTAGATTATCCCATGATATGTGGAGGTGTTAAATCAGGATTTGCTTTGTTGTACCATGTTTAATGTCTTTTATGTGATTTATCTGTCTGACCTGTAAGGCGAAGAAGAAACGAGAGCTCACGTTAACTACCTTTCGCTTCTCAGGAAAATCATGGGGTCATTGTACGGATGATGAATATTTATTCTCTTAACTCTGCTGTATGCTGATGTGAAAATTAGGTGATAGATGTAAGTGCATGGTAACTAAATAAAGACTGTAAACGCCAGCCTGGAGTGCCATGGCGCTGTAGCGACAGGACACAGACGCTGATGGGCATGTGAATACACGGTAGACCCCAGTGAAAGTCGAGGAAATGTATTTCAGGCAGACGTGGAGCTGCGGTTGAACTTTTTTACCCTAATTACTTTCCTGCTAATGCCCACGGCATGACAAAATCAAAGATCCCCCTCAGGCCTCGAGATGCTTGTGATGTGGCCAGCGTTTGTTGTGTATTGAAGCTCAGCTCAAGAGAGGCAGGAGGATGTCAAGCACGGTGAAAAGTGTGATATAATTCTTTATTTCTTTTTGAAAATGGATCAGTTACCACCAACCAATTCGTTACTTACAAATATGGCTGAAATTGTTTTCATCTGTGCCGTACATAGCTTTGCTTGAAAATAAATTTGAACTAGTTTGCCGTAGCTCTGGAGGACCTATCTTGGCCAAATATCTGTACAAGCAAAAGAGGATATTCCTATATTTTAAAATCCTGACTATATTCAAGGAGTATTGTATACATGTGGAAATAATTCATCTATGAAATTGTGTAAGTTATTAATTTCAATAGCAGGATATGTTATGATGTTGGTGGACAGCTTGGGTTTGTTTGGTTTGTCCTTCTGCATTTTCAGGCCATGTTGGCAAAGCTGTTTGTTCTCTGTTAGGAATCTAGGCTATGTTTAAGAATTTCCCTGGCAGCTAAATTTATTTGCCGGAAAACCTCTTAATTTCTCGGCTGCCACGTTTTATGGACCATTTCGCTCAGGTTAATAAAGTTATGGATTAAAGGGTCTCTCCGGTTCGAGATCTGTATGCACATCCAGGGTAAATTAGAATAACAGATGAGGAGTTTATGACCAAGTGATGAAATAGTCAGCATCTTCCATAATGACCATTGTCAACCAACGTGTTGCTAAAATTAAGGCGAAACCACCGCTGTAAAATCGGTACTGTTGAGCAGTGATATTTCCCATCTGGTACTGTTGGACTGGTGGACAAGAAAAGTTCAGGATACACTTTATGAGCTTCCTAATGTGAAATGGATTTTGCAGGAGTGTTCTGTGGTCATTTTGTAGGATTGTACTGTATGATTAAATAAGTGATTTGGGATGGTGTTAAGGCTGTGTGATCTGGACAAAGTAGCATATTGTGATTATTTGGCTATACAGTATGATCATGATGTGCCCTGCTGTGCATTTTGGTGTAAATTGGTGATTTCAGGATGTGGCAAGGATATTAAAATGAACTCGCGTTCAGTTTTTTATAAAACTCTGCATCCAAGAATGCTCAAAGGACACAATAAAATTGGGGTTCGGTCGAAGGATTTGGGATCTTGCAGGCTTGTGTAATAGAAATATGCCAATGGCTCATATGGCATTAACGCTTCACATACAGTATACTGTATAGCATGTAAGTATATCATCTAAGCATTGTAATATTTTGACACTCTTAATGCAGAATAGAATATTCAAGGAGCCTGACCAGTTTGCTATTTCTATAACTTAGCCTTTGCTTGAAGTTTTTTTTTTTTTTTAGGGGGGTATTGCTGGTCGGAAAAAGAACGCAGAAGAACAAAATTTGTTCCATGCATGGAAAAAGGGCAGGTCTCAGTTTAATGGCTCATATATTTTTTTTTAAACATGCCCTTTTGTTGAAGAAAACATCGATTTGACATTGATAAAATGGGTTCACAAAAATCGTAGACAAGGGCATTATATTGGTGCTCAATATCACCTACATGTGTGCAGAACTGAGGCTCTGATATAATTTTATAAAGGTAATTGAAATTTACGGTCACTCTTGAATCGAGCTCTAGATTTTCAGTGAGAGGAAATTGTATTATAGATGACAGTGCATTGCTTCCATTAGAAGCAGGCCATTAGTTCTCATCCGAAAAGGTAATTGAAGTGACCAATATGATGATTTTTTTTTTCATGGCTATCACTGTCCCATTAATCAATCTGGAAGCATATCATTTGTGTCAAATTGGCTCCAAAAAGCTTTAAATTGGATTGATCTGGTCCAGATAATGCTGAAATCAATGAATAGTGGCTATAAGACAAGTTTGAGAAGTTAAATGCCACTATTAATCTCAGAATCTGAATCCAGAGTGTTTTCTGCTGTAATAATAATGGCCCCTTGTCTCATTTCTGTCCTGGTGATTAAACGTTGCGAGGCTAAAAAGAGCATCAAAGCGACATGAGAATAAAGAGCAGTAACTTTTCCAGATGCTGTCTTACATTTTAACACACTCTGAAGCTGTTGCTGAAACGTGTTCGCTCGCTTCGCTATTATTATGCGCTCATTTAGTTGCTATAAAGAGAGTAAAACAGAGCACGCTGACACGCACTCACACAAACACATGCAGCTTGGTTTCTGTCTCTGTTTTGGCCAGGCGATGCTGTGAGGGCTCCTTGAGTGCCAGGGCTTTAGCAGATTGTTCCGGCTGTGGCCTGTGAATCCATCTGTGCTGGAGCTGGCTGCCGGGTATGGCAGCGTGCGGCCTCGTTCGTGTCTGTGGTTGCTGCCACAGCTCTCAGAATTGTGGCGTTTACACGCATGCTATAATCCAGTCCTGGCTGAGCTCGCAGTGTAAGTGTAGAAAGCTGAATATATTGAGTTCAGCATGAAATCAGGGCTGCATGAATCCTTGCCAGGTTTTTCTTTAAAAAAGACTGGATGTCGTGCCAGACCACAGCAGACTGTTCAAGAAATACAACAAACGTCTAAGAGGTACCATCAGTGTCTCAGCCTGTAGGGTGACCCAAGGTCCGCCGTTCGCTGCTGCGTTATTGTGTGACGGCCAACACACATAGCAAACCGGAACATTACTCACCCGCGGTCTCACGATGATGCGGACAAGTGGGTCAAACACATCTATTTTGGGCCGAAACAAAATGTGCTGTTTGCGTCTCATCACAGCGCCACTCACAGCTCCTTTTCTGTTGCTTGGCACATTAAAGAAATTTCTGGTTTTCCATCACAAAGTTATGAAGAGCTGTACGTTCAAGCGCCTCATCGTTTTTCATTTAGTCTTTTCTGCTTTCATATTCGACAGTTTGCGGCTGCTTTATGATGCACTAATATGAGCGTATTTTGAAGCACGCCAATTTTACAGCCATACCGTGTCATCTGCTCATTACATCTGCACAGTGTATGCTGGGAAGGTCTTTGAGGGGGATTTGTCCCCTTTTGCTCTCCAGTTTGGTCACTTGCCAGTTCCCACCCATTAGCTCACTCTTCCCATCATACGACAGCTATCAACCCGGTTGTTTACAAAGGTCAGGATAAGCAGCAAACATGACTGAAGAGTGACAAGATACTTTTTAATGCCTTAGCAATAATGATTGCTATAAATACGACACTTTGAAGTGGTTGCATTTTGTTTTCTGCAGGCACTGACTCAGAACAGATGAGACGTGTTTTGAATTTTAATAGAGGGGAATAAATGCGTACTCGTCTATCCAGTCTATTTTCATTGTCGACTTGTTGTTTTGGGTTTTTTTTAAATTTAAATTAGAATGCACTCAGAGAGCACAGACCTCTGCCAAGGACAGTAGTCTTCTATGATATGCAAATCTGCAGCCACAACCACTTTATATTTCTTGGATATATTGTGGCCATCCCAATCTAGCTACGTACTTTCTTCCATTAAGCTTCCTAACCAGCAACAAAGAGTCTGCAGCACATGAATGCCTTGATACTGACTGCACTGATACTTGAAACTGAAAGATAACGGTGTGAAAACATTTAATCATTAAGCTCTGTGAATATCCTCACAATAAAAGCTTAACCTTAATATTAATATGCTTAATATTATATGTCAAGTGTACAGTATGAAGGTTTTTCTCCTCTTGGAAACCGAGTATTCAGTAATCTTATTGTCCTTTAGTTCAACATTTTAATGTATGCACATGACATCACCGTAGTAGGTAGTCACTCCAGGTTTACCTGCCACTGAGTGGCAGTTAGCTTACAGCTTGAATCCTGTGAAAACACACAAAATAAGATTCACTGTTGAGTTGAAGGCTACTTTCACATTACAAGCCTCATTGTTCAAAAACAGTGATTTTTGCTCAGAGTAGTTTTGCCTATCTTGATGGTTCATATTCATAGCGACAAGTGACCTGTGACCTGTATCGAAGTGTAATGTAAACACATCTGTCCTCTGAAACGTCACATTGAAAAGTTCTTGCACAAGTCGTCTGTGTCACCAATAGCAAAAATTCGATTAGTTAGACAGTTCATGGTATTAAAACTAACAGAATGCATGGTAGCCAATGCATGCATTGTATTTTGCTCTGGAGGATGGCAGACAGCTGTAGCTTTCCTCCATTGGTGTTTTGCTGTGCTGCTGGTGTTCTGGCAATTTGAGCCACCTTCACGTAAAATGCTACCTCAGCGTGAATAAATGCTACTGATAGCAGAGAACGAACTCGATTTTACCCATAGCCTTTTACCCTAACCCTTTAAACCTAACATGCAACCTCTAAATAGCCTGATTTGATAGGTAGCACAAGCTGACAGAACGCCGTGCTGGCTGATGAAGACAGTGCTTAGAGCATATGTGTAGACAGAAGGCCATTCTCACCATTCTCATTCGAGAATGCTCATAGCCATGAATCAGCTACGTATCGGATTTAGGACCACGTGTGAAAGTGGCTCAAATCTGATTCGCAAAGATCGGATTTGTGTGACAGGGCAGCCCTGAAAAGGTCAGTTCTGGGCCAAATTAAGGCAAAAAGTCAGATTTGAGTCATTTCAGCATGGCAGTGTGAATGTAGCCCAGTTGCTTTGAAATTAAGAGGATAATCGATTGTTACTCCAGGTTTCGCAGTTTTTTCTTTTGCCACTCAGTGAGGGGGCAAGATCAGGTGGAAAACTGATGTCAGTGCATAACTATTTACTGCCGTCTACTAGATATCAAGATGTATGGCATTGCAGAGCACAGACCGCCATGTCTCACAACATTACCAAAAGGGCAAATAAAGTCATGGATCCACCCCATGATTCGAATCTGCTCCAAAATGTAATGGATTCTTCCTTGACCCATGCTACACCCCTCCATGAATTTTCATGGAAATGGGATCAGCAGGTTTTGAGCAATCCTGCCTAAAGTCAAACAGGCAAACAAACAACAAAGACAACATGACCTGCTTGGCGGAGGTAAAAAAATAGCTATGTCAAACCAAGCGAGGGTGAAAATAAAATGAAGCATTTATGGAGGTCCGTGAAAAAGACTTTTCCCTTTAGTTGGTCTGATGTGAAGCCGTCAGTTTAAGTAATTTACCTAAATTTGTAATGCCACAATGCTTCATGTTTTGAAAACTAAAGTCACTGAACGATGGCCATTTTTTCTCTACGTTTATCATCTCTGCTACTGGAGTTTTTCAAGCATTCACTTGAGTAAACCGAAATACTTGGCTAGGTCTGCCGTTCGATGACCCCTGGTCTATGGCTTTTTAATAGCATGTTTGCCAGGGCTGTGATGAGACACCACCCATGGACTTCACATGTAATTGGCAAATCACTTTTAGCAAGGAGACAGACATACGGTTCAATTAAGTGACAGACGTATCAAAATCATTAGTGGGTGCATTCAGAGCCTATTATTTTGCCAGTGAATCAGTATTTATTGATTTTCTTTATTTACCGAGACAATCAGATCAGCCAAGCTGCGTCCTTGTTTCTCCGTTCTGAATTCCATGGCGACCTTTTCTCACTCGGCTTGGTCCGTGTACACTGCCACATTCGGATTTGTAAGGCAGAGATGATTTGTACACAGCAGAATCCTCATTACAAACAGAACAGTTTGCTTTATCAGAAACATCCCACTGAGCCGACGGCTTGACGCAGCACCCCAGGCAGTGCCAGCGACGTTGGCGAACCTTTAACGAGGATTAATGTCTTGGGTCCTCTCTGCCAGCACCAACTTTTCCTTCCCCCAGACTTGTGCTGATGTGTTACTTGACAAAGTACTTAATGTCAGATTTTGGGAAGGAAATGGCTGCAACACTTTTGGGAAGAATACTGTTACAATTAAATTGAGAAACCGGTTCTCTTGGTCTCTATTGTTTAGCTTGTTTAGCAATGCGTTTCAGATGCGTTCCTATGAAGACGGATGTATTTGTGCTTTGTTTATAATTACTGCCATATGTGTGTTTCTTACAGGACCAGCCCCCCATACTGCTGTGTGGACCTATATTCTCTAAGGACAGGAGAGATGGTCAAGTCGATTCAGTTTAAAACGCCCATTTATGATCTACACTGTAACAAAAGGTATTTTGCTAGTACAACTGATGGCTGATAGTTTCCTTGTTTCAGCATTGTGGAGCTGTTCCAATCATCTCTGCGTACCATTCATGGATTCACTCTGTGTCTTTAATTGCAGGATTCTCGTCGTCAGTCTTCAAGAAAAGATCGCCGCCTTCGACAGCTGCACTTTTACGAAAAAATTCTTTGTTACAAGTGAGTAAAGTTTGGTTTGAACGCCACAGTTTTGTTTCGCTCTTTATCCTGCTCTCCCACCTTATACTCCGGTTTTGACTAATCCCTCACACACAACCACATCATCAAAAAGCACTCGCCTTGTCTTTTGCTGCGTGAACCTGCACAATCTCATCTCCATACGTGCAATCTGAGCACTGGAGACATTTTAGCTTGTCACTCTGCGCAGCTATACTATATCAAAGTCCTCTCCCAGGCTCCGTCCTCGACAGGCTGGTAATCACTCACCCTGGCCGTTACACGAAAACACTGTATATACTCTCTTAAGTCTGTCCTTTCCCAGCACCTACTACTCTTTGGCTTCTACAGTAAGGGCCATTGTGTCCTCTGAAGTCCATATCACAATCCGAAACCAGGCCTTCTATCCCCACTTAAGCAATCGTCTGTTGTAAATTGCCATTAGCGTAGTTTTAATGGCTCTCATTGTCTGCCTGCTTTCCCAGTCCACGTCTGTGCCACAGGAAATGACCGCGGTCAATAACCCCTTACATCGTTAATCTCTCTTCTAAAGCTTCTTCATCATAAAAAAAAAAAAAAAAAATCAAGACTAGACATGTTTGTTTTTGAAAGCGATTATGAGAAGTCATAAACCAGGACGATATTTTCCATCACACTGTCAGCTCTTTCTCCATTTGAAACGGAAGCCCAACTCCGTAGTATATGACCTCTCAGTTAAGTACGCGTCCCTGTCTTGGTCGAGATAGATGTGAGGTCTGAGAACAATAGTGAAAATAGCTTGGTATCTGCACACAGGATATGTTAAACACACATCATCTTGTAACATTGGCTCCCTCTGTCTTAGAGAAGCACAAAAAGCTTTGCATTACTCTTTGCTTGTGGTTTACCTCAGGTTCTGTTCATCGTAGGTTTACATCTGGGCTCCCTGCGCCAAAATTAGTGCCTGCACACTCTTTCATCTGCACTCTGGAGGACTAAATTAGTGTCGGCATGCTTCTGGGATCTCAGAGGGGCATGTGTTCTATTCACATGAATGTTTTGCTTCTTGTCCTATGTGTTTTTTTTCTCTTTTGTAGTATTTATTTACAAATTGGAGTACAAGGGTGTGTATATGTTTATGTATTTTTGGCCAGGCTGCATGGTGCCATCGTTTCCTATATATGGCCCTAGAGGGTCGATCTGTCTGCTGGTTAATATGCTTAGGAGCCATCTTGTAGTCACTAAATGCCATAGCCCTTTATTTCACTTTGTGCAAGTTGTACCCTGTATCTTCATGTGTGAAGATCGTACCTAATAAACACTGCGCAAATGTAACAGTAGCTTCCTGGAATTATTTTGAGAAACGCAGCATGTAAGCTCTTTTCTATCTCCATAGGTAATTAACAAGCACCGTCACTGCTGAAATATTTTCTACTGTAAGACTGTAACTGGAGTGTGAACCTGTTGTTGCAGTGCCGGTGCGTAATGATTGTGTTTTGTGTTACAGGCTGCTATCCTTGTCCCGGGCCCAACCTCAACCCCATAGCATTAGGAAGCCGGTGGCTGGCCTACGCTGAGAACAAGGTAGAAATCATAAACACAGTGTTTTTCTTTCAGCCAGAATTTTCAGCTCATTGCGCAGATGCTCTTAAAAGCCTCAAATAGTCATGAGAAGGATGTACCAAAATAATGCATACAAAACCAAAGCATTTCATTTAACTTCAAATAGATCTGATTTTGTTGTTGTACAGTATTTTTAAAGAATATGCGATTTCATTTAATGGAGTGTCATCTGCTGACATTTCTTAGTAATGAACAGATGGGCTAGTATGTCTGGTGTAGCGTAATGACTTTTGGCCAACAGCGTGCAAGTTTTTCTGTTCTTGAAATGTTGATTGGGACAGAAAGTCTGGAGGAGGTAAGATGTAGAAGGGGTCAGGGGTTCAGGATGTCCTAATGGCCCTCTCCACCCTTTCTGTACGAAGACGCCAGGCAGGCCTCTGTGGACTAATGATAATTGTGTGTGTATGTGTGTGTGTGTGTGTGTGTGTGTGTGTGTGTGTGTGTGTGTGTGTGTGTGTGTGTGTGTGCAGCTGATCCGGTGTCATCAGTCCCGTGGCGGGGCATGTGGAGATAACTCACAGTCCTACACTGCCACTGTTATCAGCGCTGCAAAAGTGAGTAGAGATTTCTAACTCTTCTAGTTCGTTGCAAGACACACACACACATACACACTGTTACACATATATATGCTGCACACACACAGTAGGTGTAATGTAATTTGAAAATATCAGACATGAATAAAAAAATAAATTTATCTATAGGTATCTAATCCTAAGCTTAAAAGGAATAATACATACTATAACCTATAACATAAAGACTATCTGTAAGAACAAGATTAAAAATAATTTACTTAACATAGATGTGACTATGGGCCCCATGTGCACTTAGAGTCAACGTTTAGTTTATAGGTATGAAAGTTGCTTGAAAATTTTCTAATGAAATTTTATTAATAGTCATGAGCTATTTCAATACAATACTGTCTGCGTCACTTTATAAATATCACTTATTGTCCCAGTAACTAATAAGTCTGATTTCCAGAAGGACATCTTGGCGTGCCCAGTATTTCCTTTTATTCTTTTCCCTTTGAGTTATAACTGTGTTTGGACTTCTGTTGTGAATAGGCATGCCCATTCTTATAAAAACATATTCTTTCTATATTTGGTTTCTAAAGTGTTTTCAAAACATCACAGGTTTACTTTTTTCTACTTAGCGTGGCATGTGTTGTAACGTGAATCGTTATCCGCAATCACAGTTTCATGTTGGAGCTATTTCTCATTTCATATTTTTTTTTCTGGAAGCAGAGAGATATAGGAGTGGGGTGATATATTCTTGTAAAATATTTTATAAAATATTTTGAGTTTTAATATACGTCTGTGTTCAAGCTTTAACCTTGTCCTTTTGCCTCAACCAATATGAACCTGTTTTCACTATTTTTGTTTCCAGTCTTTCTAACGGGATCCACAGACCCATCCCCTAAAGATATTTCAGCAACAAAATTTGGCTCCGTTACAAGACTGTACAGTCGGTTTTACCGTAGGCCCTACGCTAATTCCGATATAATCCTCCTCTGACACACTCCCCAGTGCATCTGGTTTTAGGCTCCTCTCCCCAGCAGGTTAATTGATTTATTAAGCCCACATCTGTATTCCCAGGCCGGCCCACTCCCCTCCCTAACGAGCTCTAACGGCTTACGTGAGAGAAGCACCATTAGCCCTAATGGTGGCATACATCAAAAGGAGCGCCCTAAAGGTTAGCAGGGAGGAAAACATGGTTAAAAAAGGCCTGATGCGTAGACGGGGCCGTCTGCAGATGGAGCCGTGATTTATAACCGTCTTGTCCGCTCTGACACGCCGTCCCCGTGCTGAGTGGCTCTGAGTGCGGCTGTCGAGGGGCCAGGGGGCTATCTCCCATCAGTCCTGTAACTCAATCACAATGCCAGGAGGGGGGTGTGCTACGCTTTGGAAGGGCAGGGGGGCAACGGGGACTTTAGGAAAATTGAATTCTGACAGAGCACAGACTGTGTAAATGAGCGGGATGGGACTGGGAGAGAAACGCTCTTGCGCCAGCCGCAGGGTAGTGTTTGAGGTGACTCCGGTAGTGACTCCAGTGTTGGTGTCTGTGTAAAGCTGAGCATTCGTACACTTGTGGTAAATGGATAGCACGCCTTAAGTGGGGTCTCTTGCTAGTTTCTCACTTGATGTAGGACTGAGCTGCTTGCTCATTGTGTGTGTGTGTGTGTGTGTGTGTGTGTGTGTGTGTGTGTGTGTGTTTGTGTGCTGTCTAGGCCCCTGAAGAGCTTAATCAAGCATTCAGGCCGAGCAGCAACGTCAATACCTCGTGGCGCCTGTGTTTGTTGGGCCCTCTGGATAGTGCTCTGACAAGCCCACTAACAGACTGTGTGTAAATTGCCTTGGCCCATCAATTATTAAGAGAAGCGTTTGCCGCCTAATTGATCAACGCTAATGTGTTTTCTAATCACTGCAGTTGGAGTTTTTAGTGCTAATCCAAACAGTCAGCATTGATCAAGGCGCGGGTCAGCGGGGGTAGGTGGTGGCAGGTCCTATTCCTGACTCCTGCTGTCCCAGCAGTTTCTTATCTCTCCGTTGCTCAGATCGCTAAGCTAACACACTCGAACAGTGCATTCGCACGCCATGTGTCTGGACGATACCTAATGAATAACATGTTTATCTTACTGGAATTTGCACAGCCGTAACCACAAATGCCCGGAAATATTATGAGCTCAAAAAAATAAAAGGACTGGAGACGGAGATCATGCAGAACTGTAATTAGTCGTTTGCTGAATTATTTGCTGAGAGACGGGTGTGGGGAACTTTGAATTGCCTTATGTTACATCAGATAGACTTATCAGTGTGGTCTCATCTTCTACCATTTAAAATCTACAAATGTAGTTGAAAACTGTCGGTAGCTGTTCAGGACACTGCTTCGTACCTGAAATGTATTTTATGATAAATTAAATGATTTATACAGAACTAGTACAGCATAGTCCACTGTCATTTGAAAGATGTTTGTGAGCGTGTCAGCATTATGTTTGTACGATGCTTCTCAGTGGACGTAAGCCGCCATTGCCGTATCGCTCCGGCACAGAAATGAAAGCAAGATGTGAATGCAAAACACCTCGAAGTCCAAGGGAAGATTTGTGTAAGTTTGACGTAAAAGATTGCGGTTGTGTGAAACTTGTGGATGATTGCACTCCAATTTTCATTACTTAAATATTTAGTATTTAAATTCCTTTTTTTTTTGTAATTTTTTTTTTATTGAGTTAATTATACCAAAATGTTGCGTTAGGGTTATATTAATTATATTAAAGGTAATATTTTACGGTTAATAAAACAATGTTGCCTCCATGGGATTTTCTAAAATGTATTGCCCACAGTGCCGTGTCATCATGGCTGATATCAAGTTAGATTTGCTATAGACTACATGTATAAAGAAATAATATCTGAATATGTATATGACACACTTAATCCTTTTTGTATCACATTTTAAGATTCAATCTGTCTGAAATTGAAGGAAATTTTTAACTTGATAAGTTTTTGTTGACTTTTAGATGAACAGAAGTAAGACATGAGATCCTAAACATATGATGTACATGCAGTGTTTATTTGTTCTGGTCGTAATAAAGAATGTTAAAAAGATGAAGGAAAAAAAAGCCAGCAAACCATTACTGTAAGGCTTCTGAGCAGGAAATGAACTGTAGTTCATCTGCATTTATTTGAAGTTTGATAATGATTGTATCTTCAGTGTGGAAAACGTTACTGAGTGCCTTTCCTTTTTCCTTTTCTTTTCTTTCCTTAGACACTAAAGACAGGGCTGACTATGGTGGGTAAAGTGGTCACCCAGCTTACGGGCACAGTGCCGTCTGGTGCGCCCGATGAAGAGGGCGCCGCCCACAGCAGCACCCGCCGCAGCCCTCACCAACCCGGCGTGGTCACTGTCATAGACACACACACTGTGGGAGAGGGACAGGTACACACACACACCATACAGTGTGCATTTTAATATCCAGTGTTTCTGTGTAATGTCATTAGTTCAAAGATGCACACTAGTTTTTGTAATTTTTTTGTTTGTGTGACTGCAAAGCAAGCACTTGTTATCCATCAGACTACTTTATTTGCCTCTATTCTTCTCCTGTGGTTTTTTGAGATATTGACCCCAAACCAACTTCGGCTTGTCTGTCCTATAGCATGCCTGAATAGCGTGCAGCTGTACAGTTTTTGGAAAGATGCACTCATTCTCTCGTTTTTCTACCCCTCATTTTGGTTTTTTTTGCCCCATAGGAATACAGTGAACCCCCGCCTATCACGGGGGTCACGTTACGCAAAATTTGAAAATCCACGATGCACTAAACCCGCGATAGGTGAACCGCAATACTGCGGGGGTTCACTGTACATGTTTTTCAAAAGTTTCCGAATCAAAGCCTTCCTGCTTGGTCATGCTTCATCAGAGAGCTACCACACTTAACATGACACCTCAGGACATCCTGTGCAACTCAATCTGACCGCTTTTCACCCATTCCTTTTTCACCCATAGACTTTTCGCCCCATAGAAATAGACTGACAATCAGAAACCAAGCACTGTCACTCCGTCATGATTCATCCAACAGCCATCAAACTCCATTTCATAGCCCTGACCAGCTCACCCAACACACACACCTCCATCCATGATGAGCCGGGCTCATCCGTTTTTGTGCTGCGGTGAAGCAATCACGCTCGCATTTTCTTCAGGATGTACACTTGTCTAGTAAGCCAGCAATTACACTTTTGTTATGTATCAGACCACTTTTTTGCTGCACCGCGGTTTTCGAAATATTGCCCCCAAAACAACTTCCAGTCGTCCGTCCTGTGCCGGAGAAGTGTGCTTGGTATGCAGCTTTTGGAAAGCTGCCCCTGTTCTCTGGCTTTCCTGTCGTTTTTTTCCCCCACTGAAATAAATTTGGAGTTTCAGAGTCAAAGTCTTCCTGTTTGGTCACAATTCATCTGAGAGCCACCAAGCTTCATTTAATAACCCTGACCCTCTCACCCAGCACGCACATCCATCCGTCATGAGCCTCCTTTATTTTTTTTATTGTAGTCTGGTAATTCTGGTACAAGTAAAACATCACCTTTGAATGGTTTTAACCAAATACATTCTTTTAAATTTCTAACATGCACAAGTGCAGTATTTCCTAAGCCTTCTTAAATACAAAACGAGATTGTTTTATAATTGTACACCTCCATTCCAGGCTTACTAAAGCCTGTCCCCTTCTCTTTCTTTGATGTGGGTTGATATTGTCAGACGGCTCCCACTTTACTGTTATCATACGAACACTGAACAGAGAGACTGGAAACTAATGACGTGCAGAACGCCAGCAGTGTCCTCTCACCTCGCATCTCGCGCAGTGCGTCTTCATTAGTTCCCGACTGTATTACGTTTGCAAAGTGAGTATGCACAAAGGGCAGGACCAGAAGTTCCATCTTTGTTCTGTCAACCGGTTCTGACATTTCCATCTCATTTTGATTTGTTGACAAACAGGTCATCATATTTCATCATATATCGTATGCAGAAAGACGGATTATCGTTTCATGTTTAGTTTTCGTCCTGGAAGAAAAGGGTGTTGATGAACATTTTTCATTTTCATGTTTGTCAACAAAATCAACACTGATGCCAGTAATCACTTTGCATTTACATAAAAATGTATTTATTTTTTCTTTTTTAAGTTATTCAAGTATTTTTGTTACCCTAGTGTGACCTTGATGGAGAAACATCCTGACTCATTCTGCGTCGTTCATTAATCCCACTCAGCATTCTTTTTCCAGAAACATTTTGTCTTGCACTGATTTGTCATCACTATGTTATAAGTAAAACAGACCCTGTAAGATCAGAGTTCGTGCCAGGATGACGGCTGCCAGGTTTATGACACGATACCACTTCCTGTACCTCAGCTGTCTTGGCACAAGGGCTGCTGAAGTGAGAGATGGGAGCCAGGTGAGCAGAGGTGAAGGGAAGACTCGGTCACACTCTGTCTCCTCTTTTTCTGAAACTCGAGTGTGTCTGAAGATGAACCCCATTCCACCCGAGAAGAACATCATTTCTTTTTCAGACCCTCTGTTGTGGACAAGCAGAAACTGCTCCCAGGTGTTCATCTATCACACAGGATCTCTTTAATGGAGTGTCAGCTTAACGGGCCAGTTTAAATGTTTGCAGTTCTCTCGTTCAAGGATTTTTACTCAGACAGAGGTTAAGTTGGAACAGATTTCTCTCATGTTCTGTTCCCCCTCTCAGCTCGTGTTGATTTTGACCCGTGTAAACAGCTCGCCTGGTTTCCTGCCCTGTTAAAAATCTGAAGGTTAAACCAGAGTGTCCACAGCGGCTCGACCTCACACGCTTCACCCATTCAGAGGTGTGATTTATTCTGCTCGCGCATGCCTGTCGTTTCACCAGAGTCAACACTTTTACCTCTTCATCTGAAAGCTGCGGAAAAACTGACGCCATAAATAGTTGCCTCTGCAGCGTGATGTAGATGAGACCTAACCTCACAAGAAGTGGGCCACTTTGCCACACTTGTTTTCCTAATGAAGTCTTTTCATGTGTCTCTGGCTGGCACACATGGAACTACACACCACAAGTCATGTTCCTCTGATCCGTCAATGTGACATTTTACGAACAGAACACAAAGGGGCGTGCCGTCACAGGAAAGTAAACAGCGACGGAGCAATGTGACGCCATTACCACGTCACACTTGATTACTTTCCACGTTCCGAGGTTTTTTTTAATGCTTCATGAACCATATCATTTGTCAACGATTACAGGTGAACATTTATTAAACACCAAATCAAAGTATTTTAACCATTTATAGTCATCTTTAATGTTGTAGATTGTTAGGCTGCGTGATGTCACATGTCATCCCCAATCATACTGTCACTCCTTTTCAGACAACCAAACGTATTGTAGTTAGTGGTGATATCTTTTTTGAGATATTGTTGATGTATTAACCAAACCAACGTGCACCTTTTTTAAAACATTTTTTATTAAGTGCTCAGATGGAGCCTGCGCTTTTTCTGCCAAAGACAAAAGAACACGCCGAAGAATATGAACGCATACCTGAAGCGCTTCCCAGCACCCTGCCAACACTTTTGTCCCAGGAAAGAAATGCTGAGTGTATACGCACCCTTAGTTCCTGTTATCACTTGTGTTATATCCCACCAGACCCTCTTTTTTTTCTTTCTTAATAAGTTAATAAGACCAGGAAAGAAACGCAGCTTTGCATCTAACATTGCAGAGAAACTGGAAGGCCTCAGCCCTAAAGACTGTTGGGAAACGGTGTGTTTCGTTAGCAAAATCCTCATATCAATGATTATACATAATTTGGGTTTTTTTTTTCTTTCTTAGATTGTATAGATGCATCCTGCATACGAGCCCTGTGTATGTTGTTACTATAGAAATGATGACAGATTAGAAGCACGTTAATATGAAACCATGATTTGTGTTAAAGCCGGAAATGCTGTCAGAGCTGCTGTTACAGAAAATGAATCAACACCGTCTAGCCAGGCAATAACAATGCAATAATTTACTGGCTAGATACAGCGTTTATAACATCCTCCAGAGCTTTCTCCTTCTGTTCTTTTTCATCTCGTTCCCTACAAAGTAGGGTTTTTTTCACATAAATTTTCAGTCATACCTGAATCCCTGTAAAACATTATCTGTTCTTTGGTATGAGACCTGTTTTTTGTCACTGGGGCATTTTTTGTGAGTTTGAGCTAAAATGTCTTGGTTTGAGAGCAAGGCTGTTTTGTGTTTGGACTGGGTTCTATTAAAATGAGCGGCATGCTCCTTAATGCAACACCCCGCTAGATTTATCACTCTTCTCTTTGGCCTCCTCATGTCTGGCCTTAGTTATAATCTCTTTCATGACTCGACTTTAACAGAGGACCACTGACTAGAGAATGGTCTCTTGTGGAGCACCAGCTCTCTCTCTCTCTCTCTCACTCTCTCTCTCTCTCTCTCTCCCCCCCAGCTTTCTTGCTCTTCTTTATCTTCCTTTCTTGCCCTTTTTCTGTCTGTCTGCTTTCGCTTTCCTTGCTCCTCCTTCTCTTTCTCAATCTCAGAGGTCACTTTTTTTTCTCCCCCTCCTGTAGGAACACATAAAGGATGAGTTACAGATCCGTAGCGCTGCTCTTTTAACTGAGAGCTATTAATCTCTTTTGGATATCTATTAGCAGAGAGACAGTCTAGAGTTTCCTCCTGCTGTGTGTGTGTGTTTTAACTCTTTCAACACTTCATTTATTCCTTCATTTCTCAGGTTCTGCTCCTAGCTATGGTAGATGTACATACAATGTGCACACGGGCACATGTGTGTTTGTTTGTGGAAGACTGTATGTACAGAGGTATCGCAGTTTCAGGCCACGGCGCTGCTTAATGCTCAGGTCTGATTGGACAGAAGGCATTGCTGCATTTTCTAGATGAGCGGCTCAGGCAGAAGTTCATATTAATGTGCGCATCTGATATGATCCGATACGATTCTATAGTAACGTCTTGCACAGAAACTTGTACAACAAACGCGCCATATAAATGGAGTGTAATTACTAAGCCTGTGTAATTAATGATATGGGGATGCTTTCTGTAGCTTTTATGGGCGGGGTCTCCCGTGTCTGCACTTTGTAACAGAGGTAAAGCTGTAAAGTAATGTTTTTGAGGATTATTATTATTATTATTTATTTATTTTATTTTATTTTTAGATGTCCTGATAATAATGAATAAAAATTGTAATCATCACCGTTATTGTAAGCACTGTTTTTTGGGCTATCAGCTTTGGCACGGCAACAGTAATTCCTCTTCATATCTGGCTACATCACACAACCTGGTCATTAAGTATTTTCCAGCTTTCATGAGGTTGTATCTCTGTATTCAGGCATTGAGAGGGTGTACATTGCAGCGTGCTCTTCTTTGGTGGTGGAGTGAATGCAGTCCAATTATATTTGGTTATGTTTGGTCAGCTGAATGCATTCTGTCTTTGAACATAAATTTTCACATCTCTCTTCCATGATGTCTTAGATAACTAATCCGATTAGAGCACATCACTGGATATTGTGCCAGTAATTTTTTTAGGAGCCCGAGTGGGTTTTTTTTTTTTTTTGTTTGTTGTGTTTTATTTTTATTATTTAATGTCTTAAATACTGTGATGCTTTTGTGTAGGTACTTGTGAGTGAAGACTCTGATGGAGAGGGAGTGGTCGCTCATTTTCCAGCTCATGATAAACCCATATCCTGTATGGCATTCAACCCGAGCGGTAAGTATCCACATTTACGGTGTCTTACTGAACCTCAGCAAAGCACTGAACCCGCACATCTATTAAAGTTATCAATACTATATTTACTTTTGTCCCAAGTGTTTATGTGCATATGGTGGAATTTGGGGGGAAAAAACTTGATGAGAAGTGAAAATGGCAAAAAAAAAAAAAAAAAAAAAAAAAAAGGACGACGGCGCACTGCCAGTGCATGTGAACCGCTTTACTTTCTAAATGTCACAAGATTTGCAGTGGCTTGTGTTGGATGGCTTAAGCTGTGACTTTCTTTTTTTCTCTTTTTAAAGATGTGATCTGTTCACCTACTTTAGAAAGCGTCTGGCACCAGGCATTGACTTGAAATGAGTGACTGCTGCCCCTCTGGTGCAAAGTCCACATCCAGGCCTTTTAACACACTAGCACACTGACTGATCAGTTCATGTCTGTCCATTTGAAAGTGCTAACTAAACCCTGATGTGTGGATGAAGTACTGCCAAAGCCCCCGAGCCCCGCCAGGTCCGGTTTCACCCCCTCAAAGATGAAAAGAAATTTGAAGTGATCACTCTGTCAGAGAAGATGTGGGTCAAGCTGGTAATTCATTATACATTTACTTCCGCGTGTCACAACATGCTTTACCTCACGGTGACGCAGAGGCATGAGTGACATTCGGCACGTGAGATCTCTCTGAGAGTCTTAACATGTAATATAGCAGTGCCCTTGGCCTGACCTTGCATGTGCCAGTCCTCTGGGATAGCCAGTCATCAGAACACCTTTGTGCCTTTGCACATCATTGTGTTTGTCCTTCCGGAAATCCGCTCAGGCTAGCGTATTGTGCGCTGAGTGTCGCAGGTAGAGTGTCCAGTTAATAAGGAGGTGCTGAAAGCTGCTGCTCGCCAATGCCCTTAGAGGAATCCTTCAAATACCTGTCCTTATTAATGCACTGTGGGAAAGTCCACGCAAGACGGCTCATTTTCCACCACTGCTTAGGCGTCTTCCTCTTTTTTCTTTTCAGGTGTTTGTTAGACACATCGCTGCTCTCTCATGATGAATTTCACTGGTGGGAGAGAACTTGGATACTTCAGTTCAGTTCTGTTTGATTTGTATGGCACATTTAACAACAGACCTCGACACAAATCTGCTTTACAAAAATCTGGATGTAGATCCAGAGCCTTGGAACCAGTTCTATAAATTCTGTTCATCCAGGGAGATTTTCACTTATATGCTCTGTGGCAGCTAGAACTTTCACAAAATTTGGCACGAGCTCGTGCGGCAGGGCTTCGGACTAACCTAGAGCCCATGTGCTGTTTAGATTATAGGCATACGCTGCAAAATATAGCCTCAGTCTTGTCTTTTGTAGTGTTTCTAGCTCAAAACCGTGACTGTGCCATGGGAAATTACACTTATTTTTATTTTAAAAATAGCTGCTCTGTGCATGGCTAGTGTCTGATGTAAAGCCACTTTGATTAACATGACAGCATGCTGGACACGCCGTCACTGCGTTGTGATATAAAATGGGCTTAAGAGGAGCTCCAAATTGAATGAAGCTTAATGAAATTTTCACAATAATAGTCTCACTTTATTACTTTCAGTAACTGCCTTTTCCTGGTTTGGATCCCAGGGGATCTGGATCACAAGGTGTGAGGCAGGAATATACCCAGGAGAGTAGACAGGTTTATTGCAGGGCACCCTGCATACACACATTTCCATTCAGAGGCTGTTTACCTCAGGCTTTTCATCTACTGCTATGATTTTGGGATATTGGGAAACCCGAACCCAGAGGAAACCCATGCAGATGCTGGGAGGGCGTGCACAGAACCTCCAAAGTGATAAGCTCAAGCTCAGGATCGAACTACTCATTTGTGCCTACGTGCTCTCCGTAACAATAGCTAGAAGGGCACTCGGAGCACGCAGACCTCCGCCAAGGCCAAATGGCGCATCTCGCAGCGGTAGCCAACGTGAAACTAAATTCACTGAGTCGCTTCAAAATGTAATGGATTATTTCCTTGCTCCTTGCGACACCTTTCCATGGGCTGGTAAAATGGGGCTGGGAGGTTTTTTGGTTTTTTTTGTGTAATCCTGCTTAAGGGCAGGCAAGCAGAGTAACAAACTGCACAGCAAACAAAAACCTATTTGATGGAGGTAATAATAATAATATGACAGTTTGAAATATTAAACAGTATGGTCAGTGAAAAGAAAAATCGCCTGCGGCCCCATCCGCTTCTCAGCCTGAGAATCTGTGGGTTGTTGTAATACTGATAGAAAATGAATGTGTATTGTGGTGTGATGGGGAGTTGGGGGTGTGCATTCTTTGTACATTGTACTTTTTTGATGTGCTTATAAGTTTATGCTAATAATTTTGTTTTATATATTTGCATTGGAAATTTAATGGTGGTGATCTCTTTGGGACATTAGAGAGAGAGTGAGAGAATAGCTGAACTGAAATTGCTGGTCTCTTGGGGGCGCTATTGGTTAACCTTTATGCCAGTGAGCTGAGAGCAACCTTTGGCCTATTAACCTGCATGGAGGAGGAGAGCTGTAGTGGATCTACAGCTAGTGTACTGTTCTTCTGGTGAACGACACAGTGACCATCATCCACACAGCCTTTTCATGTTTGAAAGTTGGCTTGGCTACTTTGCAATGCCGAGCACAATACAAACACTGCTTTGGGACTCAGCAGAGTGTGACGCGCTATTTAAATGTTGGTTAGAGCGAGCTTCTTTTTCCGACGTTCTAAGGGTTCTTACATAAAATAAATGACACAGAGACTTCCAGTTAAAACCCTGGAAGTCTGGTTTCACTGTTGAAATGAACTAAACTCTTAGAGAGCTGGTACAGCTGCCTTGGTGTCCAAAGAAAGCTTGATGTCTTGTTGTGGTAAGGCTTTCTTTATAGAATTAGACAGAGGTCACAGTCCTGGCTCAGGGAGGCCCCACTCAGGTCCAGTGAGTGTTAAGCCTCCAGCCCAGCTCTTTGTCAGACATCCCCTGCCCCATGCAGAGAGGACTCCAGGCGACTCGGTTTAGATAACAGCAGGGCGCACGAAACTTCAAACAGCTTAACCTTCCACTTGTCTGCTTTAGTCAGAAATAATGGGATGTGTCTGTTATCACTTCATTTGCCCAGGCATAAATCGAAAGGACTGTAATAATTGTTTCGAAATTATGAAAGTGCTCGGCACCAAGATGCCTGGGAGAAATCCCCTAGTTTCTTGAGACTAAAAAGAGCCTCTAAACAGGCACTAACAAGGCCAGGCTGAGTATTCCTCATGAATGGTCACACACACAGACATGCAGTCATTTAGGTGCCTGACATCATTAGGGCACATGATCAAAAAAAAGAAAAACCCCAGTCCTTCAGCATTGTTGGTTTCTGGCCTCCCGGCTCAGCGTCGAGGGTTTGATTTTAATTAGGGGGGAACGCTCTGCGTCTCCTAGCTGCCCCGGTTCCGAGGGAATAACGTGCGAGAGCTCGCAGCCACAGTGGAAAGTGTCGCATTTGCTGTAGGGTAGACGACAGCTCCCTCCGGAGTGGGTAGGTTTCAAAAATGGAAAAGATGAGCCCTGAGACAATGCAGTGATTGGACACTGACTGGCAAGCACAGATCCCTACTCCTAAATAAATAAATAAACAAACAAATAAGTAAGTAAGTAAGTAAATAAATAAATAACAGTCATACAAGCAGCATATATTGGACAGGCAACAGAAGAAAGAGGATGGAAAATGGCGGCCACGCGGGTAGCTGGCACTTGCTCCGTGGTTTTGTAAGATCTATTCATAGATATGTAATTAAGGGATACTGCACATCCTATCCATGTAGGCTTAATTTGGAGGACGTGACAACAAGACTTCAGCTTAGCGCTGAATAAACTGCTTTCCTGTAAGTGAAAGGTGTTAGCGGTGTGCCGCACAAGCGTCAGAGTATGTCCTCGATAGCTAGGAGAATCACTGTCGCCCTGCTTACTCGCTTCTCCTTGGTAGGTCAGTCCAGGACAACTCTGTTCTTGTGCAGTCGACGATGTCTTATTCATTATTAGGAACCATCTCTGGTCTGCGTTGAGTTGAGCGTATCGCAAGAACACTGGGCGTGAGGTGGAAATACAGCCTGAATGGGTTCACACATTCACACGCTCAGTACGCACATTCACACGCTCAATACACACACCCACACGCTGATTCACACCTAGAGGCAATTTAGAGTAGATGATCCACACACCGGCATGTATTTTGCAGGTGGGAGGAAACAGGAAAGTCCGAAGGAATCCCACATGGACACGGGGAGAACATGCGGAACCTTGTATAGAGAGGCACTGGAGCTCAGGATTGAACCGGAGACCCTGGAGCTGTGTGCTCCCTGTTCAGTATACGCTGCACAACATATTTTGAGGTTTAGGTTTAAAAAAAATAATAATACCCAATATTCTTACCTGTCTGGAAGTGTAACAAGTGCTATGGGCATTCAAAGACCCCAGCTTCAGAAGTGCTTCTGTAAAATACATGTTTTTTTTAAAATTTGTAGTCATGTCTGCTGTGTTGTTCTCTAAGCTTGGTCTGGAAAACTAGCTGAAACAAGATGCAGCAGAGCAGCACCATGTAAAGTAAAAAAAAAAATAAAAAACCAACTGCTTATTTACAATAAAATAAGCAGTAATTTTATATGATCTCTCTTTCTTTTGGGACGTTCAGAACTGAATTCGCTAAGGTGTGTGTGTGTGTGTGTGTGTGTGTGTGTGTGTGTGTGTGTGTGTGTGTGTGTGTGTGTGTCAGAGAGAAAGAAAGGGAAAGAGACAGACAGTAGCTGAGGATCATCTGTCAGTTTTACACCGAGCTTGAACACAGTGGGGCAGTCTGAAATGATTACAGGTTCTAGCTGAGAAGTTGTCTTTTTTAATGCTCCTTGCCAGCAGGGAGCTCGGTATTAGTGGAATTTGCCTCGAGCGTAGGCTTAGTTTCGTGAAGTCGATCACTTTGTTAAATCTTAGGACCTGCATTCTTGATTTCTTTTTTTTTTTTTTTTTTGTTCTTTGGATGTGCCTTTCTGCCAGATAAACGAAGGTAGCACAAAAATCTTATCGTGAATAGCTTTGTTTTTTTCCACGCTCCAGACTGTCACCGGATTTCATGTGACACATTTCTGATAACACCGCTGCTATGCACATTGCAGTGTTTTTGTCAATAAACAATAGTTCATGTCATTCTTCGGATGCATTTCTACCTGTTAAAACATGTTCGATTTAACACATTCACAGATCTTCACAGTTATTGTCGCTTTGTTTTCTTGTGTTTCTTTTACTAATCCTCTTGCTCTGCATGACGGTAGCATAAAATAACTTACAGACTGGACACTGGACAGGTTTAAAAGAAAATATATATAGCTGAAAGGCAGGATTTGGTGAAAAAAAGCAGGATGTGTATGTGATTGAAGCCAAATTCTTTTTCAACACAATATAAAACCAATTTATGATTATTATTATTATCATCATCATTTTTTGGGAAAGTATGAAGCTATACCGCAGTAAGATTCCTGTAGGTTTCCCCCCCTTGAAGTCTTAGTTAAACCCACATTTAAAGTAAGTGAAGTCACCCCATTCTGTAATGCATCCTCTCCTTTTCTTCTTTGTTTATATGCGCGTGATCGGCCGCGTTGACGGACACCGTCATGTTTCTATGCCTTGTGGCTCTTTGCTGGCTGAATCAGCTGAGCTGCTTGACTTTGCACTCTTTTTTCAGGTCTCTGTGTTTGCATGAACCATCCAAAGCCTCTTCCCCAATCTAATCCAATGAATCAGCCATTGTCCAAGAAAGAACCTTGAGCTCACCTCCGTCTGAACGGCATTAGCTTCGAAGCGTCATGAAGAACTGTGAAATCTGATCCGCTACGGTAAATGTTTCAGGGGATTAATTAGTTAACAGGACATTCTGTGAAATAAAAGAGAACATTTAGATGAAACGAGATTATCGTCCGCTGTCTGGCGAAAAAATACAAAGGATTACGCGTTTCATCCGTGCGCTCCTCTTATCTGGAGATTGTGGTTTTACCAATTTGTTTTTGGGCTTTTAACATTCAAACAAAAAGCCACGTAAGGCTGGCTAAGCCTCTGTGGGAGAATGTGCTTTGCTACCACCACAGCACTGACGAGCTTTGGGGTATAAGCGGCGCAGTAAAGCATGGACTGATGTAGAGTAGAGTGTTTCAGATGCTGTGGACCTTGAATGCAATTACTCACGCTAATCATCTTTGTTTCCTTGTACCTCCCATGTTTAGTGGTAAAGTGTTTGTTTGTTTGTTTGTTTTTTTAATTCTGGCTGTGGATCAAATGAACTATGAGCACCTTTTCCCCTTTCACCCCTTTCCTCTAACCCCTTATATAAATAGCAGATGAGGTTTCCTAGCTAAGAATGTGAAGAGCTCCTCGAAGCCCGGACGCCACAGGAGTGCTGTGCCACGAGTGTGTTTGACAAGCGTGCTCTTGGTACCAATTTGCCCAGACAAACAAGGCTCCCAGCCACAGGATGCTGATGTTCTCCAGTCATCTCTGGAATCCACCGCACTCCTCCCTCCAGCCCAGAGGAAAGGAAAACTGTATTACATTCGCTTAGCTCACGGTGGAATGCTACAAAGTCGACACGGTCCGCTAAAACCAGATCCGTCAGTGCGTCCTCGCTAATATCAAAGCTGACTCAAGCTCGGGATCAAACAGCTCTGCTTTTAGAAGTTCTCACTTGGTCTGTGAAAGATTAACAAGTTATTGACTGACCCAGGCTGGTCCCCTCCTCTCCTCCTTGGCGTTATCTGATGGTTGGATTGAGGGTGGCCTCTGGACTCAGAAAGTGTTGCTTGTTTTAGGCCTGAGTGGGTGGCTTTGATGTAAAGCTGGAGTCGTTCTTTTTTTTTTCTTTTTCTTTTTTATTGCACTCGGCGCATGTGTGTGTTCCACGGCTTTCATAAACACCTCGATAAGTGCAACACGCAGGGTGATATCATTGAACAAGTGGACACCCACGTGAACACACACACACACACACACACACACACACACACACACACACACACACACACACACACACAGAGTGTACATGCCCATGTCATTACAGCATTGCAACCAGCACCGTAGACAAAGCACAGTGATTGATGTGGTTTATTTACTCTCTTTATCTTCACTTCAGAAGTCCATGTCTCTGGTGTAGAAGAGCTCTGTTTCCTCTGTACTGTCCCCTCAGAGCTCTTTCCACACATACACACACACACACACACACACACACACACACACACATGTTTAATTTGAGATTTCCTCTTTCTCAGAGGTTTTAGACAACTGTTGTTAATTAAGATGGCTCTTTTTGTTTAAGTTCCCCGTCCAGCCAAAGATGAAGATCTCAACGCTAGACAGCCTGCTGACATCGACTGCACCGCTCTGCTTTTAACAAAACGACTCAGGGGGTGACTTCATGGGTTTTCTTTTACGTGTTCTGGTTGGGTTGTTGTTTGGGGGGCTTCGAAACGGAGTTCAAAGGGCAGCATGAGTCATGAGAGTCAGTGCAGTGTAGTGTCCCACAAGGCTCTGTATCCCCCCAAGCCCCCCTTCCCAAGCCTTGTTTACGCTATGCGATTTTAGGACTGTTTTCGAGACGCTGACAGATCGCCAACAAAAGCCCTCGATTGGGTGCAACTCTAGGTTTAATCTGCGAGCAGGAATCGCTAAGTGTGAGCACTGAAAACACGTGATCAGACAAGCTCGCCGACAGGTCACCGACTCGGACCAGATATCTAACTTGCTAAATATCTGGGCCAGTCGGCGACGAGCTGCAGCCGATGGGCGCAGGACACAGCTGTTTGACTTGTGATTGGGAGTCTCGAGGTTGCGTAGCGTGAACAGTACAGCGATCCGACGACTTTCAGAATCATGCAGTGTGAATGAAGCATTACTATTCTTTTTTTATATTCAGCTTATTGGACATCTCATCCCCAATCATATCATTAGCTTTCCCTTCTACTCCAATGATGCACAGTTATACATGTAAGTTCTGCCAGATTCAGCAGCACAGCTACTGTGTACAAGACCTACAAAGCTAAAACAAGGATCCTGATGTAGGTAATTAATCCGCCTTCAGTAAGGTTTCTGATTTTGATGTTGTCCGAAACCTATAGGTATATTTAAGGACCTTGGTGCAGTGTGTGTTGGTTTATTCACATCCACTCATTATAGCCAAAACAAGCCGTACGCTGATCTAAGAGCATATTACACCAGTATTGTTTAAGCTACATAAGCTGTCTGTTAAGTTGTTCCTCGACTGTGAGGTTCTGCTCACATGTTTAAAGAGTTAAGTGAATATATTGAGCTTGTGAATATATTGCTAAGCAGCAGAGCACCTCGAAAACTTTGCTCAGCAGATGCAGGCCTCCTGTTAGTCCCAGGGACAGCGTAAAAGCTTAGCTTGTAGCATAACAAGTTTGAACCCCTTCATCTTTTTAGATGTAACCCACACTGATATTTTGAAATGTGATTTCAATGAAGATTACGCAGCGCAACATGTGTCCCGTTCCAAATTTTAACTAACTTATTCTAATTGCATATATAGTGTATACTTCTAATGTTCATGCGCCCCACGTTTCTTCCCGGCATCATAAATAATCCTTTTGCCTAGGGGATAAGGTGTTATAAATAGTACGTGTAAGAGGTTGCTTAAGCGTCTCAGGTTCCTGAAATTTTGTGGTGGCTTACCAGCACCGAAAAGTCTGCTTTTTAATCTTGCTTCCTGTGGGCTAACCAACTGACGCCTCTCGGCGAGGCTCCGTATTTCAACAAGGCCACAAAAGCCCCAGCACTGCCTCGCCAGTCTCCGCTGGCTCTTGGAGAACAGAGTGTACCATCAGCAAACTGGTGTCTCAGTAAGCTGGCCAAGCCTCATCTGTCAAAGCCAGGGTAAGCAAGGGAGTGAGCGTGCAGGGCGAGGGAGAGGAAGCTCCCAGATAAACATACCGCAGCGCCTAAACTCCTAATCACTCCGCGCTTCCGTTTCCAGCCTCTATAATTAGAAGGCCATCTTTTCCATGTATTCCCAGTTGATGCAAACGCTTCTTGTGGCTTGGCACCTCGTTTGGGGCGTAGGTTAGTTTATGGCCGAGCCGTAGCTCGGTTTAGTCTTCTGATACAGCATAAATAGCTAACCACCATCTAATTCACTGCCTGACTGTTTTTCTTTTTCATGTGAGCAATCTGTGCATGACCCTTCCTCCACCCCTCCGCACTGCTTCCTTTCTTGCCGCCCAGCGTGAGGGCTCAGCCACACCTAAAGCAGCTGCAGCCCTGAAGTGTGAACACGAGGATGCTGGAGCACAGGCTGGATGAGCTCATCTAGTACTTTAGCTATTCCTGTGTCAATTTATTTCAACCCTCTTGCACGTGTCAGCGCAAGGTCTTTTTATGCCCTGCCATTTAAGCTCCTTTTTATACATTTGTCAAACCGCTTTATAAAGACTTGTCTCTAATTACAGCCTTCAGAAACCTCAGCATAAAAGTTTGAGCTTTGGAACATGACGACTGTCGTGTTAAATTATGATCGAGAGAGCCGCACGTTGCCGAGTCTCGCGTGATGGGCCTTTCATATCTGTGTAAAAATAGCTCGTTTGAGCTGTTTTGAAAATTATATTCTGTATAGCCTTTTCATGGGCATTGAGTTTAGATTCAGGCTTTTTCTCAGTGTGGTTTGCTAAGCGTGTTGTTTATAGTAAGAGTATATACTTTCTGTAACTTGACTAACATACAAGTGGTGGAATGAAAGGCTCTGTCAGCAGAGGTTCCACATGGGTTCTCCTGTGGTTGGGTTTAAAACAGAGCCGCTCGCTGTCGTGCCCTGAACGCTGAAGCGTTAGCTTGGCATTTGGTTGGATGCCAAGGGCGCAGCGCATTATTACATTTTATAGCCCTATAAACTTGTCTCTTTCGCCACGTTCATCCTCTAAAAGTAGCCCAGGTGCCGTCTTGGCTTATTTTGGCTCACTGGTGACCAAAATCATTAACAAGGCCTACAGCGATTTATCTGATTCTTTAAATGTTCTATTGCAGGTATGTTGCTGGTGACTGCTGACACATTGGGGCATGACTTTCACGTCTTTCAAATCCTCACTCACCCATGGGCATCGTCGCAGAGTGCAGTGCATCACCTGTACACCCTGCACAGAGGAGAAACTGAGGCTAAGGTAAGAGAGTGTACACACACTTGTTTGGTCTACACTAATGGCTGTCTGTCCCTTTTTGTAATATAGTACAGATTCAGCTATTAATATTTTGATATTTAAGTTGAAGTCAAATTTAGCAGCGGAACATGATCTTTCGGGGATAGTTTATCAAATCGCATAGCTCCGCCCGTGTTCCTGAGTCACGCGTGCGCATGTTCGCGCCAGCTTTTTTCACTCGGGATTGCGATGAAATATTGCATTTCTGAATTCTTTTAATCATTAACCTAATTGCTAAACGTCTTTGAGGGCCACCCACCGTGTTTATGGCCCCTGTGTTCTAGATTCTCAGGAAATATGCAAGTTTGAACATGTTTTTCATCCTCTTTGGATCCCTTTGTGTTTTCTAAATACTGTCAAGAGACATGACTCGGAGCACCGCGCAACTCTACACAGAGCAGGACGTGGCCCTGCCGCTGAACTCTCCCTGGCTCTTTCATGATTTTCCTGCACAGCGTGTGAGAGACAACAAACAGTCTGGCTGCGATCCTTGGGGAGTCCTAACTGATCTGAAGCCTGATGTAGAACCACACTACCTTTAGTGGTGCTGCAGTCCCCTGGAAGAACCCAAAAGTGGGAGCGTTGTGAAAGTGAAAGGCTCCTAGAAGTAGAATTTTATTATTGGGGTGATGCGAGAACAATTGTCCTTTCTGGATGGACCAGAAGGGAACGTTTGAAAATTATTTGAAGACTTCAGCTTTGTACCATAAGTACTTTAGTAGGAGCTGAAAAAGTGGAAGTAGTGAAAATATTATTTGATTGAAAATGAAATATAAAATGGACTCAAGTTTTTAACAATACAAATGTAAAAAATAAATTAATTAGAAGTCATGATGCGTTTTCCTCCCAACATGGTTTCATCTTTACAAAGTTAAGTTAAAAATAAATTTGAATACAACGATAAAGGTTATGGTCAGATTTGGGGCATGGTTATTCATATAAAATTGACAAATAGATAAAAACACAATGAGTATAAAAAAGTGTAAAGGGCATCTGAGAAAAACAATCCTTTCCAAATGATGATTGTCAAATGTTTCACTGGGAGTTCAGTGCTACAGTGATCCATAATTGTTTGTATGTATGAAGACAAGGGTTGATAGCACTTTCATCACTGTGAGCAATGTGTACAGCACCCTCCCTGTTTGGTAGGTGTTACATGAGGGGACGAGGTGCCTAGTGGGTGGGAATTGGCAAGTAAGCAAATTGGGGAGAAATAAATTAAAGCTACATGGATGGGGCAGTGGTGGGGTTAAAGGTTAAGGCTCTGGGTTACTGATCTGAAGGTTGGGCTCTTGAGCAAAGCCCTTACAACATCTCTGCTTTAGGGGTGCTGTATCATGGATAATCCTGCACTCTGAACCCCGACTTCCTAACAAGTTGGGATAAGCGAAGAAAAGAGTTTCACTCTGCTGTAATGTGTATGTGACAAATATAAGCGACTTCGTCTTCTTTTTCTGTAACTCAGATGTTACATAGAATTTAGCACGGTACTAAATATTAAGTTTATTTACATATTTACACATGCAGGCTTTCAGTTTTCAACTCTGTGATTTTCAAAAATTTGATCTCATTAATACTAGAAAGGGAAATCTCAAGAAAAACACAAAACCGGAACTTTTTTACGTTGGATTCACGGCGACTGGAAAGTCTCGTTCACATTCGTTCAACTTGGAACCTTCCCACATTCGAGCTTTCACACCAAAAAATGTGTGTGAAAAAATAAATTCTCTCTGTAAGCTGTGTAGAAAGACTGATATTAAAGGGTTGTTTGGTCGGTGCGTAATTTATTTTTAAAGAGATGGTTTACTGTTAGTAGTGCCATAAAAGTGCAGCTTGATCGGGAAATTGTGAGTTAACATTTGAATTTCCTCCCAGTATTTAAACAGAAACTCAAAAGAGTGCTTAAAACTTTACATCAGGCTGCGATTTCTTGTTCTCATGCATCGCTGAGTGCTGCCATGTTGAAGTGATGTCACAGAATCACAACTCGGAGAAGTCGAATTTCCAAGCAGGAATTATGAGAATTATAAGAAGTCAGAAATGTCCCAGTTTGCACATGGTCATTGACACAGCATTAAAATGAGGAAAAACAGCTGCTTGTGATAATCAGAGTCTCACTTCTGTCTGACTGTTTCACATTGAACAGCTTCAGTCTTTGTGAATACGAGGCTGTGGCCAGCAGTCAGTCCCAGTGGGCTACTGATATTCCCACACCAACTTACTTGGCTTTACACAAAGTTATCTGGGTCTGCAGCATGTGGATGAGAGTGTATGGGAGAGTAAAAGAACAGCTGTCGTTGTTTAACTGCGGATCAGGATGTGTTTAAATGTATTTTAAACACATAGATACAGTTCCAGTATATTGTACAACTTCTCCCATGTAACTGTTCATTTTTGGATTAAATTGGCGACACGTCTAGAAAGAAACGTTCCTCTGTTTGGTCTGCAAGTCATTATTTTTGCATGTAGTCTGATTTGGGTACTTTTAATAATGATACTTGAAGAAGGCACATTGTAAAGATGAATCAAAGTGTTAGCAGGAGGTCATGGTTCAATGCAGGACAAAAAAATAAATGCATAAAAGCACAAACACGAGATTCCCAATGGTCCTTCAGTTATTGATCTTTCAGTTTTATTCACAATCTTTTCCTACAAATTCTAGCAAATTCAAGAAGAAAATGTGGAACCATTTGAAAAGTCCACATCCATGTGCGGTCACCCAGAGTTCAGATTAAACCCCCCCCCAGTAATCATTAATATTTTCCAGGAATTGGTAACATGGCCCTGCATTTTAATGTTTAATTTAATATGATAATATGCAGTGATGTTGCACAAATCAGTTTGGGGAATAGCAGCATTCAAGGCTGTTACACTGAACCTTCTTTTTTTAGTTGGCAACTTGTGAGGTATTATTTGCTTTAGCAGAGCTAATATTTATCCCTAAAGGCCTGTATGTATCCAGCAAAGTGTCATGTTTGGATATGCACACAATGATGCTCTCTGCTCCAGTGTGCAAATTTCTCGCAAACTAGCACAGTCTAATGCACCGCCAGCTCGAAAAGCCTGCCTATCGTTTTCTCCCATTATTTCCCATGCTTACACTGATATCATGCTGACTTGAAAACGATTCAACATTATGCTCTGTCTGTAAATCCTCTTTTACAGTCAAAACTTTGGACCTTATTTGCATTGTTTGACCACGTTCGGATTTCCCGTGAACGTCCTGGTATGTGTAATGTGTAGTGATGCACCGATACCACTTTGTTCCAAACCGATACGAGTACGAGTATTTTTATTTGTGTACTTGCTGATACCGATACTTCTTAGATTGGATTTCCATGAAAGCGTAATCAATTTGGAGGCAGGTTTAATTTTCTCTTTTGCAGATTACAATAAGCTAAATACAAAAATGATTAACAGAAGGCTATTCCAGGCCAACAATAAAC
>JAQMCW010000003.1:11134140-11147372 GCA_030068335.1 Chrysichthys cranchii
ATTGAAGTCAGGTAGGACAACAAATCACCCCTGCCTAGTAAAGCGATCAGTTTGATGTTGTGAAATAGGAGTGGTATCAGTTCATGGTATCGGCACTTTATGTACGAGTATGAGTATTTTAGCGAAGTATTGGCCTGATACCCGATACTGGTATCGGTATCGGTGCAGCCCTAGTAATGTGACAAATAACAAATCACTGGATTTCATTGACTGTTTCACATTTTATTCATCACCTGACCGCATCTTTCCGACCTGCTGCTTAGGCAGTGTCGGGGCACGAACATACTTGGAGGAAAGGGCTATCCACCTACTTCCGTATACATGAGCTCGTACGTGCCCATGGTTGGTTAATGTCACTTGTGATCGACAGGCACGAGAGAGTACGCAACCCCTCCCTCCCTGAGAGCACGCCCACTTTTGCGGATTCATGCAGCAAAATTCTTAAAGCAAAGGTTTCCGCCCTGAACACCCTAAAGATCACTTCAGTTCCACGTTGAACCTTGTAACAATGGGGTGTCCTTTTTAGAAGATGCATGATAATCCTCTTGTACCAGAATTAATTTAGGGGTTTCACAGCTGCAGAGGAAGAATACTTATGCAGTTCTTCTATGTTTTCATTTTTATTTGCGAATAATTTTGCACACTATATCGTGTTGTCCCCACTTCAGTATGTTGAGTTATTTTATGCAGGAGCATCACCTGGGCTTTTTCAGTCTTCAGCTGTCCACTTCTGGCGTGCCTTCTGTAACCCCAGATTCCTGTCCTTGGTTGACTGGAATGTAACCCGATGTGCTCTTCTGTTGTTTCAACCTATCTGCCTATATGTGCTCTTCTGTTCACTGCGGTTGTAAAGCATGGTCATTTGAGTTACCGTAGCCTTCCTGTCATTTCATCGCTGAAACCACATTTCCCCCCCCCACCATGATGTTTGATGTGAACATTAACTGAAACTCTTGACCTGAATCTGCATGATTTTATAGAGTGACCAGTGAGCGTATAGTCCCAGTTAGATCCATTTCCGTTCAAGTTTGTAACGTTAACAATTAGAGCAGCGTTGAAAGGGGATGAATACTTAGGCAGTGTATCCCCTTAGGACCCCTAGAACCCTATTCTCCATCACACTGCAAACCATTTATTTACCGCTGTAATGGGGTCATGTGGGAATGGGAGCGAAACCGTAAAGTCGATAAACGTTAAACTATCGCTTAATCTATCCCATTGACCTTGTAACGTTAACGGTAATCTTTTGCCTCGGCTCTGTTGGATTATGTGTTGTGACCAGTCGTTACGTAAATGATAATGCCATGATATTGCGATGGAATTTTTCCTGTTTCCTGTTTTTTTTATTTATTTATTTATTTTTTATAGGGTGGCCGGCGAGGGCTTTTTAGTGTTTGTGAGGAAAGTGCTACCTGGTTGGTTAGGTTTAATGGAAAGGTTAGGGTTAGGGTTGGGGAATGAAGCCACTTGCTGGCTGGTCGGGCAGAGCTTTCTTCAGTAAATTTATCTCTCACGCACACGCACACGCACGCACACACACACACACACACAAGCTGTGATTTTAGGATGATTCATTCTCATTGTGTTGTTAATAAACCGCCTCATACCTCTAAGGCTTTAAATGTCTCATCTAATGCCTTCATGTTGTAGAAATACATTTTTGCAAAGCAAAAATATTATAAGCAGCCTTTGCTTGAACAAAACAAATGTTCAGAAGCAGTGAGAGGACTCTCACAACAGAGATGTAACGCAGCCCGACTGGTGCCATGTTGCTAACTGACTAAAGTCTCAGCTTGGGTTTTTCACAACAATGTGGGCTTCCTGCCTCCTGAATCATACGTCATATCCAGTCTCACATGTGTACAAGTCTCGTGCAGGTTTGTGCCCTGTAGCATCCTGTTAAACACAATCAAGTGCTAATACATGACACCTGTTACTTTACCAATATGGAAGACTGAGTGGGAATGTCAATTGTTCGTTGTGGTTTTTACCCGTTTTATTAACAGGTTTCGGGTGTGAAAAGGGCTTTAGGACACTTAGCCTTCCAAAGACTACATGGGAGCATTTTTTTTTTTAATCAGCTCAGTTTATGGCAGAGATCTCTGTGATGTATGTGTTAACATGTGAGTTCTGCTCTTCCTGAGGTTTGATGTGAAACTGAAACAGAACTTGTTTCCTTTGTAGATCCAAACTTGAGATGTGCTCCAGTCTCACTGTTAGTGGGCCACACTAGGTTTGTTGCCTGGTCATGCGTAGGCTTTGATCCTGCATTGTAAACAGCACAAGAAGCAGAGAGCGCGCACCCTGTGAGACACATTATCTCGAGCAGAACAAATACGAAGAGTGATAATGCCCTGTGGGCGGACGCAGACACTCGGCCTTATCTCGCTGGCTGGCTGACTGTGTTTGTTCTGACTACCAGAAAGCTCTTAGAAGTGTACATTAATGTAAATACCACCTCACTGATGACCAGCACTGCCCGTGACTCAAACCTCTTACTGACCACTGAATTCTTCTGTTGCTCTTCTGATTAACTCGTTCAAAGCGTTCACGTTATTTGGGTTGGCAGAGGCCAAAACCTTGAATTGGCAAGACAGATAAAGGAGTAAACAAGACAACTGGTGGCGAAAAATGAAATGATGTCACCGTTACTAACCCGCCTGGTGTCACGGAGCAGGAAGTGGTCACTGAGCTGCCGCCACTAAACTTCTTATCGTCGACACAGTCAGACTGATGTGAGACTGATAGGCTGTCGATCTGATAGGACTAGAGATAGGCTAGTGCATTCCTGTAGGTGATGAATAATCGTTAAAGGTGCGGCCGAGAACGCTCATTATGGCGGGCACGGTGTTGTGGGAAGGCACTTTAGATAGTCTGATCTCGCTGGATGACTGTTGACGAGGCTGAGCAGCGACACAGGCAGACTTCCAGAGGCGCCGCTGCAAATGGCTTATCTCTAGCACTCGAAGGCGAGCGTTGCTTTAATCAGGAGTGTGTGTGGCTCAAGTGTGTATAAGGATCAGTGTCCTGATAGAATGCACAGTCTGGCTCCCGGTTGGGGGGGTGGTGTTGTTTGTTTGCGTAAGACAGAACTGCTGCATCTTTTTATGTAATTGTACGTCTTGCATGCCGGCCATTTTCTGGAGACCTCTTACATACCACGCCACTCTGCCGTGATAAGCAACACCTCGCTCATTCTTTTCTCTCGTCACATGGCTCACATTTTTGGGGAGATGCTATCTGTGAGATTGTTAACAGTCTCGCCGTTGGCAGCCCTTACTGGCATACACTAAACACCAGGTTGAAGGACCAAACAGGCTTGTGTGCTACTGTTAACCGGCTGTTCAGTGCGATTACGTCTGGGGCGTGTTATAGCAACAGCCTCAGAAGTCATATTTTTGAAAAAACCAAAAGGTCAGTTGGCCTTATAAGCTACCTAACCAGAAAAGGAAAAGATGTTTTGTAGACAGTTATACTCTTAGCCCTTCTTCAACGCTATCATTCTTACCACGGCAAAGCTGATTTTGTTCATGTTTTGTTCCTTTTATTCCACCGCAAGTTCCCCACAGTGACAGTTCTGTATTTAATAAAGAACAACACTGTTTAATGTGGTGAAACCTTGGTTCTTGTTATCACTTACGTCAAAGGAGATATAAACAGTCCTTCCTCACAGCCTTACTTTTTCTCTTGAAGTTAACATGGATCAGCATAACCTCTGACTCTTATGTTCTGTTATACCATATTATGCTAAGTTAGCAACTATATCAGCAAATACGTACACATTTCTTGCCTCTGTATTTGGTGCTTTGTTTGCCGGAGCAAAACATGTTCCCAAGAAGCATACTGATTGAGAAACTGAAACTTGAATGGCAAAATATGTTAAACCTGGATTTTTGGGTGCATTTGGATGTGTTATTACATTTACATTTGTGGCATTTGGCAGACACCCTTATCTAGAGCAACTAATCCGGCTAAGGGCCTTGCTCAGGGGCCCAGCAGTGGCTGCTTGGTGGTGCTGGGATTTGAACTCACAACCTAGTCCAATGTCTTAACCCCTGAGCGACCACTGCCCCATTTAACCATTTAGATCTGAACCAGACATAACGCATCTGTAGCTAAGTTTTTGTTCATATGGTATGAAAGATTTATTCTAAGTATCTTCTGCTGCTTAATCCTATTCAGGGTTGTGGGGGGAAGCTGGAGCCAATCCCACACAGAATGGCGGGGTGCACCCTGGGCAGGTCGCCAATCCACCACAGGGCGACACACAGAGACAGACAACCATTCACACTCACATTCACACCTACTGGCAATTTAGACGAGCCAATTAGCCTAATCCCCTCTGTGCATGTCTTTGAACTGTGGGAGGAAACCCACACGGACTCGGGGAGAACATGCAAACTCCACACAGAAAGGCGCCCGGGTCGACCCCGGGGATCGAACCCAGGACCTAACCACTACACCACCATGTCGCCTGGTTCAAAATGTTGACCAGGGAAATTGCAGGGTTTTGTGTCTTTTCAGCTGTGTGTATAATATGCAGCAAGGTGTTGTAAATAAAAGGCTGCTAGCCAGATTTATAGTCATGGTGTACATCTTTTAGGGTGGTGTCTTTTTGTAAATCAACTTTCTATCCTGAGCTGAGTGTAAAAACCATGTGATATTCTCTGAGAATTTTTTTCAGGTCCCAAAAGTGTTGTGTTGGTCTTTGACACATTTCCTCTTTCCCTCTCTCTCTCTCTCTCTCTCTCTCTCTCTCTCTCTCTCTCTCTCTTGTTCTGTGTGCTCCAGGTGCAGGACATCTGCTTCAGTCCTGACTGCCGCTGGGTGGTAGTCAGCACGCTTCGTGGCACCTCACACGTCTTCCCCATAAACCCGTACGGTGGTGCGCCGTGTGCCCGCACACACCTGTCCCCACGTGTAGTGAACCGCGTGAGCCGCTTTCAGAAGAGCGCCGGCCTCGAGGAAATCGAGCAGGAGCTGAACAGCAAGCAGGGCGGCCGCTGCAGCCCCATCGCCGGCCTCTCCAGCAGCCCGTCCGGCTCCCCTCTACATGGTCAGAACACGCACTGTACATCAAACTAACATCTAGTACACCTGCACAACACACACCTGTCACACAGCTCTGACTGCAGCAGCTCGTTTCAGTCTTACTCCGAGACAAGCATACTTCTGTGTTCTTAGTTCAGAAAACAGTGATATAACAGCGTACAAAACGATCTTCATGTTGGGTGACAGTAGATCTGTTCTGGTTGGCAAAGTGTGGACACCAAAATGATTAAAAACGTCAGTCTATCTGGCGACCTATCCTTGACATGTATTTTAGAGTTTATATAACTTGAACAGTTTTGTTTTCTTACTAGTTTACAGATTATTAGATCACGATTAATCCTTGAATTCTTTTGAATTGAAAAAATACTGTATACAGTGGACCCTCAGCTCACGAACTTAATTCGTTCCGAGACTCTATTCACGACCCAAATCAATTTTTCCCATTGAAATTAATGTAAGTACAGTTAATGAGTTTCAGGCCTCAAAACATGATTGTAACGTGTATTATGGGTTTAGGTGTGGCAATAAACCATAGAATAAAATTGAAATAACCTTAATTATAGAAAAATAAAACAAAATTAAATACACAGATGATTTTAATGCATGTTACCTTTGCGGTGGATACGTAGTTGCTGGCGGAGGGATATGGTGGCGGTTCTCATGTTTTGCGATTATTTCTTTCTCTAGTTCAACTGTTATATGCTTAGGCTTCTTACTCTCACTACCATTTCCACTTTCTTGGGATCCATAAGGAAGGATTATAGAGCAAAAATGCAGAGAAACACAATGAAAAAATGCGTTGAACACAGTCATGCCACGAGTGTTTGACCAGAACTGAATGTTTGTGCTGTGAAGCATGGGTTGGCTGCCTGTACATCAGTCAAGGATTTGTTCGTCGATCGGTACAATATCTGCTCGGGAGTTTAGTTCGTACAGCGATTTGTTCGCCATCACCAATGCGTTCGCGAGCCGAGGGTCCACTGTATTTACATATAAATACAGTATATTTCAGCAGATATTCAGATCGCTTCACCATTTTATTTTAATCTGGATTAAATGTGATGTACATGGATAGGTTTAGTATACTAGCACAGAATTGTATTTTATTTGTATACATAAATGAATTTTGTTTGCTGTGTGACCTATGTTGTTCTAGGTTTCATGTGTTTCTAATTTCTTCTATGTTACACTTTAGCAATTTTTTCAGTTCTTCTAAGACGACCTGACGTTAGCAAAAGTCATGGAAAAGCATCACAGGGCAGCTGAACAGTCTTTACAGGGAGCTCAAACTCTTCCACCCTCTTCCACATACAAACAAACATACATACGTGCACACTTCCTACACCATTGGTTACAGTGTTGCTCAAGCCTAGAGTGCCAGACCAGATTTTTCTCTCTCGGCTGTGTCCACTTTAATGCGTTTTATAACAAAAGTGATCTCTGTCCAGACGAACGTTTTCGTTGCATATAAGAAAAAAAACAGCATCCATACCGGAACGCAAAAAAAAAAAACCCTCATATCACATGATTATTTATGTACACTGGGCATGCGCGTGCCTGTATAAACAGGAAGTAGAAAAGAGAAAAGGGTCAAGTGTTTGGGGGAGCATGACGAATAGGGAAGGATATGTCGTGACTGATAAGACCCGATCAGGAAGTGAACGTGGGTGTCTTCATCATCATTCCCAGTTTCTGCTCGTCTAAACTAAAATGTTTTTAAACTAAAACAGGGCCAGCAGCAAGGGGCCCCAAAACTCTGTAGTAGCATGGAGGACAGGCATAACTGCAGAAAACGTGATGCACTTTAACAGTAAAATGTATTAGTGTGGACATAGCCTGGGGCTCCTAGCAGTGGATGGCTGTGGCGTTGGTATTAGGATTTGAAACTGCAAAATCCTGACAGTTGGGAGACAGCTTGTTGTGAATTTTGATGCTGCCTCATGTAATCCATGGGATCTCAAACGTTTTAGAACCAGAGACCCATTTAACTGTAAAATAAATTTCACAGCCGCACTCAGGGCAGATTTATTTTCTGAACGTAATCCAACTGTTTAAATATTAGGCTTTCCAGTGACAGAACACATTAGGGCCAAGTTGACATTATTCATAGGTTTACTTGTTTCTGAGTTAGTGATGTTTGGATTGTTGGGATTAAACCCATTCAATTCCAGTCAAACAGTCTAATAACTATAATAACTCAATAATAATAATAATAATAATAATAACAAACCCATTTTTTAAATAAAACAAAACAGTAATAAATTATGGACACATGGCTATGATTCACGGTCCCCTGTGGGTGCCTGGACCCCATGTTGAAAACCACTGATGTACAGTACCAATTAAAAGATTGGACACATACTCATTCATAGATTTCCTACATCATTGAAGACATCAAAACTATAAAATAGCATTTGGAACATTTATGGAATTTAAACAAGTGTTAAAAAAATATATGTTTCATATTTTTGATTCTTCAAAGTAGCCGGTGTTTACCTTGAATGACAGCTTTGCACACTATTATCATAATCTTAACCAGCTTCATAAAGTGGTCACCAGGAGCGTGCTTTAGTTAACAAGTATGACTTGTTAAAAGTTCATTAATGGAATTTCTTGCCTTCTGAATGTGTCTGAGGCCATCAAACAGTAAATAATGAAAATACAGGAAATAGCCCTTTATGGCAACTGTCATAATCCATATCATATCAAGAACCGCTCAAGTGAGTAAAGAGAAATCACAGTCCATCATTATTTTAAGACCTGAAGTGTCCTTGAAGGAATAAAAATAAAGAAAAACCATTAAATTCCAAGATGTGTCCAAACTTTTGACTGGTGCCGTAATCTATAAAGTCACGCTACAGAGATACGCTGTACAGTACACATGTTTAAGGCCCCATTGAGCTTGTGCTCAGTTTTGTTGGGTTATGTAGGGGGCCCATATGTAGATGTCTGTAAAAAGGTCTGAGATCTGAGATAGCCATGGTCATTAGAGAGTTAATCATGCCACTTTAGAAGACCTTGCACCCAAACCTACTGCCCTCAGTGTCACAGCTGTGTGTGATGTACTCTGTGTGCACTGGATTTGTCAAACACCCTCCGTGACTGCAAACCCATGTGATTGACAGTCTCACGAACACACACGCACGGTGCTGAGTGCCACAGGAGCTGGCGTGGCTGTCGACACTGTTTACTCATCAGTGCTCTGTAGTCCACAATGTAGCAGTGGGATTAATCAATACCCCGTACACACTGAAAGCACCCTGCTGATGTGTGCTCCGCAGGTTCCAGCAGCCCAGTGGGTGTTTGTGGAGCCCCCGGAGAGGCTCTAAAGGGTCTTACTTACTCACTGTCACGCTGGGTCATCTATCTCACACACACGCGCACACACACACACACACACACACACATACACATACACACACACACACACAGAGTGCTCACACTCTTTCTGAGCGCTTTCAGGATTTGGATTTACACGTACAGCTGTCAGGGGGAAATATTTATTAATTGCCGTTTGTGGTTACCAGATCCACATTAAGAGGGCAGATCTGTGACGTGGTAGTGCTCAGCAGGTCTCACGTAGCCAGGAAAGTCTTCGGAAGATCCGTTCTATAAATCATACTCGTTTTTCAAAGCAGCGCGCAAGGTCCACCTGCCACAAATTAGTCCTTCATCCGGGTCCGCAGTGACCAGGCGAAAACTTAACACGGATGGAGAGGAATCCGAAGATGTGGCGGGGCGCATTTTAAACCCTGTACAGGATTTTACTTCAAAGCACAAGGCTGTCCTAGTTTTTATAACTTCAAGACTTGTTCAGTGGATCCCCAGGCTAAAAGATAATAGGTTAATGGAGTCTGGCTTTTACACTCATTCATATATGTGTGTGTGTGTGTATGTGTGTGTGTGTGTGTGTGTGTGTGTGTGTTTGAGAGTGAGTGAGCGAGCGCTACGCTTTTTCACTACCTCTCTTCCCCTTTCTGGGGTCCCCAGGGGCCTGGTGAGCCCTTACTCTCCTAAAGGCCCCTACTTTGAACTGGAATGTCTGGACCACTCACTTCCTGTCAGCACACTCTTCCTCTTTTACAGCTGTTCGTCTTTAAGTTGCCCTGTCAGGATTTATCAGCACCATTTAACCTCCTTGGGAGCATGTGGCCATTTTTATAGAAAGGATTAAAATTTTTACTTGCGTATCGAAACGGCGTCCACGCCCGACTTCTCTTGCTTTCGCCCAAACCTTTTAATTTAATCCTAACTTTTACGAAGTGTTGAACAGTTACTGAAGACTTTTATGTCGCATGTTGATTTTCAGCAGACTTTCAGCATGACAAAATTTCCATCTTGCGCTGTATATCGGATTCTACAACGCAATGTAAAGTACAACCTATAAATGAAAGGGCGAGTAATATATATATATATTTTTTTAAATTGATGTAGACTTTTACGGGAATCTAGATTCAGCAGTTTAAAGGCCAGTGTTTCTCCTCACACCTCAGATCCTAAGATGTTCACGCACAGATTTCCAGACAGGAAAATCTAAATGAATCCTGATTGTGTGAGGGTTTTTTTTCCTCTTTCTCGGGGCGATACGTGAGGTTTGTTGGTGAGAAGCCGGGAGCGGATTCGAAACGTGAAAAGTTACAGTGCAGTAGCCATAACAACAGGCGTGTGATTGTCGGCTGTGACAACACATTGATTTTGGGGAAGGAACTGGAGACGTACACATCCTACACTGCTGGCTGGGTGCAAAAATAGAACCATACACACAAAAAAACCCTTTCTTGGCTCCCTTTTAAATTATGGATCTTTTTTCCTTTCTATCAGTCGTGAGTCGTTTCCTCCAGAGACAAACTGCACAATTATTGTAAAATCTTTCAGCAGATGCTGCTATATTCAGCTCATGTACACTGTGCAGCTTCACTGTTATTCTCCGATACATAGTTGGGAGACATTGCTGCTCACTGGCCACTTTAATAGAAGCAATCAACCAGTCATATGTAAGTCTTTAAGAAACGATCGATGTCTTGGGATTTTAGCAGACAGAATTTTGAATGGTGGAAAAACAAACCAAGCAAAAACTATTCCAGATCAGTGGGCACAAATGCCTTGTTAACGAGACAGGCTTTAGGAGAACGTCCAGACTGGGCTGAGAAGTCAGGAAGACTAGAATAACTCAAATAACTACTCTTTTCAAGTGTGGTGAGCAGAAAAGCATTACCATTTCATGTCCACATTATGTTCTACTTCCTGTGTTCCCAGCACAGGAACCCGAAGCTACAGTGAGCGCAGGCTCCCCAGAACTGAACACACAAAGACTGGAAACGGACCAGGCGTTAAACCCTTAGACATGTTGTGCGTTATGAGCTGTATCTGTATGATCTTTGCTCTTGGTGTCAATACATTCAGGGATTTGGCTTTTTAATAATGACACATCAGGATCCTCCACCTGTGTCACTGTGTAATCCAGCCGTGCATCAAACTGTCCTTTGTCATGTTTGTAATTAAGAAGTGCATTAAGCAGGAATGCAGTGGGTTTTAAATGTAAGTGTAAAATGTAAAATTTAGACATTATGGCAGGACATTTGTAAATGTGTTCCATTCTCTGGTCAGGTATTCGATGAATATCACTATATGACATTGTCTTAACTCTAGTGTACACAGTTTGTAATTTAATTGTGTGTGTATATGGCTTGTAGTCAGGCGAGCAGATCTGATGTACTCCGGCAGGGTCAGAAAGCATAGTCTCTCTAATCAAAAGCTGGCTTTTTTTTTTTTCTTTCTTCCCCCGGCACACGCACACCCCTGAAATCCATCTCTGTGACTTTAACAGCGAGTTGTCTTAAAGATAAAGTGCTGCTCGTCCGCTCAGTAAACATCAGGCATCCAATCAAGCCAAGCATCAAAGCGCTGCTCTTGTTTTAACATACCACATGTATCATCATGCAGATTTATTGCTCCGGTTATAATGTGCTGTGTCCGCGCTACGAGGAAGCAGTGTACAGAGTTACACGCCGTTCCCTCTCCGGCCTTCGTGTGGCACTGTGCTCTCAGCTTTGATTGGCGAAACCGCCAGAGTCGCCGCTGGAGCACCAAGAGTGGCGGGATTATCTCATAAGGCTTGAATTGTGCTCCTAAATTTCTTCATGATAAGGGTGTAATCCAACAGAAAGGCCACAGCTTCTCGGTGACGTGTGTTTTATGGATAGCCTCCTGTTAGGAATGTACAGTTTTGTTTTCTCTTTTGATCAAGCCTTAAAGACACTGTACTGGGGATTCATGCAGAATAAACTGAAATAACCATGCCTGCTTTTTAGACAACTCAGTTTTCGGTATTTCAACATAATTAAAAAAAAACTGTTCACTGAAATGTAGCATTGTGTGATGAATTTTTTTTATGTCAGATTGGGGGAAAACAATGTAACAATAACAATAAATATAGCAATAACAATATTTTTGCCATGTTTTCTATCCATAGATAGATAGATAGTAAAAAACAAACATATTGCTAGGATTATTTTTATTCACAGACAGTTCTTAAAAGACAAAACATTTTTATTTATATATTTGTGAAACCAACAGTTAGTCAATAAGTACAGCTTTTTTTTATTATTAATCATTTAGTATATAGCACATTAAGACAGTTTACACACCTTAGATTTGAACATTTTTATATCAGTAAGGCTTTTGCGAATTAGCATTTTTCCCCCCCAGATTACATTGTGGCTTAGTCACAATATACTGTATGTCTTTAACCTTTTTTATGCCTTTAACGCGTCTTGAATGTTCTTCTGTCTCACAAGCGTGTGGACGCTGTGGCGTGCGAAGCCTTTTAAAGAGGGATGATGCGGATTTGTCAGTCACCGTGAGCCGCGATGATATTTGTTGCCCTTTCCCACCGTGCAGTAGTGGGTTTTTGACACTTCTCAGGACCTGAGGCTCTACAACACGAGTTCTCACCGACTTACAGAGAACCTCCCCCTCGCTGTAGTTAACTTTACTGCTGACCTTAGAGGAAATGTCTGAGAGATTTTAATTTAGCCGTCCACGCATCAGAATGGTGGAGAATATTATTATTATTATAATACTCAGCCAAAATGTTTCGAGAGGGCAGAATTTGGGGAAATCTTTTTGTATGGATAAAAAGTCTATTTTGATAGTGTCTGCATGGTTAGTTGAAAAAATATTGCTGTATTTCTGTCTTTTGTTATTTGCATCATTTTTAAAAGAGAAACCGTTTTCTATTAGAAGAGACGGACTCAGTGCTTCAAGCAGAAATGGAGGTTTGGCTGTGTATATGACCTTCTTGTGTGTTTGTACTTCAGCTAATCAGAACGAGGAGTCTGAATTTAACATAGTGGTAATATTATTTAGAAACTGCTTTAAACTCTCTTTTGTGGTTTTTTTTTTTTTATTTACAAATCTGGGTTCAAAGCAGGTGGTGTATTAGTAATATGCTGGACATTTTTAATTACATTACACATTTAGAAACAATACTGTTATTCGGACGCAGTAAAGTTAGAACAGTGGACTTGCTCGTATGTGTCAGATGTTTCCTTTAATTATTGTTCCCGCTATATGACCACATGTTCGTTGCTTCCCAAATGAGTCTCAAATTAACTACGTGAGAGCAGTTAAACTGGGATTCGTTTCGGAGGGGAAGAACACGTGGCATTGTGGTGGTCACATTAATTAAAGGAAACAGTAACTCTGTGTTGATGTTTAACACACAAAGGGCTCCGTGTTTAGACTCCGTGCTCCGTGTGTCATTTCAATATTAGGATTGAAACGGCTGAGATTTAGCCAGGCAGGCTGACCGAGGAAAGAGGAAACCATTTTTGTTCCTATTTGTGAATTTGCTAAGAATTTAGATGATGATAATAATGATAATGATAATAATAATAAATCTACCTATTTGCATTCGAATGTAAAGCGGCAAAGATGATTTATTTATTAATTTATTTAGCTGAATGTATTTCGTTAGTTTTTAAGCTGAATCGAAGAGACAATATTTACTTATAATTTTCTATTTCTTAAGAATTAAGCTTTTAAAGTGATTAATTAAATAACGTTTTGTATCTTTGTGAAGCTGCATTTAACTTTTAAGAAGATCTGCTCTCAAAATGAAAATTAATTAAATTGTCAAGCCGTTTTGTTTGATTGTCTGTCCGTCTGTCTATCTATCT
>JAQMCW010000003.1:11156733-11167546 GCA_030068335.1 Chrysichthys cranchii
CAATGTGGAACAAGGGAAACACGCGGGTCAGCGGCGGTCAGTCCCTCACCGCCTCTTGTGCTGTTAGCATCTTTTTGAGACCACATGAACTATTTTTGTGCTTTGGATTTCTTTCGATTGCTTCAGCTGGCTCATTCTAACAGCTGTTTTGTGTTGCCGCAACAGGCCACCAGAGCGGTGCTATGATACGTAGGTTTACATCCACTCTTGTAAATTTATGAATGTTTTTTTTTTTTATATAAAATGCTTCCTAAAGGTAAAACTACGCTTAGCCTACACCGAGCAGCCTAGCCTACGCAGTTTTTTATGCATTTAAAGACGAAAGTGTGCCGTGAGGACGCCACCAGATAAACACCATGACCAAAAAAAATGCTGAAAAATATGATATTCTCAATCAATACTACTTATATTGTCATTAAAAGCTCAATTATTGTGCCTATAAATGTTTTGTATGGGGGTATATTGGGGCCGGAAACCAATTAATCCCTTTATCATGATTCCTTATGGGAAAAATTGTTTGTATCCACAAGAAATTGTACCCACGAGCTGTGTCTTCAAACCAGTTATGCTCGTGGGTACAGGTATCACTGTATATGTGTACACACACACACACACACACACACATGCAGACATCTCAAAAGTAAATAGACACCATCATTTTTCAAAAATGTATTTCTAGAAACTTCCTTCTAGCTGCTCTGCCGTAGTAGCCAAGTGGCGATTCCTCACAGAAGTACTCCGACTCACTTGGAGTCACCAGGGATTTTTTTTTTCCCAACAGTCCTCTTGACAGTCTGAAAACACCTATCAGAGGGCTCAGGTCGGCCTGAGCGGGATGCTCTTGTTTCTTTTCCTTTCTTTTGAATTGTACAATCACTCTGTTGACTGTGGTGAGAGGAATCCCGAGAATTTGTGCAATCATACACTGGCTAAGTCCACCCTCAGACTGACCCCCAATACGCCCTCTTTGAAAATCAGACAACTCTTTTGTTTTTGGTGTTCGCCGCATCACTAGTTGCTATAAAAAATTAATATCCTGTAATCTGAAATAAAAAATAATAATATATTAAGAAGTTTGAAGCACCAGGTGTCTACATTGAGAAAACATAATGAGAGGTATCTGTTTATTTGTGATGTGTGTGTGTGTGCGTGTGCGTGTGTATAAATCCAGTTTAAACCCCTGTCAAAATGATCACTTGTGTTACCACCATGAATGCTTAACCCAAGCCACAGGCGCTTCCATGGGGACCTGCAAAACACACACTCACTTTTCCGTTTATCCGTTAACACAGCTGGACATTTACTGTAGCAGTTTGGCTGAAGTACCTCACTTAGAGATGAAGGATATTGAGGACCAGTCCTGCAACCTGCCGGACTGTTGATGTGCCTCTGCCATGCCTTCATCCGCCAGCTCGAGTCTCTGCGTCACAGGGAATCAGACTATAAATCAGAATATCACAGGCAAAGGCTAGTGTAAGCCAACCCAACTCGAAGACTTGTGGTCAGCATGTTGTTGCCATTCTCACCATGTTGAGTCAATCAGCGAACACGTGGTACATTAGCAGCTGTTCCGGCGCTGTTCTGCAATAAGAAGCAGATTTAAAAAGGATGTCCATCTATTTGTTTGGATTTGTTTGGAGAGTCATAATAGCGACGGGTTTTACTCAGCGGAGGGGATGTACGTTGCAAAATTCTCATGGAAACCTATACTCAAGGGCAACTTTAATAGGAACACTGTGTACCTGCTCATTAATGTGATGATCCAGTCCTGTGGAGTTGGCCAGTGGATTACACCATGCAGATATGGGTCAAGAGCTGCAGCTATTGTTTACATCAAACATCAGAATGAGGAACAAATGTGAATTCGGTGACTTTAACTATGGCATGGTTGTTGGTGCCAAAGGGGCTGGTTTGAGTATTTCAGAAACTTCTGATCTCCTGGGATTGTCCCCCACAGCAGTCTCTGGAGTTTACACAGCATGGTCCAAAAAACAAACAAACAAGCTCCTTGTTGATGAGAGAGAGGTCAGAGGAGAATGGCTAGACTGCTTTGAGCTGACAGGAAGGCTACGATAACCCAAATAACCACTCATCACAACTGTGGTGAACAGAAAAGCTTCTCAGAAGGTTGAACCTTGAATCAGATGGGCTTCTTTAGCTTGTTTGACTCCTGTGAGCCAGAACAGGAGCCTGAGGAACTGGACAGTTGAAGACTGGAACATGGTGGCGATGCCTTGCATCGGTTTAAACCGCAAGTTGAACAATAATTTAAACAAAGTGAGTGTACAAAAATTTAACGTGTAGACCCCTAATAGTGGTGTGGAAATTCTCCCAAAAGAATCCTATTGGAGATTTTTTTTTTTTAGCAGTTAATATCCACTTGTCTATTAAATCCTGCAGATTATCACCAGTCAGAAATTGACCATTTGGCCTCATAGTCATATTGTCGGAGAAAGATTGAACCAGGAATGAAAAAACGGACCGTGATCTCTTTTGTGATTGATCTTTGTGATATCCTGAATGATTGTTTCTGTGATGCTCTGTGCTGACTGCTTTTGACCAATTGATTGGACATTAACGGTTTTTTCATGTGTGTGTGTATCTCTCCCGTCATGAAGACCCTACCTCTTTGGGGCAGGATGTTTTTCCATTAAAACTCCATGGTGAGTTTTTCCAATTCATTCCCGGCATGCTTCACTTTGTATTCTCTCCCGTGAACGACTGCATTCAATTTCATTCGTTTGGTTTTTTGTTTTTTTGCTTGCTGTTATCTGTTGTTTTTCTTTTTTCTTTCTAGAAGCCTGTAGTAACACAATATGCTTTTTCCTCTTTCTGTCTGTGCTTCATTGCATTGCATTATTTGATAAGACCTGATCAGATACTTCTATAGCGTATAACGTCCTAAATTATAAATAGGTTCTTCAGTATACCTAAACAAATACAATTCAAATATTCTAACAGAAAATTCTCTAGCAGAAGTATTTTGATACATTTTCAAAAAAAACCCCCCAAAAACCTAATTTGTAGTTACTCACGGAATCTTGGATTTTTTTCTGGAAAAAAAAGTGTATTACCCTCGTTTGAGTCACTGATGTTGTTTCCTGAGTTATAGCAGTCTGTTGTGGTGTCGGTGTGTTCATGTGATCGTGGAGAGTGTGTCTAAGGGTTTAGTCCCAGAAGCGCTGTGTTTCAGGAACCTCACAGAGCTTCACTTGTGCAGTGCTTGACTTCAGGCCAGTTTCCCACAATTACTTATCCATTGCTTTGCTTCATTTGTCTTGTTTGGACTGAAAGACAATGATTGTTTAGTCAACCACATCATCTTTGTGCCCCGATTCATCTTCATTTGTGATTTCTAAAACCTGGCGACTTGAAAAAGACGCTGAACTCCACGGGAGAGGTGGAGTGTGATGGCTGAGGCAGTCACGCATGCCGTTCTCCTTTCGATTTTCGGACGTGATTAGTTAATTGCGATTACACCACTGCGCTGGTGAATCCTTGCTTGCGATTGGATAGAAGGTTTTTAATTCGTTTTCTACAACAGGGTTTATATGCGTGCGCTCGTTCAAATTCGTTCTAATCTAAGATGAATAATAAATGGATTGCAGACTTGCTTTTATTGAGCACAAAAACCAGTCAGTCGTTGAGAGGGTCAAGTTTTCTTTCCTAAGGAGATGTTTATTCAAGATTCTCATGTGTCCGTGTTTGGAACAGCCCGTAAGCTATGGGAAAGTCTTCAGAGCAGAGACTTCACACTTTCCATTTTCTCTGATACGTTTTTAAGTTGTGAAGGGACGGTTTTGCGTAGCTGCTATAACACATGTGGTACGAGGAACTAACTTGTGATACAAATGTGCCACAACATTAAAAGACTCAAAACGGACAAAAAACATAGGATGTGTTGTTCACGAATAAATAAAAAGCTTTAATTCTTCCATAATCGTTGTGTTGTAAGAGGAATAAAACATTTTGGGATTTTTTGTTTTAAGAAAACAATCAAGTGGTAACTTGAATTTTAGTTCTTTTACTATAACAGCATGCCCCAGTATGTGTTCTTCATTATGTGGAGCCTGGAAGAAAAACTTCTGTCTGATCTCAGGTCTGTAGCCAAAATGTATTTTTCATAATATGCTTTGTCTTTGCTTCTTTACAGCAAAAGTAATGTTAACAATATTTAGTAATAAATAGCAGGGCCAATAAATAGCCTTTTAATCACATGATTAAAGCATGATTAAAGCATTTAATACTTAAACAACATCTTCACTATATTACTTAATCTCATCACTCACACCTGCAAAAAAAACAAAAAATGGGTGTATTGGACAAATACAGCTTCATTTCTCACACATCTGCGCATGCTGTTTCATGTTTTCTGGAAATGTTTGTAGTCAGCGTGTAGATTATAGATAAGCTAGATTTATGAACAGCCTAATGTAACTGGCTCACTTACAAGGAATCGCGGGCCGTTAAAAGAATCCCGTTTGCGATCATTTTGGTAGAAATCTTCCACTAGATGGTCTCGTTAAGGCTTTTGAGCCACCTCGATCCCGCCTGGGAATAATCAGCACTTGGTGCCTTCTGCTCGGTCTGGGAACGAGAGCTCCACCTTACGACGGAGTCCTCTTCTTCTTTTGAAACTCTTCTCTTTTCCGCTTCAGTGCTTTGAGAATTCAGAGTCGTTTTGTTCTGAGAAACTGTAATATCCTTAATGATTTCCTTCCTAACGAGTTGTTAATGCGAGTGGCCCCAGTATCATTCCCTTCCCTGCACTTCATTTACTTAGAAATTTTCTTGAGTTTCTCTTAATTGAATGAAAGAACTCTTCGAATGGCCCACGGGATCACATGACGAAGGTTGACCTGTTAAGCCAGCGAAGCCAAACTCCAGCTTGTCTTGTGATAAAAATCATCGATGGTTGTGTGTTTTTAAAAGATCAGTCCTTCGTTTCTAAAGCTGATCCATTCATGCTTTCCGCGAGCAGGAGTGTGGTTAGAGCCCCAAACCGTTATTACACAACCGCATGAGCTCATCGTTCAGTTAAATCTCGCCGCACTCCAGGCCTGCGGAACTTGCATTAGTGGCTGTTTCAGCGCGGAAAGGAAAGTCGCACAGGAATGAGAGTGGCTTTCTCAGCGGTGTTGTGATGAGGTGGAACGATGGAAATGGAGGAGAAAAGCCCTCGTTCTTGCCTCAGCGTTTGATCCGCGGCTGCGCTGTTTACGGCGGAAAAAAGCACTCAAGTGGCCACCATTAGCACATTGTGTACCGCAGCCATGTGCTCTGCCTGTGTTTGGGGAAAAAGACTGCAGTAAAACAATAAATATGACGTTGAAGGACCTTGCAGCATGCTGCTGAACCCCTTGGAGCGTACTCAAAGCGGACCCTCCCGATACACACCGACCACATGGACGCATCGGCACTTCCTCCAAGTCACGGCCAGCGTAGTGCCGTGGCTCTTTGCGGCTCTGACAGGATCTAGGGCTCTGCCGTATTTGTTTACTAGAGGCCCTGAAAATAAATGACGGCTGCTTCTGGTCCTCGGTGGCGCCTTGCCTGCTCCCAGACTCTAATGCACGGGGACTTTGATCGTGGACATTACAGATTGAATTATGCCCTTGAGGAAAAGCTATTAGCTCGAGTCAAGAGGCCTCATTTGTTAAATTAAAAGTGGAAATGACATGCGAGGAGTCTTTTCAGTGAATTAGTAAGACAGGGAGGAAAAAAAAAGAACAACCCTATCAGAGTGTCCGTGTTGGGGAGCAGCAGAAACAGAGAGGAAAAAGGAAGGAAAGCAAGGCCGAAGAAAGAAAATTGGATCCTGTTCACGAACATTCATCTTTCTTTCTCCAGCAGCTCACTAAATATGTTTATTTTTTGTATTTCATTGATATTGGGTTACACTTTTTTTTCTGCAAAATGTTTTCGGTGCCAATATTTATTCTGAATAAAGCCGTACATACACATGGTGTGCAGCCTGCGTTGTCTGTCATGAGAGCCGAAACCCCAACACTTTCAGGCCACTTACAGTGAGAGTAAGAGGAAGAGTGATTTAAAACGCAGACATATCAACGCCAGCGGTTGTTTTACTTAAAGAACCAGAACGTTGTGAACCAGGCTATGATCTGGCTCTGCTGGCAGCTGCCACTGACCAAAGCCTCTTCAAAGAGTTTTCCTTAAAACCTCACTGGCAAGACGCTTCTCAGTTGCCCGGGTTCAGGACCGCAGCCAGACCTGCTGTGCAGCTCCGACCAGCGCCGTGCGCCGCTCTCGTTCTCATAATAATAGGCTGTTTTCTACTCAAAGGCTGCCATTTATACATTAAAACATATCCTAAAGAATAATGTTATTCCCAGAGTTTATTATTGAACGCTCTCAGGAAACATGAGTGAGGTGATGGTGTTTCCTCTCCACCGCTCGGAGCTCCTGGGATTTATAGAAATGAATGATAAGTCATCCTGGAGTCAGGTTCGATTTCTTATACTGCTAGGTCTTGAGACTTAAATTAAAACTCCTCCATGAAATATGGAGGTTTGTGATGTATTTAGGGATTGTTTTGTGGTGCTAATTTGCCCTATTCTCTTGAGAAGTTAAACGGTTCTTTGACATCACGACATGACTCGATATTGCCGTCACAGCTACAGTACCGTTTAATAGGAGAAAAAAAATCAGCGCTCTCTGTTGGCTTCAAAAAAACAGAAGAACGAGAGCTTCGTTTCTCACTCGCCAATCTCCTGAGACGTTCAGTGACACGTTAATGGGAACGCCACCGTAGAAGTAGTGGAGCTATCAAACCCTGGACTCAAACTCCCAGAATGCAGTGCTGCTACAGTATGTGACTCAGTTATGAGACTTGGCTTAGCTAGTTGGCAGGCTACGAGATAACTAATGCAGTTGTTTCGACAGTGGAATTAGCAAGCACGTTGACGCTTTGGAACTTTATAACTTCGAGCAGAGTGCACAGATGAGGAGGTGAGAGAGCCGGGCAGAATAACGGACTCATCACTCTGAATCTAGCAGGCGATCCAGTGGTATTGTGGCTAATACGTGAAAGGGAATGTGAAAGCCCAACGTGTCGACCTCAAAACGTATTTATAAAATAACTCCTGGATGCCATTGAAACTCACGTGATCGTTTAAAAAAAAGAAGTCGTTAAGGGTAGATGAACTGTGAACAGTGTTTTAGTCATATTCATACTGTCGTCGTTTGGACCAGAAGGAGAGGTAAACATAAGGGAAAAGAACACACAGAAGACAGAGCAGACAGTACGACGCAGTATCAGGATCACTGCGACTCGCTCCTCCCAGATATGGTTTGTTTTTTTATTTTCTTTTTCAGCTTATTTAACTCTTCACTTCTACAACGCTAATAAATACACAGCAGTAGCAGCCCTTTTTCTGCACCATAGACCTCATCCCATGCATGGTGCTAGCTAAACAAAGACGTCATCGTCACTCCTCATCCTAAGAGTAATTTACGACTTGCTGACAGCTTTAGAGGAAGTGAAATGGTGAGAGTTGAGCACAGCAACAGGTCACTCAGCACCTAGCAGTGTGTCATGCAGGGCAGAAGGGAAGAGTTCGACTCCTGGGCAATCTATTCACATCAGCCTTCGCACTAGCCTGGCTTTAAAATGTTTTATGCTTGTAATGTTTGCGGCATTATTTCTACCGATTCCAACACTGATGCACGTCACGGGATGAATTATCATGCTAAAATGCCAGTGAGAAAAAACAAAAAACAAAACACAATACAGATACGCTTCCCCTTCCCTCGGTGTATACTGATTAGTAATGGCCAGCATGAAGGAAAACATATAAATGATTTACAGCCTGTGTTACATGGCCAGATTATTTTAATGCTTATTTTGTAGTCAACTTTCCTGGAGCTATGCATTCATATACTGCATGTGTAGCTGTCTCCTGTGTCTTCTCTTAGTCCTGAGTGTCTTACAGTCAAAGTTAGGACCGAGTCACTTCTGCTACACTACAGTTGCAGCGTCCATATGGCCAGCCCATTACACTGCTCAGCCATTTGCTGTGTTAGGTTTCATCAAACCAGGTTTTGGCATGCAGAATAATCCAATAGCCTTATAATAAATTCTTTTAAAGGCCTAATCTAGAAGGAGACATGCACAGACAGCTGCTCAGCCTCCGTTTAAAGCAGATTTATAAGCAAACGACAGCAATTATGTGACCGGGTAGATTTGTCCAGTACGTGTGAGAAGCTTTTAGGGCTACAGAGCACAAAAAAATTGCTCGTGATGTCTTCATTATCTGAAAATATAGCTGCGCGGTTATAATCATGCACTATAGTGCTATAGAATGTTAATTTATACCGAATGCACTGTATAAAATGAAACGGATCAGAGTCGAGCACTTTCCATGCAATAGGCAAGACACGCGAATGTTGCTGACGTTTGAAATGATTACAGACTTTCCTGCATATGTTAATTTTTTGTACATATTTAAAAAGAAATATTCATTTGTTGTACATATAAAAAAAAATAAAAAAATGATACAGCAATAAAAAAGCGTAAAATAACAAGTAGTCAGTATCAGTGGGGATGCCTCTGGCACCAACGATTCCTTGTCCTTGTTACTAATTTGTATGCCTCAAGTATCCTTAAAACCTTCTATCACATGTTGTTGAGAAATTTGTGCTCCTGAGAGTCTAGGACAGAATCACAGATGGGCAGACGGAGAACCTGGAAAACATAACGTCTCCTTCAATGAGTGGCATAAATAAAATAATGCAAACGTAATTTTGGGATGTATTTACTTTTGTTGAATGGTCTATAGCTGTTTTGGGGTGTGGGGGGTATGTTTGCTTTTTTTTTTTTAAAGCCATCCTTTGTGCTGTTTTACTGTAAATGTGTGTAGTATCCAGCTGTCTTGAGAACGGCACTATATAATTTGAATGTGTATTATTATTATTATTATTGTTGTTGTTGTTGTTGTTATTGTTGTTGTCTCATTCTGGGATGTGAGCTGTTCCTGGTAGCATTTGAAATCCATCATTCATGTGCGGGGAATGTTATTTTTTAATTTATGCATCCCAACTTGATGTCTGTTCTTTTCACTGATGTGGCTTTGAGTTTCCACTTTGCTTTGACTCGGGGTCTCAGATTCCCTAAAGCAGACTGCAGAAGCCATTCTCCATATCCTTTCAAAGATCTCCCCCTCTCTCTCTGTCGCGTCCATTCTCCTCTTCTGCCTTTCTCTTGTCCTTCGTTTTCTCTCCATCTCCTGCAACTCATTGCTGTGTTTGTTTCCTACAGTAAAGCCAAGCCACCGCCCCAGATCTCTCCTAGCAAGTCTATTGGAGGGGAGTTCTGTGTAGCTGCTGTGTTTGCATCTTCACGCTCTTGGTTCATCACCAACCCTAACATGAAGAGAGAAAAAGGTCAGAGCCGGGCACACACAATGCATAACTTGTACACAGTTGCGTAAAAGGAAATCCAACACCACTCACATGACTCTGCAATCCTGAACTCAATACTAAGCGATCTGTAAAAGTTCTGTAAATGTTGCCTGACCATGTATATTTTGTTCACACTTGTAGCAATTCTAACAATACCACCATTTTATTTGTTTTTCTTGTGGTTAATAGTGAATTATCCAAATGAACTAAAAAGATGCATTTGCTTTCTGTAGATCAGTCTCGCCAGGCCGTGGTCGACTCTCTCTACATCGCGAGCTGCTATGGCAACCTGGTCGAGCATGTGCTGGAGCCTCGGCCAATCAGCACAGCACAGAAGATAGGCGACGACACACCTCTGGAGCTCAACACCTGCCCCAGGGCATGCTGGACTTTGGCCAGGTATGTCTATCGTTCCTCTGCATCTTCTATTCTTCTCATGGTCTTACACTGCTTATGGCTGCTACAAGCCCAGCATTTGACACGTACCGCATTTGTTCACGAGCAGAAATGACTATTTATTTAAAGCTGTCCAATATAATCAGTTTCTGCAGCCCACACGCTACGCTTGAACATAAAGCGCTATCTCACGGCTAACTTTGCTAAATGAAAGTGGACAGAAAAACTCTGAGTTGCTTTGATCAGCTTATGAGTGTAAACCGATAGCATCTATAGCGATGTATGTTTGGGTCAGTCCACATGAGGCAAAAGAAATGGAAAGGCTGCCAGGCACGTGGGAATTGAGTCCATTATTGCTCAGCAGGAGACAGCTCTATACATCTGGTTCTTTGATATGTGCTTCCTAAATTGATTTCTCTGTTTGTTTTGAGTAGAACGCCACAGTGGAATGAGCTACAGCCTCCTTTCAGCAGCAGCCACCCCTTGGTGCAGGCCTCAGACTTGGTGCAGTACTATCAGTACCTACTGGCTGGGTGTAAGTACTAGAGTGTGTGTGTCTGGGTTTCTGGGTGTATTTGAACATGAGTCTCATAAAAAGTTTCGTGCAACAAAGCATGTCTCGCTGAATAACTTTCGATATTCCACCCAAAAAAGCGTCGGCATTTAACACGATTGTGGAGAACCCTCCTTTTGGGAATTGTCTCCTGATCGTAGAACCCCATGAATGTAGACCGCAAACTCATCTGACTGCTGACTCTCTGTCTGTCTCTGTATCTATCATATATGTCTATCATATACACACACACATATATATACAGTGAACCCCCGCAATACCACGGTTCACGTCTCGCGGATTCACTGCATAGCGGATTTTCAAAATTTGATTCGCGGATTTTTTTGGCTGTCGCGGGACTCTGGAGTATAAAATAGCATTTTAAAAAATGTTAATTCAAACATTAAAAGAACATTTAAATCGAAATAAAACAGTATGCACTGT
>JAQMCW010000003.1:11180072-11198466 GCA_030068335.1 Chrysichthys cranchii
GTGTGGGTGTGTGTGTGTGTGTGTGTGTGTGTGTGTGTGTGTGTGTGTGTGTGTGTGTGTGTGTGTGTGTGTGTGTAAAGTGCCAGGGGCAGGAGATGGCGAGCAGCTGCTCTTTAGAGCAACTGAATGGACAGCAGTGTGTCAGGCATCTGCTGTGCTCTTTCTCAGAGCCCATACCTCTGCAGAGCTGCAGGGCGACTGCATGGCAATGCCACTCCGACTTGTTCATTGATGCACTTAAGATCGTGTGATTTCTGTGGTACACAGTGGCAAAATACTGATAACATCTAGACTGCAAAACGACAAAGGGTGTTATCACTGTGGCATAATCTGATTTCTGCCGAAGTGACAGAAATGCCATTTCCTGCTAATATTACGAAAAGAAGCTTCTACTTGGCAGTGGTGGCAGACAGTTTTGGGACTTATTACACCTTCCTAACGTGAATGTTGAGCCCAGGAGCAAACCGATCTCGATCTCTTTGTGAACAGCTAGACACTGGAAAGAAATGTAAATTGTTCTACTTTCCCTATGTTTTTTTCATACTGTACAATACCATTGCATACTCTGCAATACCACTCTTTACTGATGTGTATTACCATAACATGCTATACTATACCATGTGACAATATAATGTCCTGTAGTGTACAGTACCATACCGTACTTTACCATAGCCTGCTACACTATCCAATCCAATCCAATCCGACTTTATTTATATAGCACACTTAAAACAACTGAGTTGCCGCCAAAGTGCTGTATAATCAAAAATTACAAACCCACATATACAATACAAACAGACATAAAAAACAGCAATAAAAGATGTACAGCTCACCTTGAGATAAAAGATAAAGAAAACAGCTATGTTTTAACACGAAATTTATAAACAGGAAGAGATGGAGCCAGCCTAACATCTAAAGGCAACTTGCTCCAAAGTTTGGGAGCCATGATTTAAAAAGCTCTATCTCCTCTGAGCTTCAACTGAGTTTTTGGGAACAACCAAGGTCAGGTGATCAGCAGACCTTAGGTACCAAGAGGGAATATAAAGCTGAAGCAATTCAGAGAGGTAAGGTGGAGCGAGGCCATTCAGACATTTATATGTTAATAGGAGAATTCTAAAATCAATTCTGTAACGCACCGGAAGCCAATGAAGGCCGGATAAAATCGGTGAAATGTGTTCATGTCTGTGCGTCCCAGTTAACAGGCGAGCAGCAGCATTCTGGACCAGCTGAAGGCAGGAAAGGGCAGAATGACTAACCCCAACATAAAGGGCATTACAGTAGTCCACACGAGTTGTAATAAAAACATGAATCACCTTTCCAAAATCTTGCCGTGTCAAAACAGGCTTTATCTTAGCGATCCGCCTTAAATGAAAAAAACTTTTCTGTATAACAGCACTAACTTGCGTGTTAAATTTAAAATCACAGTCCATAATCACTCCCAAGTTTGTAACAGTGCTCTTTATATAGGGTTCCAGATAACCGAGGTTAAAAAGAGAAGGATCAGTGGTACCACTAAGACCAATCAAAATAACTTCAGTTTTCTTTTCATTAAAACTCAAAAAGTTTAACGACATCCACGCTTCGATGTCGTTGAGGCATTCCACTAGTGGTTGAATGGAATAAGGACTATTACACTTTAAAGGAATATAAATCTGACAGTCATCAGCACAGCAGTGGAAGGAGATCCCATGTTTCCCCAAAATAGAGCACAAAGGAAGCAGATACAGAGAGAAAAGAAGGGGCCCTAAAATTGAACCTTGTGGCACCCTATAACAAAGAGGCACTGGCGAAGACATAAAGTCACCGATACCAACACAAAAACTTCTGTCTGCCAGGTAAGAGCGAAACCAGTCTAACGCTGCACCTTTGATACCCACTCAATACTGTAGACGCGACATAAGGTTACCGTGCTCAACAGTATCAAACGCAGCCGTCAAATCCAATACCATGAGGATAACAAAGTTACCAGACTACTGTATACACTCTACTCTACTCTTACACTATACTCTGCAATACAACATATACTATACCGTACCACTGTATGCTGTTATGTGCAACAGTTGTTTTGGTCTGCTAATTTAGTTGCATTCCAAGAATGCTCATATTTTATGAAATCAGCACTAGGACGTTTCACAATGTGTATCACTCCACTTATCTGCGTAAATAAATCCATATTTACAGTTACATTTGCATCATTTGGCAGACGCCCTTATCCAGAGCGACTTACATTTATCTCATTTATATAACTGAGCAGTTGAGGGTTAAGGGCCCTGCTCCAGGGTCCCGCACTGGCAGCTTAGCGGTGCTGGAATTTGATCTCATGACTTTCCAGTGAGTAGTCCATCTTAGCACGTGAGCTACCACTGCCCCGTACTGAAATGGGTTACTCATGGCGAATGATACTTTTCAAGAACATGCCTTTTGACATAAATTAGCTCATCAGATGAAGATGAAGAAGGAACGCCGGTTTTACCAGAAGTACCATTAATGGGGGTGTACAAATCGGTGTGAGCTAGCTAGTCATCGTGCTATAAAGTAATGTATACTAGTGATCACACAAGTGAAACACACCACAGCACAGCATAGCATGACACAGTGAAATTACTTCTCTGCATTTGACCCATTCACCAAGTGAAGCAGGGGGCAGCCAAACAGCGCAGCGAGCAGTGCTTGGGGACGGTACCTTGCTCAAGATATCTCAGTGTACCTTGTCGGTCCTGGGCCTTGAACCCACAACCTTTCGACTGAAGGGCCAATGCCCTGACCACTAGGCTACCACTGCCCCTAGAAGCGTGGCTTCTTCCTAGATCTGTTTCCACTTGCAGAGCACAAATAAACAGAACATGTGGCTATATTGTGTCTAGAATGCCACTTACTTGATATTGTACAAATGCAACAACAGTTTGGGCTTCACTAATCACAGCCATGCTGGTATGGCAGTACTCTCTTGTGGTATTGTCTAAATATATCATACAATACCATGATGCGTATTCGATAGCATGCTATACTGTACTATTTTGTATCGTAGTATACCATATGCTTATACTATACTATTCTATACCATCTCATACTTAACCGTAGGTAAATGAATGCAATTTCTAATCTCGTACTCTACAATATCACATAAGGGTTCAACACATTTCTTGATCGTGTGCGTAGTGTGTGTGCTCAGTCCGTCAGGAGCAGCACTCTGATCTCTGTCTCTTCTTTCTGTGTGTTCGAGTGTGTGACTGTGAGAGCTCTTTACACGGCTCTTAGGCTCTCTTCCCTCTCTGAGCGCGTCACATCTAAGTGAGCCATCCTCTTGGACACGGTCTCAGAGTGGCAGCTCAGTTCCGCCATGGCCCTCAATTAAAAGTTTGCTGGCACCACATTGTCTTCGGCAGCTCAGCATATGCCTGCTGCTGCTTTCAGTCTGGAGATCACACGCTAACCAACACTGACAGCGTCTCTGTACCAGGCGACATTATCTGCCCTCAGCTGTATTCCAGTTGCTTCCAGCATGCACTCTCACTCCGTAATGCACTGACGGGGCAGCTACTGTGGTATTTTACACCTACAAGCAGACGCCTGATGTACGCTGCTTCATGGAGCTGTTACAATGTGTGGCGGGCTGTGCGTTGACAGAGCAGTTAAAAATGAATAGCAGATGAAAATGCAGAAAGCACTGTGTTCCTCATCGGATTCAGTATGAGGCATGCTAGGCATCGTGTACTTATGTACATTGCTTTCATGGTGTACGGGACGTAGGTTGTCTAGTGCTTTTAATTTTGCCTCGTTGTAATCTTTGGGATTATTATTATGTTTGCGATTCGCCACGATGAGTTGATAGTAGCTCTGATGCACGACCTTGTTTTCGTCCCACGGTTCTGCTCACGGTGTCGCTACAATGAGTTGTTGTTGAGCGATTGTTGCAGAGGCCTGTTGAAAGCGATGAAAATTGAGTTCCTCCTATGGTCAGAAGCTAAAGTGGCGTGGTTCCTCCAGGACATCTTTGTGCTCTCTGCCTCTCTGTCCAGGTGTGTTAGCGAGGTGCGGCGGGTCATTTCCTGTGCAGATGAGTTTCAGTGTGGGAAGCTGATATGAGCTCACCTGGCCGGGCTGTCCACAGAGCCGTCCTTTGTTTATTCATTTTATCGCCTCAGCTTAACCCCCGGCCGCGGGCCTTCCTGGTAACGGTATCCAGGCAACAACGGGGAGGTGAGGAGCCACCGGCTTTCTCTCTCTCCACACCTGGAAATAACAGCCATTCACGCCTGTGTGTTTCCAATCAGCTCAGGAACGCCAGAAATGTCTGGGCCAGATTCCACAGACGCGTCCTCTCAGGGAGTTTGGAGAGCCATGCAGCCCTGACTACTACAACATTGTTGTTCATTCACTACAGCTGTAAATCAGTCTCTCTCACTCTCTTTTTTCCCCTCCATTCTCTGTCTCTCTGTTCTCTCTCAGACATTGCGTTGGCCAAATCGGACCACTCGGTGCCACTGGTATAGCGTCATCAGCAAAGGCAAAAAACAAACGGGATGCTTGATTCAAAATCTGTTTTGGCAGCAAAGTATGCAAGAGATGCTCCACTGGAGCTTGTCTTTTTGCAGGCAGCTAAAGTAGACCTGACATTTGTCTTCGAGTGAGCAGTTTTCTTTGTTTTCCTAGTCTGCATTTAAGCAACTGCGAGTATGTCATACAGTTGTGTGCGGTTGCGTGTTTTTAAGTTTTCCTCTCTACTGAGAAATCTCAGTGCCGCCTTCTTCGGGAATGTTATCAGTAGTAAGAGAGTCTAAGTTATCACGTTCGCGGTGCACATGGCTTTAGAAGAATCCATTAATTTGACGACAAGAGCACAGGACCAGATGTGAAATTCTCGCTTGATTTGGACTTTGCACAGATCTTATCACAGTAATTGATACCTCATTGTCTCAGTGCAGGGCTGGAAAGCATCATTTTAGTGCACACCCCCTCACCACATTTGGTAGAGGCTACAGAATGTGGGTGTGTGTAATAGTTTTAAAAAATGCCTTCATTAGTATTAAGTAGGCCTTGTGGAGCCGCTTGCGTGCACACCGGCTTGCTTCTACACACCCTTATTTGTAGTGGCGTCCAAATTAACTTTGAAGTAAAGCCTTCCTCAGGCTATCGGCCTCGCTGCCACGTAGTCGTAATGTCTCTGTCGTCATGATTAAAAGTGCCCAGCAGACAGGGGCATGTTATTATATACATTTCCTTCCCATTCCTACAGAGTGTGAGTGAAGATCCATCCCCAGCAGTCGCAGTGCCCTCGCATGGATGGGAACGTATCCAGAAGCAGTAAACATGCACAGCGATCTCCGTTTGCGACATGTGCTTTCAATGTACTCCTCTGCAACTTGCATGTAAGCAGTGGTCAGGCATAAAGGGCTATTCCCCCCCCCCTCCTACTTTGCTCAGACTTGTCATATTAATTACAGCCCAGTCAGGAAAGACTGGAAGGCGGCAGGGGTTGCCTAGGTTATTTTTGGAAGGCTCGAAAAGACTGTTGTACGCTTTCTTTTTTCCTTGGCTTATTGAAATGGCCCAGCAGTCAACACTCATTCTGGAGTGTGTGCACCGCTCCTGCTCAAACAATGGCTTTGAAGTGATGGGTGAAGCCCTGCCTCAAGTCTCAGCACAGGTCCCAAGCCATTACCCCTGCTTAACCAGAGTGCACGTGCATTAATGTTCCCCTACGGGCTGACCAAACGCACTTAGTGTAATTATTCAACAGGCTCGCTCTGTCCTGTTTGGATAGGCACCAGGAGTGCCGGGTGGAGCTAGATGTGTTTGCACAGTTTCACTCGTATCCACACCTGGCATTTCGACAGAGGAAATGTATAGCCTGGTTAAAGATCGCAGTTACGAAGACACACAGGCTGGAAGCAGGCGGAATACTGAGACTTCGGTCATGATGGGGAGATGGCAAGATCCTCTCTTAAGCCTAGCCTAGCTCTTGCTTCCTCTCTCCTTGCTTCCCCAATGTAATTAACCCACGAAAAAGAATCTATTCAAACTATTAAATTCTCAGTAATAATAATAACAATAATAATAATAATCTAATTCAGTCCAACGTTATTTGTAAAGCATCATTTTAAACAACAGAGTTGAACCAAATGCTGTACAATAAGATATACATACACATTCGCATATAGATATACACACAAATACATAAAACACAGACATAAAACACGTGCAAATGCAAACACACAAAACACCAGCCAAAATAAGAAAAAACAACAACTATATAATAATAATAATAATAATAATAATAGGTTTAATTTATGTAGTGACTTTCTCAAAACCAAGATCATTTTTGGAAACAGACAAACATGCAAAAACACAAAGCACTGCCGAGGAATTAAGAGTAAACACATTGATTTTTTTTATATAACAGATTTAATTGCATAAGAACAGCAGCTATATTCCTTTACATGTTTAAATATTAAATTATAAAAACTGTTTGTTATATTTAGTGAATACTTCTTTAAAATGCTAAATATAGGCAAATTTAGATGCTGCATGCGCTGTGTGTATGTGGTATGAAATACAACCTTGCACATTTAGACTCTTGTTAGTGTAACATGCAACCAAATAGACAAGTCAACTATGAAGGGAAAGCTGGCGATACGGCGATATCTCAACCAAACATCTTGATCACGTTTAAATTACTATTAAATATCCAGCTGTGCACTGAATCCATTAAATACTGTCTGCAAGGTTTGTTGTGAGGAAGAGGCTAATAAACACAGAGGTCTTAATGAAGTGGCACAAAGTCAAGTAATAAAACAGAAAATTATCAAAAGCACCCAAACAAAAAAAAAAAAACCCAAAAAACACTTTCCTCCCCCTCTAAGAGGATGTGTCTGACGTCCGGATATTTTTCTGTGTAGTCTGCGGAGGAGGCTGAGCTGTTTCTCATAATCCAGTGTAGGCCAAGCCAGGCCACACATGGATTACGTCCCGTCCTCTATCACTGTGTTTACTCATAGAGGGGTGAGAGACTGCAGAAGTCCTCACGCGGTCCGGCTCAGGCAGCCAGGGCAGGAAAATCAGGATACAATTTGGCACTTAAGGAGACTAAACGATTTCCTCCTCGCTGATGATTTTCTACTGGGAAATGTATCCTTGGACCGAAAATTGCATCCGGAAAAATGTTTATGAAGTGTTTTTTTCTTTTTTCTTTTTTTTTTTTCTCTTTCCAGATGAATGATTCTTCCTCTAACCTTTAACATGCTACAGATTTCAGCTCTTTTTTCCCTGTCATTAACCTCCTTTCTTGTATACTGTTGCCATTTCTTTATGTCTCCATGTCACTGTTTCCTTTAAAGCTTCGTTGCTTTGTCTTTCAGAGACTGAACTTTACAGATCTCTCTTTCTCCGCGTAATGCCCGAGCCCTGTCATGCCTCCCCGTGTCGCCCCAGCTCCCCTGCACATGTAAACACAGCACACCACTAATTCTAGTATTTTGGCATCTCACGCCTAAATTGACTCACTTTAAACCCTCTGGCATTTTAATGTGGTCTGTAGAGAAACCTGAAACCTGTCTCTCAGCCCCTTTGCTTAGTCAAACTCGGCCGGCAAAGGCATTTGAAGTCTCATTTTTTCCTCCCACCGGTGAGACATTAACTGTAATGAAGTTTCTTTCTTAACCCCCCCACCGCCCACCCCCCTCCTGGTCTGTCCTCCACTGCTGGGAGGGTGGATTTAAATAGGGAAGAATTACATCTGACTCAGACGTAACCCAGCGTTTCAGCTCCTTACACATGTTGTTGCTGGCTTTTTATGTTTTTTCCTCACGCACAATAAAGCCTGAGTTGTGCAGTTACAACTGTGAACCCCTTTCCATGCTGTCTACATGGAGAAATGCGGTGCCTGAGCTATTTAACCATCAAAGCTTTAAATAATGCTGAAAAGCCGCGTCAAGTCACCGGATTCCTGCACGTGAGATTAAGCAGGACCAGGCACGGGTGATATAGCTAAACCATTATATCTCAGTGATTTCAAAATTCTGATTAGAGCATTCTTTTTAAAAAGAAAAAAAAGAAAAGAAAAGAAAAATTCAATTGTATAAAGTTCTGGACAAATCATGGAAATTTGCATTAATTAGTCCTAATAGTATCATCACACAATGTAGCTCATTCTGGTTTGCCTTGATATACAGTTTACTTTAAAAAAAGATTAGGAACTGTGTCAAGGTATATCACAGCATTGGCTGTAAGCTAAAATGGGCTAGTACAAGAAACTAAATGAACTTCAGGTAAATCAGTATAGGTAGGGATGTCAATCATTTTTCACATTAATGAATTAATGCATTTATATCATGTCTTCTCTTAAATAATACACATATCTAAACTCAACAGAAACCATTTATTTTACTGTTTTGTCCAGTTGCTAACACCGGCTTATCTGAAGCCTTGCAACTTTGACCAAGGTTTTAAGCTCCGACCACTCTGCACCTCAATGTCATGTTATATATTCTTAACAGGCTTTACATGTCATTACAATATACAGGTAGTCTTCAAGTTACGATGGAGATGCGTTCTGCCACACCCATCGTAAGTCAAAAATGTCGTAAGTCGAACAACTGTGTTGAACCCCTTAGCCTAGCTTAGGTATCTCAGTCTAGCTTAGCCCAGCTTATGTAACCAGGTTGAAATTTTATGTTTATAATTTATTGTTTTTCCTGTTTGTTTGAAACTTCAACATCTCAAATGTTCTTTTATTTGATTAGTTACAATATTTGTTTTCAGATCACAGTCCCATTTAAGAAAAATGTGCACTTTGGAAGTGTGTGTATTCTGGGTACTGTCTCTTTAAGACTGCCGTCTTTATGCCACTGTTTACTTCCTGATTGAGGAAGAGGTGAGTGTTTAATGCTGCTCATGCTGAAAATGAATTGTAAAGTTTTAATATGGTTAAATGAGTGAGTATGTAGTCCTGTTGTGTTGTTTTAGTTTTAAAGAATATGTAGTTATGTTATCAGTTGAAGTTCAGTTGTTTTAATATTTATTTTGTAGAGTTTTGTATCATGCTCCACATGGCTACAAGCTCTTTATGTGCTGTTTTGCTAACAGGGAGACCGATATTTTATGCTATGGACCGAGTTAACATTTAAGCGAGATTTCATTTAAATCACATTTCTGTCAAAAGAGAGAGTTTGTCAAAGAGATTCACAAGCCTGTGTGATGTATGCAGCAGCACTGTGTCTCTGAGCTCCGTCCAGCCGTGACACCCCGCTATACAAATACTGAGCTCCGGCTACAGACAGCCGCCGCCACTGAAGCTGTTCCGTTAATAATCACAAAATAACCCGAGGTAATGCACTGTACAGTATACTGATACACAAGTCGACTCTGTGAGGAGAGAGTGAGGCATCACGTGAGGCGAGTGATCCGAGCATCGAACACGCACTTCCGGGTGTCGGCTATGTACGTCATACGCTGTCATACTGGCCTGCCTGCGAATTTTAAATATTTTCTAAATATTTTACAATTTTTAGTGGATCACAATCGTCATCGTAGCCTCGAAAAATCGTAAGTCGGGCCATCGTAACTCAGGGGGCACCTGTACATACATCCCTGTTGTATTAAAAGTTCACTATGCAGGATTCAACCAGCTGATGTCCCCTCTCTTACCAAGCATGTACTAGAACGAATGGTGGCCATCAGGTGTCTCTATTTCCAAGTACTTACATTCCCACTTTCTTGCTTTTTCTGTGCTAAATAATAAATATGATCCTCCATTTTTAAAAAAACAAGAAAACTTCCTGTTCTCAAAATTGTTATCCAGCATACGCAACCACTGATTCCACTTCTTTCATCTTTGTCTTCCCTTCTTCTTCTTCTTCTTCTTCTTCTTCTTCTTTGTTGTTGTTGCTCCTAGATGACTCGCGTTCATTAAATTTTACATGTCAAATTCTATTCCTTCTTCGAAGGATATACTCTGTATTTGGATTCATTGTTGGATTCACGTCATGTTTTATACTAAAACACCTACAGATAAAAGTGCATTATAGTTTCTTTTCATTAAACAATAAACTCAAAGCAAACTTTTCTGTGAAACAAACCAGAAAAAAAAACCCAACCCTTTTCTTTTCTTGAGGGAAATAAATCTATTAATACTAACAACATTAAACGACATGTATGCCTGTTGAAATGGACAAAAGCCTCATGCCTCATCAAGTTCCAATACAAAAAAAGATAAGACTATCTCACCAGTCAGCAGGCCTGATTAACTGTGCCTTGTATTCACCTGTTGTGTCTTTTGAGAAGTCAGCCTACACGGTGAATTTTAGATGTAAATATAACAATTAAACTAAGCAAGTGCACACGTAGGGTTAACAAAAAAACCAAAACATTATAGTGAGTAATTAAGAGATGCTGTTAATGTTCTTTATATCTTATTAAAGGGGCATGTAAATCACTCCAGCGCAAGTATTTCCTTGCCTGCTCTTCATCTTCAAGTTGTTTGGTGTTTGGATTCGAGAGTCTCCCAGCTGCTCCATTTAACTGCACGGTAGCCAAACGTGATGGCTGATTCATGCTCGCAACCAGTAGTGCAGGGAGAAAATGGCAAGGCTAATAGATTATAGATTATTTTTCTTAACCTTGATAGGATCTCTATTAGACAATCTCAGCTAGTTGCTATGCTTGTACTGGGGTCTTATTTTTAGTGATGCCACTGACCGACCACATCTACCCAGAGGTAAGAGTCGCAGGTGTGCCAAACCATTGCCACAGAACAACGTGTGAGTTTCTGTTTCTGTGTGTAATGTGTGCGGAATTAAGAGGCCGCGGATGTGGCGGGCTGCTTTCTCGAATTTCTGATTCATTTTCTATATATAAAACGGTGGAAGTCAGAGGTGTTGGGTCACTTACTGTAATGGCAGAGGATCTGAACAGAGGTGGGCGGTAGGTAAGTGTGGGAAAGTTGAGGAATGACTCCTTTTGGTGTTTTCTTTTTAACAGCTCATTCACACAGCATATCTGAGGACGCAGGCAAAAGCAATTTGTTTGCTTTCTTAATATTTTTTTTCTCTGCTATCTCCTTTCTTGAAATAGCCTGACAGCTGCAGAGAATTGCAGTCCGGCTGTATAAAGCATGACGTGTTTTGTGTGTGTGTGTGTGTGTGTGTGTGTGTGTGTGTGCGCGCGCGCGCACGCGTGTGTGTGTGTGTGTGTTTTCCTCCCTCTGAACCTTGAGAAATCCCCAGTGCGTTCTGCTCTGCGGTGTTTCAGAATGCTCGTTTCAAACATCTGGAAATCAGCATGGTTGCAGTCTCTCCACAACATGCAAGTGCTTTCACTTGATTATATTATCTGTTAAAGTTTTTTTTTTTTCTTCTTTCCTCCAGCCCTTTAAAAAATAGGGAAGCGGTATGTGACCCCTCCTGTGCCGAGGGGTCAAGTGGTGATTGCTGATGTTGTCTGCCCTAAACACATGTTTAGCTCTGCTTTGCTCAGCCAGTCGCCTAAAAGTTTGGGAACCATTAAAGAACTTCCTAAACCAGTTCCGGAGTCTGGCTTGTGGATTGGGTAAGAAGGGAACTGATTGAGCTGTGTGTGTGTGTGTGTGTGTGTGTGTGTGTGTGTGTGTGTGTGTGTGTGTGTGTGTGTGTGTTTGTGTGTGAAAGAGAGAATGTGCGTATCTGTTCGTGTCTGTTGGGTGTGTCTGTAATTTTTTCCTGGCTGATTTTCCATATGAGCATTATGTGTGTATGTGTGTGTGAATGTGTGCGAGTGTTGTAATTGCTTCAGCGTGTCGATGTGCGCCGTGTGACAGGAAGGATGAGTCGCTGGTTGCCGCTTCTCCTTCACACAGGGGAATATTTGTCTGGCGGCCGGTTCAGGCGCTGCATAACTCACGCGAGGCAGCTCCAGACAGGAAACGCCACGGTGAGCTCTGTTATGATAGAGGATAGCTCGGAGGATGAGCTGTGAACTTTACATGCACGCAGAACCACTGAGCTGACCACCACCTGAGGGCCCGGCGGCCCCGGCAGGAAATGAAAGGATCATTTAGTTTGGGCCAGAAGAGATGAGTTAAAGACGAGTGAGAGGGTCAGGAGAGGGGACGATGTTTTGAGGAGACGCACAGACACCCTGGTTTTAATCCAGAGACCAAACAAAAGAAGAATATTAACACGTCTCTTTCACTCTTGACTTTTCTCGTTCCTTACCTCTCGTTTAGGCATGTCAGGGATGTCGAGGCTGGTTTAAGCTCACTCGCAAAAAGCACTTCAGAGAGCAGGGAACTTTGTCTCCAGCTGTGACGCAACAAACATGTGTAGGAGAAGATTGTCCAAGACACATTTTCGGCAGTCCATTGAACTATATTTTCCAGTAGCAATGTAGGAAAATCGCTGTCTTCACAATCTTCATAGCTTATAAGGAGTTGAACTAACCTTCCCAGACTTGAATGTGTTATTCTTTTTTCTTAATAATTGGTTACGTCTCCGCACGGCCATTTTATCCGCCTGACAGGGTGTGCAGTTTTCCAAATAATTGCACAAGTTTCCTGTAGGAGTGAAGTCCAGCGATTTTGCAGGGAAGTCAGGATGTCGTAGTGTCTCCATCACACTCATTGAACGAGTCAGACACAGATTCGCATATGGGGATGTCGATGTGGTCTTATCCAGCCAGGTCCACAATCCGTTGACATTAAAGACGACACTAAGGTGCTGATGTCGGTGGATTTGATTAGGGAGCTTATTTTTCAACCGAGTAGCATGGATGACATCAGCCGTAAAGCAGTCAAAGTCAATAATACAAAATATGCAGCTTGTCACCTTACCGGGAAAAACGTATCGAGAATTAGCAGTCCTCTCTTCTAAGAGCGTACTGACTGACAGTGGAAACTCCTTCCATAAGTGCTACACAAACATCTCCTTATAGAAGCTTAACCTGTTAATGATTATACACTTTTGTCAAATGTTTTTTTTTTTTTCAAAGCAGTTTATTATTAGGCTTAGATTGTGTTAAGTTGTACAAATCCCTATAGATGAGTTGCGACTATAGAAGCAGTAATGTATTAGAACGACAGCCAGCACTGCTGCCAGCTGAGAGGGAATTCATCAACAGCTTTAACCAATCAGATTCAGTCATTCAACTGCACTGTAGTTTAAATGGTAATCATCCAGTGCCGTGTGTATCTTGATGGTTTGATGGAATTGCTTATTTTATGAAGTTTTCAGGGGCTGTTTTTTTTTTTGGTTGGTTGTTTTGTTTTGTTTTTTAACTTTTTAGCGTACGTTTTTCTTTTTAACGTATCTTGTCCGTCATTGTAAAAACGGTAGCGAGTCTTCCTCAGACGGGGCACCAAAAACCACCAGAGACAGCATCGAAACTGAAGGTTTCAGCTATTAGGCCTTGCTTTTTATCCCCACATGTTTCAGACTGTCACGTAAGCGGCGTGGTGAGGACCCATGCGCGAATAGCCACAAATAAATATATATAGATATATTTATTTACAAAGAGAAATAGCAAACAAGTCCAAATCGGCAGGCACAAGAAGAATCCAAAAACAGGCAACAGGGTCAGGCGATCAATCAAACGGGCTAAACGAGGCACGTCGAATATAAACAGTCCAGGGTCGGAAACAGGAATCTTAACTGGGCAGATTAGGGGCAAAAGCAGAAGACGGAATCGAGAACAGAAACGGTCATACACACAGGAGCAAACAGGAACTAGAAGGCTCGGTAATAACGGCGTCCGGAAAGAGCGTTAATACTTCGCACCGTATGTGCCAAAACGAGAGTCCTTTATAGTCCACTAAACAAGGTTCACCTGGATCTTGTTTGGATCAGGTGATCTTGGACTCGATACACCGCATGCGCCGTAGGCGCTGCTGTGGTGTGCAGAATGCACCGCTTTCCGTAATCTGAAAACTGGTGTCTTTGCCGGTGCGCTTCATGCAGTTCCCTACTGCGTCGTAGAAGCGCATACAGTTCGGGCGGTGCGCTTTCGTGCAGTTCACTTCTGCGTTGGGAAAGCGCATGCTGTAGGGCAGAATCCTGACACAGACATCCTCCTTTTTTATATATATATATTTAAAATCCCATGAACATTTCAGACTTTCAGAATGTTTTCTCAAGCATTGAGCAATAACATCTACTGCTGTTTTGGCTGTACAGCAGGTGTGAGATTTAAAGAGCCCTGTTGGTGTGGTGGCAGATTTGTGCTACACTTCAAGGTGGCTGGGTCTCCTCATGGTCATGCCATGCCATTGCTTGTCCTGCTTTTATTATGCGCTTTGCATACATTTCAAGTCTTGCTCACTTCCTTCTAGACTTTCACCTAGTCATCTCGCACATCTGAAGTGAGCACAGAAGAAGCAAACATTTACGACCGAGAAGTGCGGGTACTCTTATTCTGTCAGGACTCATCACCTGATACTTCTTCTGGTCCCATGTGCCTCTGGTTAAAGATGGCCGAGAGAACAGAGCAAGCAAATGAATGCTTCGCTTGTGCCGTTCAGAGCTTCCTGCTCAGACGTGAATGCCAGTATTGCGTTTAGGTTTTGGGAATGCTGATGGTGGTTTGGATAGAATGACTGAAGAAGGCTGATGATGCCTGGAGGCTTCTTCCTGAGTAGTAGCCTTGCTTATCCTCCCCATAGACAGGAAGGCTGTGGGGCAGGAAGAACACAGGGGCACCTGTCCACCACATATCAAGTCCACATGTTGTATACAACTTGAGCATTTTAAAGATTTTTTCCGAGGTATTCTCACATATAAGATAAATATTTATATAATATGAGCTTACTAGACGTTATACAAATGCAGTCAGTGCAGACATTTGTCAGTTTAAAGGAATAGTTCATGTTCTCCCTAATCACATTCGCACAGTTTCTCTCAGACACAAGTTAAGACTTTTTAGTTTTGGAAGTACAAGGATGATCTGTCTAACTATGCCATAGAGAATCTTTTTCCATAAATGCATGTCCATTTATTTTTGCATCAGATCCAGAATTATTGGCATCCTTGGAAAAGATGGGCAACAAGGTTATAAATATATCCATGTGCTAGTCTGCATGTAACATTTTCCATTCTACAAATCAACTTGCTAGTACAAGCCCACTTTCAAACCGCCAGACCGCAGCCTCGGGTGTGAAATGATACCAGATAATACCAGACTCTATGTGAATGGATTTACAGAAGACATGTTGAATGAGATAAACTGGTTTTTGTTATATTAAGGTAGTCGATGTTGGACGTAGTGGAAAGCCTACTGTTTGAACTATTCCTTTAATGACCGTCAAACTTTAAGTAGTCTTTCTTATTTCACATGCATGCTTATATACTGCTTTATCTGTTTTTCCCATGTTTTTCCCCAATTCCAAGCTCTTAGCTAAGTTTCCCCAATCTCATGTCAACTACCCACAAGGGTGGGTGAAAGCCAACACGTACTTACTTTAACCATGCACATCTTTTTGAGCTGTTGCTCATGCTGCATCACAGGGCAGTATAGGATACGCAGAGGAACGGGCTTTATGCCATCTTTCATATGGATTTTCTGCACACATGCAATCCCAAAATTAGCTAGTGTTTGTGTGATGGACAAGGGAGAGGGAATAATGCCATTTTTCCCACCTAGAGAGCAATTTTGCCCTCTTGATTCTCAGCCATGGATGGCTGTGGAAACTTCAGGATTCAGGAACTTCATCTTTCAGCTTTGGAGTGAATGCTTTTCTGTGTTGCCACTCAGGAACCCTCAGTCTTTGGGGCTTCATGTGATGTCACCCTAAACCTGTCACCACTGTCAATTGTGTAAAATCAGGTTTTTGAAATACAGGCTTTAGTAATACTTCAGTACTCCAGCGCCCGAGCAATCCCCACAGCACAAGTGTTGCGGTGCTGCAACTGTTTCCAGAGCCATGCTTGCAAAAGACCTAAGTCCTGTCTCTTGGGAAAAACACCATGCCACTGCAGCACCGTGGCAACAGGCATAAGTTCGCTGAGCTGACAGACTGTCGACCATAGGGACACATACCGCTGGCTGCATCTAATTTGGACGAACAGGCTGTCGTTTAGGTGAGCTCTAAACTTTTTCACCAAGAAGTGGGTGCGCGTGGAATAGTGTGGCAGGCGCCTTCCCCTCCACACAGACCTGTCAGTATCAAACCAGCTTTCATTTTCCCTTTAAATTAAAACATGGAGGGGTGCTGTCTAAATATTTACTGTTCTAAACTTTCACTGCAGGATGGACTCATGGGAGCGTCCTGCTGAGTACTGACAAAATATAGATTTTGTCTTTTTGGTCTCCAAAGTGGCATCAAAAGCTTTTTGTCAGGGATGTGACTGTGTGTCTGTTGTTATAGTGGTAGTAACTGGCACACCGCTTCTGTGTAGGGAGTCGGCCCAAGGCTCATCGCTCGGCCAAGAAAGGCTGTGTGTGCCATTAGAGAACTTATTAGGGGGTGTGCAGGAGCCCCGGGCTCTGGACTGAGCAGGCCTTTATAGTGGTTCGTCTTCACCCATTTCTTTGTGCTCTCAGCACTGCACTTAAAACTTCTTCTGGAGTTAGTGAGCTGTCACGTGAAGTTGCACAGCCACCCAGACCTGAAGTCAAGAGTGTGCACTGATGGGCATAATGCTGCTGGGCATTTTGGCATGAGTTGATCGCCAAAGAAAAGAGGCACTGGCCAAAGGAAACATTCTCACCCTTATGTACATCTTCCTACAGTGATGGAACGTCTTGGTGCCTCCTGGGTGTTCCACTCGCTCACTTGTTAACAGGTTTCATGCAGAGCACCAGTTAACCCTTAGCATGTTCCCATCTTGTTTCTTCTGGTTTTTTTTCTCTTTCTGCTTCTTTTGTCAATAAAGGACTCTTTATGGATAAGTTCCAGTGGTAAGTAATGTGCCAGTCCTCCCTGTGAGACTGTTCCTTTCCAGACTCCTTGACCCTTTGGCAAGATCTCACTGGCAGTTCCAGTTCAATTCACTGCTTAGTATCTTTGGATCCACCCAGTAGATCCCTGGCTTGCTATTTATGGGAGTGAAAAGACTAGCTATAAGCCATAACTGAGAATATAATTATAGCATAAAGGGCATCAGTCAAGAATGAATTCGATGTCCAAGCCTTAAAGTTACCGATTTAGAATGGGGTTAATGGAATCTCTCACACGGGGCTTTTTGAGGCAGGGAATAATATATGGAGCATAGTTAATGTCCAAAGCATGGCCTCACACCTTGTGTGTTTTCAGCCATCACCCCTTAACCTCCAACACATAAAAGGATGATCATAAGGCATGTAAAATGTATGATGGGAACAGTTTGGTTCTCGAGAGAGCTCAGAAAGCAGGTCAACACAGACCATCCTGATTGCTTCTCTTGCTTCTGGCAAGCTGTCGTGCTGCACCACATCTCGGCTTCATCTCCCACACTGCGAGAGTGTTATTTTGAGAAGAAGTATAAAAGGTTGAACTCTCGAAGTGTTTCACATAAACCGGATCCCCCACACCCCTTTTGATTGGAGCCTAAGCTCTAATTGCAGAGTTTGTTTTTCAGTGGCTACTGTGGAAAAGGTCACAACAGCCAAAGAAAATGTGTCTATTAAAGCGCGACTGATCTGACCCTGTTGTTTAGAGGGTGTGAATTGAGGCACGAAAGCGTGGCTAACCCTTCTAGCCCCAGCGATCTTAACAAACGCCTGTAAGAGTACACTCAGGCATGGTTGTAGAGCCGGCGGCGCCTGCTCCAGTCACCCCGCATCACTGTCAACCCAGCCACTAATTACAAAGAGGTTTAAAGATGCATTAGATAAATGTCACTTCACCACAGAACCCTGAACGGGCATTTTCTAGACCCGCCACCATGGGCGTCTCTGCTGGCCGCTGGAGCCTCATTAAAGTACATGGTTCACAGCTTAATTTATGCGCATACAGGAGACCCAGGTCTAATACAGAAGGAAGTGTGAAGTGCAGGCAGAGAAGCTTGTCACCTTCCGGTGGTCCTAATGTGTGTTGACTCTGTTTGGAGGAAGATGGTGCACTTGTATGTTCTTCGCCTTTTTGCTGTAGACACACCCCCATGTTGAAACACAACCTGCGTCAAGGACACAAGACGCCATCTTTGAGAAGGGAGTCAACATGTACGCAAATCTTACTTTGTCAAGCTTACAAGTTCATATAATCATAAACAATGTTTATTGTGGTCAGAGGATTCACTGATGATTTACAGCAGTGGTCCCCAACCTTTTTTGCGTCACGGACCGGTTTTATGTCAGAATATTTTGCGCGGACCGGCGCGCGCGCCCGGGGGGATGGGAGGGGGTGTGTTGGTTTGCGATGTAAACCAGTGGTTCTTAAACTTTTTTGGGCGCGACTTAAATTCAGGTTCTGACACTGTGTCGCGACCCAAACCACCACCCCCCCTCCCGGGGCCGA
>JAQMCW010000003.1:11216869-11226869 GCA_030068335.1 Chrysichthys cranchii
TACATAAATGTGTATGAATCCCCCCCCCCCCCCCACTTCAGCAGGTTAGCTGTGCTCTTGTGCTCATCTTTGTTAACGTCTCACAGCGTCGTACATATTAACACTGCAGCTAAACCGCTACACGCTCACGATGTTCTTCCTAATCACCAGGCTTTCGAAGTCACAACGCTGTGTTTGACCATTCCTGACAGCAAAGGTTCGCCAGCATTATGCAGATATGTATCCGTCCTTATCTACAGTAAAAGTGCATGAGTCTTCTGCTGTCCGCAGGCTGTGCTCGGTAAGGGGTCCCACAGCACGACTGGCTCCGAGATTCAACTAGAAGCCAAGCAAATTCGAGGTGCCCTCTAAACAAGGTGGAGAGGGGAACGAGGATGTTACTGGCCTCTCGTCTAGTTTTACATTCTGGCAGAGCGCACCATGACTCATGGGCTTGCAGCTCATTAAAGCAGGAGTCTGGGGCTCGTCTCTGTAATCAGCAAACTCACCCGCGCCTTTGCCGCTGGATCTGCGGAGAGCAGAGCAGCGCCAGTCCTCCCAAAGCAACCGGCCATGTTTTCAATAAAGCCTCTCCGCCTGGATTTCTGCCTCTGCTGTATCAAAGGCTTGGGAGCCACAGGCCATGAACCAGAGCTTAAGAAGGAGGACTGTGGGGAAGGAGGGATAAAGACGAGAGAGCATCGGCATCGAAACGGCAGATTTCTTCTTCTTCTTCTTTTTCTTCTTCTTTTTTTTAATCCATGCCTTGAGTGCTGCAACAAACCCTGTTTTCCTTTTTTTTTTTTGTCAGAATTGAAAGTAGGGCTGGTGCTGACGCCCGTGCACGACTGCTCACGTTACCCTTTCCAGGCATGAAATTGAACACAGCGGGTACTAGGAACCTTTTTTTTTTTTTTTTTTTTTTTTTTTTTTTTTTTTTTTTTTTTTAAGGGAAAGAGGAATGCTATCTGAGCAGAGCGAACATTGCGCGCCAACACGTAGCGGAATGAATTAGTAGCTGAGCCAAAACACCGGATACAGCGAGGTTATGTCTGTTCGGTGCATTTAACACATCACCCACGCAATTTGCAACCCCCCCCTCCCCTCCCCCCTCTCTTTCCCTCTTCAACAGGATTAGCTCACACCCACAGACACCGTTCACGGCGCCACTGACCTCTTTAACTATGACAGTTATGATGCTTTGTCTGTCTGCCAACTCATCGGAAATGCAGGGCTGCTTAATCATTCATTTGCTCTGTTCTTGACCCCAGTGTAAAATTTAGCTTCATTCTTGATGAATGCCAGTAAAAAAAAAACAAAAGCCACAGGAGGCTGTAGGGTTTCCAATTATTTCCTTGTCGTATTGTTTCCACGGTTGTAGGAACATGATGACATTCACGCCTCTATGAGATCACCAATCGCTGGCATCATGACATGAGTGTACAGGGTCTTTTTTTTTTTTTTTTGCATCTATAACGTTTTCGCTCATTTCTCAACTGTGATGTACTAATACGCTTGCTTCGGATTATGATTATATTAAGAAAGAAAATTAGATTAAGACTGAGGAAAATGGAAACGGCTCCATTTAGCTGATAAGTGGGCATAGGCTTTAGACAATGTAGAGTAAGTGTGTGTGTGTGTGTGTGTGTGTGTGTGTGTGTGTGTGTGTGTGTGTGTGTGAAAGAGACCCATGTGTCTGAGAGTGCTCCCTCGTTATGCAAATTAGGGTTCCACCTCTTAAATCTCCTTTAGCAAATGAGCGGAAAACAGAGACGTAAACAGCTGTTGCTGTTGCACTCAGACATCTGCGAGACTGGCTCTCGTTCTGGCTCTCTCTCCTGACTCACTGTGTTGCACTGACCCTGTTTTGTAACCCAGGCTTAACCCCTGTTTGTCTGCGCATTCTTTTTTTTTTTCACGCATGTGTTTGGGCTTTGTTGTCAAGCGTCGGACAGAGGGGATTTACCCCATTTGACAACTCCTCATGCTCAGAGCGGGGACAGTCGGATGATGTTGATAGACTTGTCCATTGCCTTTCTGTTTATAATGACTGTGGGAGGTCTGCAAGCTGAAGGCATGACCTCAGAAGCCTATCGCCATGTTTGCGTCTTCTGTCGTTCACCAAAACGTGTTAAAAGATTCGGTTTGGCCTGATGCACTATGAAAGAGGAATTCTAAAAAGTTTTGATAGTAGTATGTTTTAGTATTATTATGAACAGCACTAATAATAATAATAATAATAATAATTGCAAAAGTTAATTAATTCAGATACATTTTTGGTTTAGATAGAATCCCAAAGCATTGTACACAATCTCAAAATTTAAAAAGGGGGTGCCAAAACCATGAAGCAAGCAGTCAAATAGTCAAACGTCTTTGGAAGAAAATCATTTTAGCACCAAAGGGAGTGATTAGTTTACAGAATAAAAAGAAAATTATAACGCAATACCCTTAAGCTTTCATTCTTCAGTTTGATTCATGTGGAAGCTAACCTTTTTGGGCTAGATAAGGGCCTAATATATTGCTCTAATTTAATCCATGCCAAAGCTGTCAGTACACACACACACACACACACACACAGCAACAACAGTTTCAGAAACTTTGTGAGGTACTTCCACTGACGAGTGAATTAAGATGGATAAATAATGCACACACCTTGACTTCAAGAACTAAAAGGAAATCTTTCAGTAGTTTTTTTTCCCTGCCCGTCCTGGGTGTTTTGTGACCAGCCAAACACAATTACAGTCTTATTCCTTCCATTTACCCCAGACACACACAGTTTGTTTGTTTTGTTTTTTTTAATGACATAATCCTCACCTTAACATCAGTGACCAATCAAAAAGGTCAGTTCTCCTGTCATTAGTTTTCCGATCATGTGTTCCTCACGTGGGACTGAAAACCACCACACACATCAGTAAGGAGCAGGCTAAACCATAGACTTTACTGATTTAGTGACCAATGAACTGTTGTGGCCTCTCCTATATAGATCACATGCACAGGTCATGTGCATATTATTGACCAACCCCAGATTTAGTACCCTAACCACGTTCTGTAACTTCCGTTAGCCCCGGATGATAAACTTTAATCCTGTGTGTGTGAACTTGCTTTCTCACTCTAGCACTACAGAAACCTGTATTGATCAGTGTTCAGCTTTAGCCGGGCACTTCACACATTCTGGACGTACGCAGTACTCAGAGTTTCCTGGCTTCGGCTCAGCCCGTCTCCTTCTTTTCCTGCCCTGTGCCACTGCAGCTGAACCCTGCACTTGGGATATTTATAGCCCCGGGGCTAAAACTCTTCTCTCTTCTCATTAGCTTCCAGCGCATAGCGGTTAGTCCACATAGCAGCTTCTCCATAAGTGTCACTCGCCCTTTCTCCTCCTCTTCTCGTCTGCTCTCTCAGTGCCGTGGTAATGGCTCCCACCTCAGGCGCCACAGCATGACCCACACAATGCCAGTCTATGTGTAGAGAAGAAGAAAAGAGGAGTGATGTGGTAATGGGGAAGCCTCTGGTGTCTGACAGTTTTTGTGTTACACCACACACATGCACACACGCACACACATGCCCCCTATATATAAAACTGCACATATGAGCTCAGTGAAGTGTGAATATTGTATAACAAGGCACACGAATCTACAAATAGAAAGAACAATTCTTATTAGAATTCACAAAGCGCAGTTTCTTAGAAAGATGAGTTGTCAAGTGTGAAACTGAGCACGTTACGAGATAAATAAACCCCAGCAGAGCACACTGTCGCAGAAAATAAATAAATGCTACTCTGTCAATAGAGGCATCCCAAAACGGATTCAAAATTGATTGATCGATTCGCCAGCAATTTTTATTACTGATGAATGACGCACTGTGATTTTTAAAACACAGTCACAGTTAGATTTAAAGGTGCATTCATGACGTCTAATCCCATACACGTTTTGTCAAATTCAGCAAATATCTCCTCACGGCCCGCTAGCTGTCTGTTCTGTGTGCGTGCGGGGAAAAAAATCCAGCGCTCCTCTACAGCCCTGGCTCTGTAAATGACAGACAAAGAACATGGGTCGGACCGAGCCACATAGCACTATTCCAGCCAATCAACAACAGAGGGCGTATTCCAGCCAATCATAGGAGTAGGGGAAGGGGACGGGAATATAGGGGTACTTCCATGAATTTGGGGGGGCGGAGCTTTTTAAGCATTAAGGAGGATTAAGGAAGAAACGTGTGGAGGGATGTGTGAATTTATTCGGCTGTTGAGTTCAGTCATTCCCAGAATCAATGTCTCCCCCTTTAACAAGTTAATGTTTGTTATCTCTTACAGCAGCAGTAAAGAGTCGCTCCCTCACCAGCATCTCTTTTTGCTCTCTGTAAATTAATAAGGCAAAAAAAAAAACCCTAAACAAGGCAGCTTGTTATATGGCTGAGAAGTCAGAAAGCATGAAATCTTGTGTCAGGAAGACTCTCCTATGGCAGAAAATGTACCAGCCAATAGAAAGCACTGACACTGGAGACTCATTCTGTAAATGTTTAAAGGGGTCATTGCATTGTTTTTTCATTAATTTTGCAGTGGTCTCTAGGATGAATGAATGCCCTGTGAGTCGGTTTTGGTGAACAAAATGCTCTGGTGCTCCTGTTTCAGGCTGTTGTAGTTTGGTGGAGGAGTGAGTGTGGGGAGAACGACAGGATTTTGGCTCTTACTCATGAATATTCATGACATGCAAATGTATCTCCTCTGATTGGTTAACAGCACTGTGACGCTCCCTCCAGTGAGGGAAACCTTGGGTGGAAAAGTGTATTTTTTACTTATGGCCTGTGTGCTGGTGGTCGATCGTCGTGACGGTACAGATCCAGGTTTTAAGAACAACCTCGATACAAAAGCACTACTGTAGGCACCGAAGTCGTAAAAGTCACTGTGGTCGAAATGATTGGAACACAGAACTAACGAAGCCTTATACTTCGCTGGTGGTGTTCCAAAGACAAATTCCAACCGTTTCTTCCTCAATTCTTCTTCCTTGGGCAAGGCATGCAATGTTGATGTGTTATTGCCTCAAATAGCACAGACACGAACATGTTCCGCCATGTTTTCACCTTGCTGTTAGCTCCTCTACTTCTACCTGCCGAGACGGGCTCTGCTTTCTCCTAGCCACAAAATCAAAACTGTCTTCCTGTGGGCAGTCGCAAGAAAAAGTGGGTGGGGCCATGAATACTAATTTTCAAAGTCACGTAAGTTCGACAGGCTTTTTCTGATTTGCTCATTTTTCTGTCTGTATTCTTTCTATGGCTGATACAGACAATATAGGGGTAGAAGAACATTTTCACGTGCAGCATGCATATGCAACTCGGAGTGACCTATCATATTTCAAAACAATCAAGTATTAAACAGTTTCTCGTGGAATGACCCCTTTAAAAAAAATGGCTCACCATTATTTCAATCAACGCTTATAATATTTTTTCTTTATTCTTTAACATGTTTATTGTATAATCTAATAATAAACCTTCCATCTGTTTGTTTTTAGATCATATAGAGGGTCTGTTGTTTAAGTCCCTGTGAAGAGCTGTTACTATGGAAACAATAATGTACTGCAATGAGCATGTTAATGTAACTCTGTTATTTGAATTTCTGTCAGAGTCTATCGACTATAGACTGTTATAGAAAATAAATCAACAACAACAACAACAACAACTGACCGGAATCTGCCAGTTCAAGATTTTCATCACTTTGAATATTATATCGTATAATAATTTGACGTGAGCAAATACACATCCTGTGTACACACCTTGAGCAAGAACCACCTCTGGCCGAACATTTCCACACATTAGAAATGTGATCACTGCAGCATCTTGTCCCTGTCCCCGTCCACCTCTACCTGCGTCCCCAACACTGTCACTGACTGAATGATGCCGTACATGTGCATGCTTGAAAAAGGGTGGCCACCTCACCATTAAACACGCACCTGTTTTTTTTTTTCCTATTTTTTGTTATTGTTCTCTACAGGTATATCCTGAAGGAGCCAGTTCCTGCGGTTTTTCATTTTTCTTTTCTTTTTTCAAGCATGCATATGTCCCACATCACTGTCTCCTCCATCCTCTTTCACTCCTCATATTTATTTGTCATTCACTGTGTGTAAGAAAGGGAGGGAGAGGAGAGGAGATGTGAGGAGAGGAGTGACGCAGCCAGCTCAGGGCCATGCTAGAGCGCAATGGAAGACGTCTGCACTCCTGGTTCACAAGGTTAGAAACGCTAGTGCCAGATGGAGCAGAACATGGAGTCATCACTGTCGTATTGTTCATTAATGATCAGAAATCCCTAAGTGCTGTTCTCAGAAATAGAGCATGACTGAGGAGTGCTCATGTAGAGGCAGGCTGGGATTATTTCCCCCTAATTCAGAGTGTTTACTGGTCTGTTAAAGTCTTCAGCACCACCCACTTTCATTTATCTCATTGTATGTGTTTTATACTGTAAATACTTGTATTTAATTTAGCGTGAACAAATCGATCCAATATTATTGGCTGTAACGATGTGCTTATTGTTTGTGAATGTAGTATGTGATGTCAATCTGAAACGGTCTAATAAAGAATTGGAGACAAACCTTGAAAAAAGTTTTGTCGCCTGCACTGTACGGTCTCTGGTAGGTGTACATGTTCAGTCATGTATGTAATTTGCACAACGACAAGAGACGAATGCTCTATTATTCATGCACTGAGCCCTGCTACTTTTAAACTTCGTAACCGTCAGCAGGATTTCGGCTCAGGTTGAGCTAGGGACAGCGATTTTAATGCATAATCGACCTAATACAACTGGCGTTGCCCTTACTGACACTTCACATTAGAGGTGTAAAATATCCTACCCTGATGGTAGGCATCCATCTTAAACTATTGATCCTATCTGAAACTAGTGGATCAGGCTTTTTTTTTTTGCGCACTTTCACTGTCTCGTAGTCTGGCTATGACTAGCTGGGTAAATAACCCCAGAGTGCGAACTTTGTTCTCTGACTAGGACGTGAGCCGTAAAAACAGAAACGAGCAGCATGTGACCGAGGAGCGCCGTCAGCACTGTGCTTCTCCGGGAGCCGTGCACCCTGTTATACATCAGCTCTGTCCAGCATGTCCCTCTCTGTAACACGTCCCAGCAGTAGCCTAGGACCAGAAGCTGCCATTTGTTTAGATAAACCTTATGATATAGAATTTTTATTCTTCTTGGCTTCACATGATGGCACACGCCAATTATCAGCCTGCTCGTACTCACTAGCACACTTTGTAATCAGCTCCAACAATTATACCATTGAAAATATGCACTGATTGCTCGCCGTGTGTATTTTGGACTGCGCAGCCGAGCCAAAAACAATACCGGGCAAAACAAAGCAAGGGTTACGCGGACTCGCAATAATTTGCACCGCCTTTGAAGTGTCCAGTCCCGAAATTACAGTGCTGCCATAATGAAGTATTGCCATGCAATTACCCAGCACTTTAGTGCACAAAGCCACAGAGCAGTGAAAGTGCAATGGGGTGTTGGGAGCAGAGGGCAGGCGCTGAAACCCGAGAGGTAGCGTGCTGTCTTTCTGTTAGTGTTTGGTGTACTTTGTGTGTGTGTGTGTGGGTGTGTGTTTGTGTGTGTTTATAGTTGTGCTACAGTGTGTGAAGTATGTTTGGCTCCGTGCTGGGTGGCCCTCACCTGAGGTGGCCAGGCCTGATGAATTATAAAGCGGTTGCAATCTCGTTAATATTGCAGCAGCATACATGCAGCATACTGGCACCAGCCTGCGTGTTGACACACTGTGCATTCTTAATTAACACTTAGCTTTGATTCTTGATTTGACAACACCCTGGAGCGTGACCCAAAAGTGGGTGAGAAGTTACTTCTGGTGCTCAGGTACCACCAAGGGCTTTAAAAGTTTCACTCTGCTGCTCTTATGCATTGTTCTTTTGGACTAAATTATGGAGAAGCGACGGGAAGTGCTACAGATGGACCACCGATTTCAAAATGACTCGTGTCTGTGTTTGTTAAACTGTCCTGTAGTGGGATTAAGTAAAGAATAAAAGACTTTGGGGCACGCTGTTTTAGGAAAAATCACCATGCCGGATCGGTGTGATGCTGTTGCTAGCCTGAAGTGTTTCATTCCTTGTATACCACGATAGTTTGCTAATCATAACTTGCAAATGAATAATGATGAATGGCTTGTCCTGCTTCTTAAATGTTTCCTGTTACATTGATTATTGTGCAGCATCAATGAGACAGGTTAGTTCCTGTTACCCTTAAGGTCACGTATGTCGCCCCCTCACTGGCTTTTCAGGTTTTTTTTCTTCCACGTCTGTCCAGAAAACTCTCCCATAACTAAAAATAAATAAACTAATTAATTAATTGATTGATTGATTAATTAATTAATTTCTGGAAACTCCTTCCATAAGTCAAAATTTTCTTTGTGAAATAACAACATGTATTTTTAATCTGTTTATTATTAGTCTTGGATCAGTGGTCACAGTGGAACACTCGTCCTAGACGTCTACCATCCTGCAGGTTTCATCTCTAATCACAATCAAACACGCCTCTTTTACCTGATCAGGAACTTCTTAAGGCAATGATTGGTTGGTCAGGTGATCATGACTATGTTTAGACCTAAAGTCTACAGCAAGGTAGCCCTCCAGGAACAGGGTTTGTGACCTCTGTCTTGGATTATGTGGAGTGTCTACCATATAAGTGAATCCCTGTGAATGAGTTGTTAATATATAAACAGTGACGTATTAGAACAAGTGCATTAATATAAACCTGTCATTTGAACTGCAGCCAGAGCAACTGTCAGAGCCGTACTGTTTGAGAAAATATGAACGTATTCAGATCTGGGCCTTCACCAGCACTGTGGTAAAAGGAGTAGTGTTATTCCGGAAGCCATGGAAACACTAGTTACTCATCATGGGCAGTTGACTCTGTGCTGGCAGCGTTCCAGCCTTTCACTTGTGGCGGCTTTGATTAAAAGCATACACAGAGATGTGATGAGCCTCATCACAGTCACATGACCTGTAATAGTCACACTAGTCATTCCTTGATCTTCGACTTGTGCTACACTGTTCGAGCTCTGAATTTCTGCTTCTAATCCCAGCGTAGACACGCAACTTAACATCACGTTTCATTATCTTAAGTGACTAAACGCCGTTATGTGATATTATGTTTGCACGATCATTAGATGATAGTTAACTCGGATAATCCCTGACTGCAGCATTAAGAATGATTTCACTCCCGCCTCTCGGGAGTCAGCTCTCTCTCTCTCTCGCTCTCTTTTTTCCTCCTCCTCTTCAGTGCTAGTGTATCAGACCATGCAGAAGCACAGAGGCTAGCATTTACACCCACCAGGGCTTCTTTCTCTCGGTGCTCCTGCACTAGCGTGCTAGCAGTGCGAGGGTCAGGCCCTGAGTGTGGCCGACTGAAACGAGATATGTGCCCTGCTCAGGGACAGGAGCAGGGTCAGCAGCTGGTGGAGGATATGGCAATCATTTATAAAAATATGCTTTCTCAAGCCCACAAAAACAAAAGCCCCCAACCCAACAGCTGGGAAGGGTTGGGAGTAGCCCCAAGGCTGGCAAGTTCCCTTCCAGATGGAGAGGTTAGTCCGGGGCTAGCCAGGCCGCTCCACTTAAACTTCCGATTCCCATTAGGTGCAGAGAAGATTGCAGGGGAAGGGAAGAGGAAGAAAAGCAATGAGCATGACTGCTCTGTTTTTTCACCCCGCTTAATCAAATAAAGCAGGAAGCTTCCGAGACGGAAGAATTGTGTTTATTGATATTTGCGCGCACTCTGTGTTGTTTGTTTTAAAAGTCTTCTCCGTCATTGTGAAATATTGCAAGTTTTTTTTTTTTTTTTACTTGCCTGTGCTTGAACCTTTTTTTTTTCTGGGAAAGTTATACCACGGCTTTCTTATTGAATTTTTTTTTTCATTAACCTTACAATTTATTTAAAATGAGCCACTGGGAATTTTCCACCAACTGCGCTTCTACTGCGAGTAAATTGCCAAGCCCAGGTCAAGTTATAGTAATAGAAGGCGTC
>JAQMCW010000003.1:11231656-11245060 GCA_030068335.1 Chrysichthys cranchii
CTTCCGCTAGCCCCCCCCCACACATGCATTTTGTTTTGTCTGCGTGAACTTTGACCTGGGAATCCACTCTTTTGCGAACCAGTAGGAAACAAGGTGGGAATTGTGATCTCTTTGGCCAGCAAAAAAAAAACCCCAAAAAAACCAGAGTAACTGTTTATCATCAAGTAACAGCCACACTAGATTTTTCCTTGGCGTTTGGTGCATATCTGAAAAAAGAAATATTCTCTCTCATCCGCTGACACACACTAGGGCTTTGTGCTAAATTTCTGTTTTGACTCTCTGCCTGATAGGATTTTCTTGTTAGCAATATTGGCCCTTCTGTCACTGTCCTGTGCTTCTTTGTTTATAAGTATGATAAAGTTAATCATTTATGTGAATTAGTGCCTTGGTGATTGAAAACAAACAGGCAGTCATATGGCTGAGGTGCAGGTCTGAGCCGTGTGTGTTTGTGCCTTGGCCTCCGCGGCTCTGGGCCACCCTGTAAAAAGACACCTACCAGCAGCTGGACACTTGGCAACAGAACAGGCCTGCATGTGGAGAACACTGACCCCACCGACTCCCTGTCTCCACACCACACACACAAACACACGGAGCTGTGTGCATCGTCCCCCACCCTGGTTTGACCGTGACTCGTCCTGACTCCTGCAGTGACAGACAGTGTGATGTTTACTGGCTCTCCGGAAACCTCCCCAGGAAGAGTGCCTCTCCCTACGTTCAAATTTGTGTTTTCGAATCAACACTTACTTCAGTTTATTTGTGCCCCCACAACAAGCCAGCAGGATTTATTGTGTCCTAATCTAAAGAGAGTGTCTCAATTTCCGAAAGTAAAGTGCTTAAGATGTCTGGAAGAATGTAAACGGATTGTGGTTGAAATTATACAAGAAGAGATAGCAGCGATCTCTTACTCAAAATGTTTTCACTGAAGCGCAGTTGGGAGTCTCTCGTGGCTTGCCAGGAAAACACTCAAACTTATCTTCCTTCCTCTGGGCTCTTGTTCCAGACCTTCGACTGGAGTGGTTAATCTTAACCCACTTTTTAATTATTGCTCACGAAATGGGTCCTGGTCGGAGCAGTACCATGTCTTGCCACCCTGAGAGGGGAATAACTCAGGTTTGGTCGAGTTTACAGCCTTCTCTGAATGTATGCTCTCCTAAGACGTTTCGCAGTTATTCATGAGATCCTAAATCAGAACTTCACTCCATGTCTCTTTGTCTCTAATTATTTATAGAGAACATTGATAATGCCTTGCATGTGGTCTGTCCTCGCGCCATGTCCCTGGCACAGATCATCACTCGGAAACAAGCTTAGCTTTATCATCACTGCCAACACGTCTCTAATGAAGGCCTACACCAAATCACCAAAAGCCGCTAGAGGCTCACAAATTACAGCCTGTGTCTCTCGCAGCTTAATGCCACTCACCTCCTGACTTTTCTGTACAGCTAAAATTAGGTTCGAGGCTTTCGAAAAGTCCATTATTACTAGGGTTGTAACGATACAGCATATCGCATTGTACCGTTCAGTACGAGGCTCTCTTTTCAACATGTGCAGCAGACGGCATAAAAGCATTGTGCTATTCCTAAAATACAGCTTACATTTCATGAAATGCAATCAAGCCCACACTTCCTCGTTTGAAAAAGCAGCTTCCTATTTGCCTGTAATCAGGAGATTTAAAAATACACGTTTTTTTTTTCTTCCAAAGCATGCCATTTTCACATGCTAATACACTAGCATGCTAGCTTAACAGAAACAGCAATGGCTCCAATCAGCCTGGAAATCTTTATCGTCCAGGGTATAAGAGAGATTCCTGATAAGTTATGACACTGACGTCGAGTAATTGGTGGACTAGAATGTTAAAGTGTGCCAAATCTGCACAAATATGCGTCAAATACATCAGAACTAATACAGCAAACATGGCCAACATCAGGTGGTCTTTCTTAGCTGATTCAATCCCTGTCGAGGAAACCACTGTGCTGACTGGAAAGGTCCTGTAGTCAAGGACGCATCTAGGGCTACAGAGAGCGAAGTTAATTTTTTAAAACACAACTAGCTAAATCACAGTTTATCCCCGTACTTTAGCTGCGCCCCCTCGTGAATCACGCCAGACGAATGGATTGTGGAAACACGTATTATTAAGTCCCAATGAACTGTTTTAATCTATTGAAAATAGAAACCTAAGACAGATCTTCAGGCAATGCTTATGTTTGCCGTAACATTGGACACCACTGGATTTTACTGTATCTTATTGAGTTTTGTGTATGGTTACATTCCTCATGAATACTCCCTCGTGACAGCGACTCTTGGTCAGTGTCTAGCGTTAAACTGAAAGTGTAGAGGTGTGTGCAGGATTGTTTTTAATTGCACTCCCTCCTTTCCCAACCTGTAAGTGTTTAATCTGTCTGTGATATTTTCGATCGCGCTTAGTACGTTCTATTTCTGAAAGACAAAGAATGGTCATTTAAACCACATCAACCCAGACCAGGGTACAGGACTTGATCAACATGGTCTTCCTCTGTCCCGCAAGCTTTATATCTGACCCCTCACATACATGATCACAACAAATAAAAAAAATCACCCACTCCTGTCAGGGTTTTTTCTGGTGGGTCCAACAGGATCCACGTCCTGATGCACGCCTCTAAATAAGCTTCTCAAGGTTGTGTTGGTGTGAAAAAAAGAAGCCTGTGATTTCTCAAGCCCTCTCCCTCTCTGAGTTACAGCGTGTCATAGGATGACCCCCCGCCTACCCAAACAACCACTTAACCTAAAACGCCAGCCAGTCTACTAAACTGTCCGCCCAGTTTCAATGGTGGGAGACGCGTGTTTACTTCATCTCCTCGTGTTAAATGTCACGCACATAGAGACAGGCACGCACACACACACACACAAAGGGCTCAGTGAGGACACAAGTGGCTTTTTCTTATCTCTAAGAATGTGAAAAATGTGTAATACAGGCTGATCTGAATTTGATTAAAGTAAGGAAGTTTACAGAGGGGGTGAAGTTTGATGAGAAGACCCGGAATAATGCACTGGTCACTAAATTAGTTGCTCTAGCCTCAGGCACTCTGAGAAAAGATGTGTCTGGCATGTGAGATCTTTATCGAATAAATTGCCTAGCCCTTACACTGGGGTTGGGTTTAGTTTGTCATATCGAAAAAGTTTTTACACTGTGATGCTGATGGGTTTTATTCTTAAACACATGAAGACATTTAGCAATAGGTGCATGTATAAATTTAGTCATTATAAATTTAGTCCTTAATTTACATAATGAAAAATCGCATGAGTCACTGGGTTTTGGAGACCCCCAACATCCACCAACCCTCCACAAAGAAAAGAAAGAAGCACAAAAAACATTTAGGGGGGAAAAAAACGAAAGGAATGGGAGGGGCAATTAGTAGAGGGATTTCTCTTGACGTAAGTAGGATGTGCAACGTGTGACAAACATCTGGTTAAATTAGGCGATCTTATTTATATTTGTAACATTTACTTACTGCAGAGGCAGCGCAGTGATGCAGTGGTTAGTACCGTCGCCTCGCAGCAAGAACCTTCTGGGTTCGAACCTTTTAACTGACTGGGTCTTTCTGTCTGGAGTTTGGAATTTTGTTCTTTATGCAGGTTTCCTCCAGATGCTCCAGTTTCCTCCCACAGCCCACAGACTTGCAGCTTATGTCAAGTGGCTACTCTACATTGCCCATCGGTGTGAACCTGAGTGTGAACCTGAGTGTGAATGGCTGTTCGTCTCTCTCTGTTAGTTTTGAGGTAGATTGGCAACCTGCCCTGTACCTTGCCCGAAGTCAGCGAGGGTTGGCTCCAGCTTCCCCGCAACCTGGACTGATGGATACAGATAACGAATGGATGGATTTGCCACAACATTGTTCTTTTAAAACAAAACCAACACAAATGCTATTTCAAAAACATGACGTAAAAAAATGAAATATTCTCAAAACTCAGGTTAGAACATTCCTTTCTTCAGCCCTTGACCATTTCCACACACAACTTAATCAAATGCTGAATTTAAGCATGCCCTTAAAGCACACTTTAATTATTGCTATTGTACTACATGATTGCAATCTAACACGAAAAGTAACGTCAGTGACAGGTATCTGCTCAAGGGTGTACACAAACCCACTGGAAAAAAAAAATGATACCGCAAATACAAACAATCTGGTTGGACGTAATCCAAAATCTGATAGCCCTAAAACGTAGGAGTTTATTCCCACAAGTCATGGGAACCAAGGAGATACACGAAAGCTAAAAAGCAGCTCATAATTTAAACTTATAGACTATTCATCTTTACCCGCCGTTCAGAAATCTGCAGTTTTCCGGGTCTGTTACGCATTACAGAATGTTAGCACATTGTAAAAGATGTGTCGTAACTCTAACAGTGCTCTCAGCCCTAGGCTCCATCGAGTGTAAATATTTGGAATGCTGAGATTCAGAGCAAGAGTGCTGTGACGGTGAGAAGGCTCTTGAACTCTGTCTCTCTTATGTCGAACCAAGGAAGAGACACAGCAGTCGGTCCGCTTTGCTCTCACTCTGGCTCCATATAACTTGTCCTTTTTGTTCACGGTGAGGCTGGTTTTTCAGCGGCTCGCACATCTTATAGCATCACTTTTCAGCAGGGACACTTTGTACTCAGTATGTACTATTAAAGTCTGGCTTTTTGACTTTGCTTAAAAAGCTCATGCCATTTCCTGATTCTTTTATACAAAAGGATTGAAATAGGTCACTGAGGCCTATTTGCAAGGCATCATGCTTCTGTGGCCTTGGAGCACAGTAAGGAGCTGTTGCTGTTTTTCCCACCATCGCTCGTCACACAGGAGAGGTTCTCTTTTGAGTCCCAAGGTTTCTCTCATGTGTCATCTCAGAGAGATTTTCCACGTCACTGAATTGCCAAGGCGAGCTGTTCGAGAGCTGGAGTGACTAAAAGTCATGTGCCAACTCTCTTTATTCAGGCACATTCTACCTAGTCATTATTTTAATAAAGGAGAATTACTGCAATTATCAGGAAGATTAGCCTGATTGATGACCATTTCACACCAGTTCTGTCTTTTCTAGAGGTCCCTCTTCAGAGAACCAAAAAAAAAAAAGAAAGGCCGTCATCAAACTGATGTGTGAGCTGGTCTTAAAACACATCCTGTCGGCAGCTCTTTGAAGGAGGGGCTGCCCCCTCATGGAATTTCATTAAAACTTTTGCAGAAGGGGCTTACATTAATCTCTAATGTCAGGGTTTGCATAAAGTCTGTTTTAAAACGTGTCTCTGTGTGGTTAGTTCCACATCCTTTCACGTCCTGAGGGGCCAGATATGCGGGGGCGCATTTGAGGCACGTTCTTTGTGCAAAGTGACAAAAAGACGAGTCGCCAAACTGGGCCAGCTTTGTTCCTGTGCACTGCTGCAAAATATGATTTCAGATAAGAACCTCGGGGCAGTGCTGTGAATGGACAGTTTTTATTTTCTGCCAGCATTTTAATCAGCATACGACCCTAGAGTGAAGTTGCAGTACAAAGCCACAGTGTCCAGCCAGAGTGGCTGCTGTCTTGCAGGCGTGAGCAAGAAATTCAGGGATCTGTCACCTGCCAGACATTAGGTAACCCCGCCCGCTTGCTCTTCCCCTCTTCCCCTCATAGATTCTTTCACACTGTGTTTGGGTGACCTTTCATCATTCGTGCGGATTATCTCAATGGCATGCTGTTTATTTAGCTTGATCAACTCTTTCAATTTTATTATCTCAGTGTTTGGTGTGGTTAAAAACTCTGGTTCCCAGAATTGGCCTATTAAGTGCCATGAAAGAAAAGACTTCACCACCATATTGCCTGAAGATTCAATTATCAGTGATGCCACAGCCATCAATGGCCGAGGGTCAGAGAGAGCAAAATTGGCCCTCCTTTCTGGGTGGGAGGGACACCATGTTATGGAGCTGTCGTGTATCGTGGGTGAGAATTGGCAAATGACCAATTTGGAGCTAGTCCTCACTGCAGAATCAAAAGTCCAGCCAGTGGCGCTGACGCTTGACCCACGCAGCACTGTACAACACAAAACAACACATTTAACAGACTAATCCAACCTTGATCAGGTCCGAGCCCATCCCCTGAACCTTTGTTCTACAGTGAGGCCTATTTTTTAGGACAGATTGGGGGAACGAAAGGTGTAAACATCTCCCTTGCCTCCAAAAATTCTAGGTTCCAGGAACAGGAATCCTAGTAGTATCCAGGTCTTATGCTGGCTCCCTTGCCTTCTTTTTATCGGTGCACTGATATTTTATGAACTGTAGGACTACTTTCATATTCCAAATAAAAATATTTGGAACCATTACTAGTACTTTATTTTTACTTAAGGGAAATGCACCACTGATGAGTTCATTGTAACCCTGTGATTGCTTTGCTGAGAGAGGATAAGACTTCATCTTCCCAGTGAAAGATATGAGAACTGGACAGGATAAGTCATTAAGTTTCACCGGGGTGCACTCGGAGGCGCCGCTTCCCCACAGGGCTTTGCAGCCTCCATGTGCACTGTCTTAAGAGTAGTCACTCGTAGTGGGTCACGGAGGCAGAAAACATGCAGTCTGCAGTGAGGAGAGCAGGCTGCCTATCCCCAGGCACACCTTAGCCCTTCCTGCATCTTTTAGATTCTCTCTCTTTACCCTCTTCCTTTCACACTTGCGTGCTTTTACTCCGAAGTGTTTTCCTCCGGCCTGCTCTTGCTTTGCTCCCTCTCGCCTGTCTTGCTTTTAATAACTGGAGCTGTAAAGTGCTGAGCGTCGTGTTGTCAGGGGAAAAGGGTGTTTATAGGGTGTGCCAGCGAAAGCTCACTCGCTGCTAAATGACAGGGTGTGGGAGCTGGAGTTTACTTTATGTCAGTCTCGTGTCAGTAATGAGTAGGAAGGCTCGGGCTTGACCACGCCGGGCCCTTGCCACGCTGAACCCTCGCCTCGTCTCGCCTCTATATTTACTTTAGTGCAACATTAGTGCCAGCCTGCGTATTAAAGATCTCGCAAGAACAGTACAGTTTGCGGCTACAGCAGAGGATTTGTTCAAATTAGACCTTCAGAGATCATATAACCTAAGTGGAAACAAATGTGGCCGCTTTGCCGAGTCGCTCTTCCCAGGGTGGGCAGTGCTGCAGATCAGGCGCAGTGTGAGAGCCTCATCTACTATAACAGTGGGAGTAGGAGGCTGAGCTATGCCAAGACCCCGGCTTCATTCATGGGACGGCACGTTTAAGATGGTAATGAATGGCCGTCAATGAAACGGGCTCCTGTGCTAACATGCGCAACCAGGCCACTTTTCTCACGGCACGACAGCAGTTAGAAGAGAGGCGCTCCTTTGTCGTGCTGGCACACTTGGGATCAGCTTTCTGCATGTTGGAAAAATATGTCCCATTGTCCTGAAGGTCAGCTCTGTATTGCCAGCAACAGACCAGAAGCATTCCCTGAGTCTCTTTGTGGACGGGGTCTTTACCCCCTTCATCGCCCCCAAAGTGGTTTAACTTAATCTACAGTATGCCAGCCTAGGGGGAAAGAGCAGTCTCTGCTTTTCTGCCCCTGGACAGCTCAAGTATGCTTAGCCATTATTCGTTTTCTGCTATGGATATTTGAAGAGCTGTTCTCCAAGCATATGGGCGATAGAGTTTCTTCTGTGCTCATCACCAAACGAATTAACATGTGTCCTACCAGAGAGGATCTCTTCAACCACTTTGTCACAGTGAGCAGCAGAACACTTTGCCAGCAACAAGTTGTGGGAGGTCTGGCACAATTAGCCGTTGCGAAAATGATAGAAAAGGGAGAGGGTCTGTTTTCAAACCGGCGGCTTCTCTTTTTTCCTCTCCCTTGCACTCTTCATGGTGTTGTGGAATGGAATGTTTTTGATCATGGCTATTTACTTGAGTCCAGCCTGTGTGCAAAAGCATGCCTGAGCTAGCAGTGCTAAGCATCTCAAAGCTGTGGGCCTCGGGACTTCTGTGATGTATTATGGCGTGCCTTCAGAAAATAAAAACCACCACCATCTAGGGAAAAGATACAGCTTTTTTTTTTTAACCACTAAGGTTAGCTCCCAATTGAAACTATTAAAACGGTACCTTTTTCCCCTCCTTGCATGGTCTTGTTTCCCAAGGCATCCTGACGTGTTGGAAACAGAAATCAAAGGCAGGTGCTTTGTGAAAGGATGTGTTCTTATCGTGTTTTACATAGCCAGGCACTTTCTTTGGCCGCGAGATGTGGTTGTCTAACTGAGAGGCTAGTGTGCACTTTATACTAAAGCATGTTGGGTTATGGTTATATAATTTTAAGAAAGTGGTACCATTGTGACTCAGCATGACTCCAGCAGCAGGACATCTTATACCAAGAAATGTTTAATATGAATGTATTTTGCAGCACAGAAGCGTCCCCTAGCATATTATTTATAAATGAAGACAAAGTTGTACTTTGTCCAAGAAGACGAGCTTTTTTCTATGCTGAAACAAAATCCTGTAAAGTATTAAGACTCCTGCGTAAGGTGTGCTTCATGTATATCTTTCTAAACTAACATTTATTTCCAAGATATTCATAATGTCAAATGATTTACCGAGCATGTCTGGAAGTACTCAAATCATATCATAGGAGCTACGTTTGTTGTTATGTTGTTCTAACATCTGCATATCATTCTTTTTTATTTATTTATTTGTTTATTTTTATATCTGAGCCAGTGTTGAACTGAAACCAGAAATAATGTCTTGTGTTGTGAGTTTATGAACCACTACGTCTTAGAAATCTCTGACACTAACACAATGGAAAGATGCATTGGTTGCTGAAGTCGACTGTATATTTAGTTTGTACCAAGTGGCAGGAAGGATGTTGACAAAAGAAAAAAAAAGAAAGAAATAGGCTGAGGAAAGTGAAAAAATAGAAATGAGCTTAAAATAGATAGTGGTGGAGAGCATTGTGTATTGTGTGGCATATGGTAGCAGCCTCTTCAATAGGTCAGAGTGCACTTTTGAACTTCCACTAGCTGGACCATGGCCTTGTGTTACCTCCAGGAGAAAAACCATGCCGTTTCCTGTGAAGGAGCACATGAGCCAAAAGAGTCAATTAGATCATAATGGGACGGGTCTGCGCAGAAAATGTGACGACTCTGGATTCAGCCAGCTTTTCTGCGGCATTAGATCCATGATAGCAGAACGGTGGGCTGAATATTTTATTGACTGTCTGCTTGCCCCATGCTGACCTGCCTGACATGCTAACTTCTCCTTTCACTAGAGACGCCACGTCACTCTGCATCAGGCAGCCAGGCGTGATGCTCCCTGCACATTTCCTGTAAATAAACTCCAGCGCAGCAGGGGACGTGTGCACGAGGGGGTGCACCAAAAAACACACATATGCATTGAGCCCATCATACACACGTACATCAGTGCACTCACACTTCAGGCCCTTCCTTGAGAGTTGTTGCTTCCTCCTGCTTGAGAACTTCAGAAAGCTGTGAAAGAGCTCAATGATTTGGAGCCCGGAATCTCCTTAAATCTGTTTTTATCACACTGGCCTCCTCCCAAAGCCGTGCTTATGATGAAACGCTCTGTCCGGGTCACACTGTCCTCAATACTCATATCCAACCCTGAGGTGAGAGTTTTGCCACTTTTCTTTTTTTTTCTTTTTTCTTTTTTTTTTTTTTTTGTGGTTTTTGTTGAGCCACATTCCTGCGAGCAAAATATGCATGGTTTTCACATTATTGTAAATGCAATGCAGGAATTTCACTTTGCGAAATGAACTCCTCAACCACCTGAAATCTAAGCTGCATGGCATTTAGGATAAGTATATAACTGCTGCTCATTGATTTTCTGCTTAGATGTTTTTAATTTTATCATATGGTCAGCCTAGCAAAGTCTCTTCTTCTTCTCCTTCCTCCGTGCTCATTGACAGTTTTTCTGATGTGTCAGAACTCAGTAGAGCAGAAACCTCAGCCACACATCGACTCCCCTCTTGTTATTTATTCATGAGCTTTCTCTCCTGCGGTGTGTGTATTCCTGGCCATGTCATGGGTTCACAATAGAGTGCTGGAGTAAATGAGCTCAAACAACTATCACATACCGCTGTTGTGGTTAAAGGCCTGTGTCCACCAAATGTGTTTTTTGTGCTGCGCTCAGGGCACTTTTACTCGCAACCACTTTAACTTTTGGAACAGCCCCGAGCTCATCATATTCACTTCTCTCTCAGCCGCGAATGAAAATTGAGAAGGGACGGGGCGTACAATATCAACACTTTCGGTGATACTCTCTCAGCTGTTTTCTCGCACGGTTTATCTCATGCACACAGACTGCTCTTTTCGAAGGTATATCAATTCCCATGTCAAGAGGCACCAGGACGCGATTTCTTTTCATTGTTTTCATTTTACACTAAATATAGGCTTGATGTTAACAATGAAGGAATGCATCCAAACACGCTATAGGCGGTCACTGTGCACTGCTCATGTTGTGTGAATCAGCTTAAAACTTTCACCCACTCTTTTCAGGATTCTGATGCATCACTGCGACAGACAGAGCTCTGGTCAGCGCACCGCTTTGTGTATTTTGTGTCTCAGCTTAACCTCGTAACCCTGACTGGGGATTGCATTGCAAAATCCCTTTGCTATCCCTTTGCTATGTAAGCAATAGGGGAGCTTGAAGAAATATCTGCATCATCTTAGGCAAAGAAAACAATCCTACAACAAAAACAAATACTACAACAAAAACCTGACTGACTGTTTTTGGGATGTTTTTTTGTTTTTCTTTTTTCACCTTTCATTGAGGTTGTTTGACATTTTTTATCACACAATCTGATTGCGTATAGGTTCTGGGACAATAAATATTTACATTTTCTCTCTTTTTTCAGTGTAATAACATCGCTCTGGTTGTCTCTTCACTCTTGGTAATGATTCCCAACAATCCATGTATCAGCTATTCAGTCAAAATCAGAAAAAAAAACCCATAAATATTGTATTTTATTTCACCAAAACAAATACAATGGAACCTCTGGTCAAGAACGCCTCTGAACACAAACAAATCGGTTCCCGACCGCAACATCCGCCATAATTTTGCATCTGGTCACGACCACGTAATCCGGTGCCGAACAAACACAGCTACAGCCATTTTCCGCTTTGTACGCGCCAATGTTTTCCCATTTTCTGTTTGTGTATTGTGCAGTTGCGTATTGCGTACCTAACAAAGACACGCATGTCCCTTTAATCGGTCTCGGCCAGACGTGTGTTCATTGGCTGTACAGTAACCTCCTGCCCTCCATCTTCCTCCTGACTTCCTTAATGCCAGAAGTCGACTCATACAAGGTTAGTTTTCTTGGTTGTTTACAGTAAGTTTTTGTATAATTAAGGATTGTTCAAACTTTGTTTTTTTTTCTGTGCTGAAAACTCATTAAAAAATGTTCACAGCATTTTTTTCATTGTGTTTCTCTGCATTTTTGCTCTATAAACCTTCATTAAGCCTTGGGTCCCAAGAAAGTGGAAATGGTAGTGAGAGTAAGAAGCCATATCCCTCCGGGACCATATCCCTCCGCCACCACTTCACACACGCTCAAGCATTCGGTTCCGGTTAAGCACTCATGGTGTGAATGTGTTCAGTGCATTTTTTCATTGTGTTTCTCTGCATTTTTGCTTTATAAGCCTTCATTATGGGTCCCAAGAAAGTGGAAAAGTGGAAATGAAAATAGAATAGTGAGAGTAAGAAGCCTAAGTGTATAACAGTTGAAAAAAGAAAGAAATAATCGCAAAACATGCGAACTGCCACCACATCCCTCCACCACCGTCCACCTCCGCCAGCAACTACGTATCCATAGCAAAGATAACGTGCATTAAAATCATCGGTTTATTTAATTTAGATTTATTTTTCTATAATTAAGGTTATCTTAATTTTATTCTATGTTTTATTGCCACACATAAACCCATAATACACTTTAAAAACATGTTTTTGAGGGCTGAAACACATTAATTGTATTTACATTCATTTCAATGGGAAAAATTGATTTGGGTCACGAACAAATCGGGTCACGAACAGAGTCTCAGAACGGATCAAGTTCATGACCAGAGGTTCCACTCATTATTCATTATTTTATATGAATAAAGCATTCAAATCCTTGATCCTGAACAACGGTATCATTGTGATTAATTGTAATGTTTTTAATTACAATTAAACACTGTATACACCTATTGAGCACAATGGTACTGCATGCTCTACATATTTACTTCATTTATCAATCTGGCCATCGCCATATCCTTTAACAGAACTGTTAAAAGTATACATCTACAGATAAATTCAAAATATGTCATTTTTCATTTTCCATCTTCTGTTTTTAAAACTTATGGATTGAATGGATGACGCACACGTTCCTAACTCTCACGTTTTCCGATTTCATTTCACTCAAGCCAGAAAACTGAAAGACTGGCTTCAAAACTGATTTAAAAAAGCAACAAGAGGGTAACTAACAAATCTTCGTTTAATGGGATGTCATCATAATAGCATGTTTTTTGGGCAATAGAGGACTAGAATATTATACCGTTATCATCCGCTGGCCCGTGGAAGCTGTAAATAGGTAAAAAGTATGTAATGTTCAGTATATCAGATTTTTTTTAATAGTTAGACCCTGCTGATAGTGTGTGTTTAGTTTCAGTATGTTTTTGTATGGTGGCCAATGGCTATCTCAAGCCTAAAACACAGCAGTCAAATGACCTTCAATGCCTTTGCATTCTCTTCAGTTCTCTGTGGACCACAGGTTCACACTTCACTGTCAGCATCTCAAAAGTACTGAGTAAATCCTTTATGTAGCCTTATACACCCCTCTTCTCACAACCTTGAGATGTAGAAGCATATGTCTCACGCACCGTGATGACATAGTTTAACACCAGCATGGAAACATGAGCCATCACTTGTTTTATGCATGAACAAAGATTAGCCAATAATACCTGTTTGTGTTTGTTAAGCTAATTTTCGCTTTCACTTCTGTGAAATGGTTCTCACAACTCATACCTCCTGCATCAGCACCTCGTCTTGCTTCCTTCCTTCTTCAGCAACTTCATTTCATCTGAGTGCTTTCAAGTACTTTGGCCCTGTATCGATTTTTCTGTTCTCTTTGCATCACACTGCTAGTATTGCATAAAATATAACAGCTGGGTATAGGTGTATGTGTGGTAGGATGCGGTGCTAAAATTTCTCCAAACGTTCAGATGTTCGTATGTGGCGATTTGGCAGTTATATTGAATAAATAAAAGCCCTTCTCCACTCCTCTTGAGGTGAAAGCATCTCGAGGTCAGAGCAAGCTTGCTGAAAGGGTCACTATTATACGTGTAAATGCTGCAAATGTAATTCGGCCCGAGGTCAGAACTTTAAAAGTGCGACCCGCCTGGGGGGGGGGGGGGGGGGGGGGGGGGGGGGGGGGGGGGGGGGGGGGGGGGGGGGGG
>JAQMCW010000003.1:11254126-11274148 GCA_030068335.1 Chrysichthys cranchii
GTGTGTGTGTGTGTGTGTGTGTGTGTGTGTGTGTGTGTGTGTGTGTGTGTGTGTGTGTGTGTGTGTGTGTGCATTCACACAAGTGCTGACGTATACTTTTTCTCGGAAGGACTGTGGCCTTGTTGGTAGTGGCGCGTTGAAGTCTAGGAAAGGTGTCCAGCTTGAGCTGGATCAGTAGCCTGTGCTAAGCTCTGAGCAGCAGTAGAATCAGGTTGGGTGATACCGAAGAATTCAACACAGCAGATTATTCTTCTGAGTAATATTGTCAGGAAAAGTCCCCGAGCGAAATGTGAGCTGCGAAGGGGAACTTCAAACACAGCAGCTGTTGAGCATGGCAGGTCAGCCGGCGGTCATGAGCTGGCGTGAATGCTCCGGTCTCATCAGCGCACTTTCACCCTCTTATAACCTCCCGTGTCTGTGTATTTACCATTCCCTCTCTCATCAACACTGAGAACAAACCTTTTTTTTAGGACAGAGGAGCTGGGGCAAATAGACACGGGCAGATGAAGACGTCAGCAGGGGCAGGCGGAGAGGTGGCGAAAGGTGGGCAGCACTTGTTTTGGCATGTGGTTCTGAGAGCTAGCCATGTGTTGGTGGAAAGCTGTATGTCAGCATATGCCGGAGTAGTTCTAAGCTCGGGGGGGTCAGGGGTTGCCCATGACAGAGAGGCCACCTGTAAACCCTGTGTGTGTGGGCCAACCGTACTCCTGGTCTGATCTGTTAGGGAACAGGACCTGATGGTCACCCCGAAGAAGCTAGCTCTTTAGAGTTCGCGAACACAGGCTGTGTGAAGATAGGGAAGGGCTGCTGGACTGGACACCATGGTAGTAGTAACCTTATCCTTCCCTGCTACTCCCTCAGGCCTCTCCTAACTCAGAGCCCAAGCTGCAGGCGGCTGCATGGCCCCAGGCACTGTGCACTCTAGGCCTCTTCAGCTATTAGCACCGTGCCAAAGTGTGTGTGTGTGTGTGTGTGTTTGTGACAGGGACAGAGACAGTATGACCTCCTGAGTTGAAATCTCAGCCTCTTTGCCTAGCCGTTCCCTCCAGTGCATTCGCCACGCTGGATGACATTCATAGCTGTAGGCAGCTTGGCCTGCTGTGTGGTGGTTACACAGAGATGCCACTCTTTTTTTAGCCACTGAGAATTAAGAGCATGGAAGATTACATTTTATTAGATTTTTTTCGTTGTTGTTGTTATCTTTTTGGTGTAATCTTTAGCCTGTGTAGGTAATCTGCAAAAGGGTGACAAGGAGCCACAGAAACTAAATATTAAAACAGCTGGGCGAGCAGCTATCAGATGTCCTTCGAAAGCTAGTCTGCGCAAAACATTACCAAGGCCTGGGGACGCATCGAGATGTTCAGAGAGCAAATTTTTCTCTCTGTCTGCTTTGGAGTCTTCTCACTCTTTCATGTCCATCCAGAGAGTTGGCCTGTCCTGTCTTCTTATCCATCCACCATCTGGGCTTCTCCATCCCTCCTTGTTTGCTTTTTAAGCACTTCATTTTATTGTGGGAAGTTACTGTGAAGAAAACAAAAGACAAAATTGGTGTTGTACCAATAACCTAATCAGTTTGACTTGCATACCCGACATTCATTCATCTGTGTGACTAAGCTGGTACATCACTCACTTTTGTTCACCCTAAGGCTTACTATAAATAAGTGTGTGTTCGGTAAAAATGTCTGAACTTCTAAATATATAACGCTGATGTCCAGTGGATTATTGGATTAGACTAGACATTTTCAGTTAATCTAAAACTAAATATGATCTTGTGAATCTGTCTTTGCTCACTGGGTTTTATCTGGGTGACTTTTTGGCCAGGCTGTAAGGCTGCGGTTTGATACCAACCTGGCAGGAAGTTAGAGAAGCTTACACATTCTCGTTGTTTCCCACAAAATCTTATTATAAAAGTATTTGATGGATTGGAAAGGATATTCAGGCCCAAATCAAGCGCCTTCACTTTTCTCCCAACCAGAGGCCAGTTGGCTGTTACCTTCCCTTACAATTAAGGCTCACCTATTTAATCCCCCACAGAAGGATTGAATTAGTGTGACAAATCCTGAGGTCACAGTGCAGTAGCATGTGTGAAGTGCTGTTTCTCACTGGCTCCACAAAGACTGCCAGATTTAAGCTTTTTTTTTTTTTTTTTGAGTCTTGGATAATTGGATTCACAGCCCCTGTCTCCTCTTTCTTCCCAAATTAAAATCCTCATCCATGTGCTTACTCAGGTAGAATGCAACATTTAGTCTCATGGTCTGATGGATTAGAAGTGACTACCTTAATGAGTATATGAGACTGAACTTGTGCCCCATTGGTCATCTGGTTTTAGGTCAGTCTGTTCACCATTCTGACTGTGGCAGCAGGGTGCTGTCCGTTCAGAAGCCCACACATCGGGGCTGAGTGTGTTTTGACGGCTTAGCAGTTCTGGACACTCAGGCCTTCTCTGGCATGAGTTACATCAGACAACTCTTCGTGTCCTTGAGGCTGCAAAGAGTGGGAAGTCTGCCTGCCTCGTCAGTGTGACTATCTGCACTTGTATTTACTCAGTGGTTCATGGCATTTGGCAACAACCCATATGCTGTTAAATATATTTTTTTTTATCTCTGACCTCCATGTCATGGGGAGGAATAAATCCCAGTGAAAGGACTTGAGATCTGGGCTGCATTTGTGGTGGTAATCACATTTCACACTATTTGAGGACTAAGGACAAGCTGTACAACTTAGTTTTCCAGGTGTTTTCTTTATTATGAAATACTGTGATGATTACGGAGGACCCAAAGGCTACCATTTGCCTTTACAAGTCTACATGTCTCTCAGATGAAATGAATTCTTTCTCTCTTCATCTCATCCTTATGCATCGACTGCCTTCAAAGCTGTCCTCCTCCGCCTCTCAGCCAGTAGATGTGTGGACCACCTAACCAGCTCCATTTGCTCAGATTTATTTAGAGGGGTTTAACCTGGCAGCCTCTGTAAAACAGACATCCTTTAAAGGCTGCCGAGGCTACATTGCTCCTCTTAAAAGCCAGGCCCCTACTGCATCAGAACACAAGAGGCAAACACTGATAGCCACTGCCATTAGACACAGCCTCATAAAGAAGCTTTGGCTTTAGAGCCACTCTGAAGATAATTGTGCAATTAGCAAGGAAGATTGTAGAGTGCTTTGATCAGGCAGCAGCATGCAACTCATCAAGATATCACAGCACAGTTTCCAGCACGGACGGATGGACACACAGAGCAGCTTGGCTCCTGCTCTAGAGTGGACATCCGTATCGATATTATGTGCTTATTTTAGTTGGGGGGAAGGGGTCAAAAAGTCTCCTTAGATCCCAGCAACAATAAAATTGCTTCTTTCATCTGCTGCTTTCAGGGTTATGTTACTAAACAATAATAAAACTTTGTTTAGAGTTTAAGTTACTGATGGGCACCAAATGCTCCACAAATTACAGATGAGAGGTAAGGAGTAATTCCCAAAGAAAGAGACTTGAAAAAGAGACAAAGTGTCAAGAAAACTTTGTAGTGGTAACCCAGAAGTAGACTGAGATATTCAGAAGTCACTTTGAGGGAGTAGATAGGTTTGTCTCTCCAGACCTACATGCAGAGGAAGGAAAGTCAGGAAGACTGCTATGAAAAGGCAGTATATATAGGAAATAGCACTTAGCGGGGTCTTTGTGTATAACTGCCAGGCCAGGAAGTAGAGCTCCCATCCAGAAGAAAAAAAACCCCACCCTCCCCCTTCCTCTGACCACGTGGACCATAGGGAGCAGTTCGACTTCAGGGATGCTGGAATGGCCAGTTTGGTAATTCTCTCACCTCCCTGGCTTTTCACATAACCCAGGTCTCAGAGGGGAGGAGAGGATGCAAGCAGCGTTGGGTGCAGAGAGCACGGAGAATGTCCAAAATAGCACAGGGTAAATATGACAGCATGGGAACCAAATATGAGTCCCGACCCCTCTCACTGCCACATTTAGCCTTGTCGTGTTGGGGTCGGGACATGCCATTACTCACAATGAGAGATGAATGCCACCCTAAATAAATAACGCTCAGTCTTAGCCTCTGTCTTCTGCTCTCACTCAGTGCTACCCACTGTGTTGCCGCTTCTCTAATGATCTTTGCGTAATGTGATGACCACAAGGCCCCTGTAATTCACATGAGCTTCGGAGACATCATCGCACAAGTAATCAGTCAGGTTATGCAACTGTCAGGTTCGGATGGTTCCCCGGAAGAGTATTGTTCATATCTCAGTGTTTTCTGAAGTATGACTTAACAGCTTTAAACCTGTTTCAACCGGATTTTTCATTTTATACATCTCGCCAAAGCCATCCGACATGTGAAGCCTAATTGTTGTTATATATTGTCTCAAAATGTAACCTCATCCATGTGTTTTACGTTTTGGTGTCTGCTGATTCTCCATATGGTTCCTTCACACTGCCATTATATACACAATGCAGCTTTGAAGCTTTCAGAATTTGAACTGCAGAGCCACAGGAACACACTACACTTAAGAGAAACCTCGACAGCTGCTCCCAGGCCTTGGCAAAGACACTCAGGGTGCCGTCAGTGCCATTGTAGAGTCACTCAGATGTGGGAGCTGTGTACGCAAGCATTCTGCCATTTGCTGTGATGCAGTGTCATTTTAGTTTGTTTGTGGGTATATTTTTAGCTCTGAACTACCACAAAGTGTTCATTTATTTGGTCCAAAACATCCTAAGAATACACAGTAACGCAAGCTTATGTGTACATTCTACCTTAACACCTTAATTGAATCACCTTACCCTTACTGGCACCTCAGCAGCACGCTTGTAGTTCCACAAGCAGATGGGATTTTTGTGTGTGGTAGGCCATCGTAAGCCATAACTGGAGAGACGTGTGATGAAAAGCCTAGAGTGACACATTCGCCACATACACATTCACATACACCCAACTGCCAGAGTGTGTCAGTTCTGATGCTTCTTTTGATTAAAAAAGCATGGAACTCAACATGACCTTTTTTTTTTTGCATCTTGCGTCTCTTCAGTGCAGGTCAGCTCACTACAATGGCTCTCACTGTCTGGCTAGAAACACACCTCCTAGGACACACAATCTATGCCCACCCCACCCTCCCACCCCCATACTTTGAGGGTGAGCTGCCTCTGCCATGAATTCAGCCATTATTTATGAAACGAAAGCACTTGTGACACCTTGGTTAGTCAGTGAGGCGGTGCACTAGAGGTGTCTTCACTGCTCTTCGCACATGAACACCCTCTGATGCCACACTGACTGCAATCATCTCTTGGCCCCATTCTCAGGGTGTCACACTGCGTAATTATCTTCACACACTCACCACTAGCGCAGGGGGACACCGTGCACATCAGCACACACCTTAACAAAGGCCCCTGGACATGGTGCCTCATTAAATTGATTTGGTAAGAGGGCTGATGCTGCAGGCATGCTGCTGCTGATGGGTGGAGGGAGATGACCTTGCATTTCGCAGCCTCTCAGTTATACTTCCTTGCGGATGCGCACTCGGACAGCTGCGAACACCACGGATGTGTGGTTGGTCTTATTGTACTGCTTTCTAGACTGCATTGAGTATGTTTGGAGAACACATTCCGTACACCCACAGTAGATGGGCATTTACCTCCATGAATTGTTTCGCTAGACTTCACCTTTATGAATCATTGCACAATTGATCATGTTTATATTGTTTTTAAAGAAGAATTGTAGAGATCCATGGAGCAGCAGACCTCCAGCGCATGTGCCTTGCTGCCTTTCAGCCTAAAATTGGTGGGTGCTTAAATGTCTGGTCAGAGACTTGCATACGTTTACATCACACAGACCCTAGCGGACCCTCACACGCTTACGTACATACGTATATACAGAAAGTATAACACTGCAGACAGTGAGGCCAACACATGGGCTGTCAGAGCTCAGCATCTGATCACATCATCCAAGTATGATTACTAGATCTTTTAACACCTAGTCTGAGTCTGAGTCTGAGAGAGCGTTCATCTCAGATGCTCTGTCCTTCATCTCAGAGCTTGAGAACAGGCAAGCCAAGTTGTTCTAGGCTATACTCTGACTTGTTGGAGAAGGGCACAGGCCTGGGAACCGCTGGCTATGTGGTCCAGGACAGCCATTACTGTAGGAAGGGGTGGGAAAGAAAGACTCAATGTTCTGCCAGGCTGCCATCCCATGGGACCCTTAGACACAGTTACATAGAGAAGTGGCCGGATCTCTTCCTGCCATAGGGGTCAGGCTCTCTCTGCAACTTCCCACCGACCCAGCAGGGCCTTACACACAGCAGCAGGTTAAAATTAGGTTCCTTGGCTGAAGTCAAGCTCTCCCTGCTTTCACTCTCCCAAAAATCCCGCGCTGCCCTGAGAACCAGAAAGCACGGCAAAGCAGGCAATTTTCACACAGTAACTCTTCCCTGCCAAAGATACTATCCATTTCTCTTGGCCCCCCTACTACAGAGGTAGAGGATAAGAGGGCTTTTGGGGAGCAGAGCTCAGCACTGAACTCTGCCTGAACTTCCCTGCCCGCTCACCGACTCTTGCTTTATTATGTCGCCAATTTCATTTTAAAAAGCTGAATCACACGCCGATCCCCCACCGAAAACAATTAAAACGCAGCGGGAGCCACCTGCAGGAGATTTCTCCCCTGTCGTCTACTCAGACAACCAGATGCAAGAAGAGACAACCTGAGGGTTAGAACAATGTTTATCCTCTTTTTGTTGTCTTTCTCTGATCACGCTATCTTCTGTTAGTCATACAAAATGGTTTACAGGTACACTGACCGCAGCTTACCAGAAATGGCTGACTAACTAGGGATAATATTAAAAATGTTCATGCTGCATGCATGTCACCCAGAGGTGAAATGCTCCGTACTGATGCTATGCAAGGCCGAAGATAGACCACAGTTTCGGTGTTTCATAACAACACTCACCTCTGCCTGAGAGAGGAGCTTCTGCGGGAGCTCCAAGCCGTTAATCCAAACAAGTGCAGGCACTAATGCACGCACATGCTCCCAAATAAAGTGAGTGCTTGGCCACAAGTGCGGAGGCCTGGCATAAGTGCTATTGACTCAGGGCGGCTCGGGCCGCTGCTGAGCTTCCAGTAAGAAGGTGTGTGGAGGATCGATGGGTGTGAAGCCAGCCTGCATGTATGTGTTTAGACGGGTCCAAGGAGCTAATGGCTGCCAAGGCTCGGACACGCAAGCCTAATGGAGATTGATGGCTCCAGACGTCGTTAGAGCAGACCCAGTGGGCTAGTGTTAATGTAAAACTGCTTGTGTGAAGCTGCTGTGGTTCCAATACACACTAGCAGCCTGATAGCGTGGCAGCTTCTGAGTATGTTGTTGTCTGTATTAATTCTAGACAGTCTAGATTTATTTACAGGCTTATGCTGGAGCTATGATGTACTGGTGTAGCTCAACCTAATAAATGTTAAACGATATTATATACAAAGTATTGAGGTGTATTGTGCTCTTCTCCGACGCAACAGTCTCAGATTGTGTTCGTGCCAGATGAGGCTTAGAGAGCTGGACTCCAGAGCATGCGAATGACGCTGAGTGTATTAAGATGTCTGCGTATCTTCTGATGAATGGCGAAGAATGAGCCCTGCCATATCAGCAAGTGTCAAAGCCAGCAGAAAAACAAGCAGATAGCACACCCTTCTCACATTCATCAAGCTACATTTCACAGTCTCCTCAAGAAGGATGGCCAAAGCCGGCTGTCAGCGGCCAATTTGTGTCTCCTCTGCCCTCTCCCATGTGGGAGTGACAATTATTAACACATTGAGAATGTGTGTGAAAAGGTATCCTTGGTATCTTTTCTCCGGTTCTCCCCTATGATGTAGATTACAGAGGTGTGGTTATTCTTAAAGTATGTTGTGTTCATGGTAAAGAGCTCTGGCTTCATACGTGTAACTGTCATCTGTGCACAATTACGTGAAACAAACTCTGCATATATTCCACACTCACTGTGTGTGTTTGTGTATGAGTGTATGGCTGTGTTAGTGATGCAGTGGTTTCCCCGGTGCAGTGCTGCGGGGCAGGGGGATGGCGTGTGTGTGTGTGTGTGTGTGTGTGTGAAGCTGATCTGAGCAATGTGTCCTGGGCTGGTGCTGGGCTGTGGGGAGGACGCCAGGCTGTCTCCAGGCTTAGAGGCCCTCCCCAAAAGAGGAAGAGCGCTCCATAAATCAGACCAGATTAGAGGGGCCGCTGGGCCGTGCTCCGCACGCTGCACTGCTTAATGTCAGAGCCCAACCAATGGCTTAAACATCTCTCTCTCTCTCACACACACACACACACATACACAAACACACTCTCTCTGACTTGCCTTGCTTCCTCCGTTTCACGCTCTTCATCTCTCGTCGTCTGTCTGTTTCGCACGCCTTCCTTTCCCTGCCTCCTCTTCTTCACCGAGTCGCATGAGCATAAAATGTAATGAAGGAAAGGGTTTGAGGATGAGGGGGGAAAAAAAAAAGATTTTTCCAGGAACAACATATGAAAGAGACATGGATGAGATTTACAAAGTAGCTGTTTTGTTACATGGCTGAGACAAATCAGAGCCTGCAACGAGACAGACAGCAGTTCTGCTCACACTCACACTGCCTGAACAAAGGAGCCTGCATGTCATTGCTACTCTCGTGGAAAAAACATTGTCACAACACACACTCTTATACGTTCTCTCCTGCTTACTCTTTCTAAGACATATGCGTAAGTGTTCGGTCTGCCTCTGTCTTCCTCTCACATGCATTTTCCTCACATTCATGCTCTGTGTCACACTAACAGACTGTCAAGGTCATAAAGGAAAACACAAGTGTGAAGCTATAGTTTTGGCATTGTCAGGTATAGTACATGCTTTGTAATTCACTTTTGTGTTGTTTTTTTTCCTTGAACCATGATGGGACAACATTTTTTTGCCTGGTGACCATATGTGTTTTGAAAATCGGAACATTAGTTTTATTTTGTGGCGTCCAGTAACCAAGCTAAGCTGAACTGTACTGTGCTGAGAGCGAACGTTACGTAATGCCCTAACAATTGAAGCCAGAGTGCCTCGTCATCCTTGTGGATATTGTCATTGTAAGACGTGTTGGACATACGGTTATTTGTCTGTGGATTACTCATATGTTTTTGCCACTTCAAACAGGAACTTCAGAGCGCGCTGGAGCTTGGTTTGTATGTGGGGTGCATTTTATAGAGTGGTAGGATACAAACATAAGGGTGGGGATCACCACAGATCAGGGAAAAAATGTTATGGGTATCCTCAATAGTGGATACTAGAGCAGTTTTAAATTTTTGTCACTGCATATTTGTACTCCTTTTCTTGAGCTTCAGAAGGAGATTCGGTTTCTGACATAAGAGGAGAGAATGTACTTTTTCATGTTGGGTCCTGAGGATCACTGCTCCACATAATTTTCCAGCAATCTGAAACTCTTGACATAAAGTAATGGTTTTCATGTTGTTCTTTCCTATTTTGGGTACAAAAACCAGATGGTATTATAGCGCTGGCTCTCCAACGTGTTCTCTCCATATTTTAGTTGTAATTATATTTTGACAACTTTTTTTTCCCTTCACAATCCAATTATAGCTTCCAGTCCTGTCATAATTATAGCTCATATTGTAATAAAAAAAAGTGCTTTGAATCTTTGAGAGAAAACCAGAGGAAATGTGAATGTGACTTCAGGCCAAGGCAAGCACTAGGAGCGGTAACCTCATGTCTCTGCTGTCAGATACGTGTTGGCCGTCATACACAGCCAAAGCATTTTTGCAGTCAGTGTGTTGCGCAGAGTAAAATCTCTGTCTCTTTTACATGCTGTCCTTCTCAACTGCTTGAGCCTGTACTGATTGTGGTGTAGTTATCACAGTACTCTCTCTGAAGGGCCATGGGAACAGCACATAGAGAAAAGTCACAAAGATGAGAATCATTAAAATGTTAAGTCGTAACACCCTCCCACTCTTTATTTGGTCGCAGGGAAAGTATCGATCCTCATCTTCCCAAAGTTATTTATAATTGAAGATAAACAAGGAATGCACATATGCCTGGGAGATGAGTGAACTGGGGGAGGTTTGGTAGGCTGTTTTTATTTGCCTTTTTTTTTTTTTTTTTTTTTTTAGTCTTTAGGGAAGTTCTGAAAGGGGAGGGATTTTCATTAGTAGACAAGAAAAACGCAGCAAGTGACACCACCCTGCGGAACGTGGGAATGGCTGCGTTTGAATCAAGAACGTAACACATCCTATTATTATCCGGGTCTGTGTGACAGCTCTGACCAGAGCTGCCCTTAAACACACTGAGTTGTCTGAGGAGAACAGAAACTTCCGCTGTCCATGTACACACACCAAGGCCAGGCCATTCCCAAAACTTACAGCCTTGATGGGAACAGTTAAATATAGCCTTTTGACAGCCAAAGAATACATAATAATCAACGTAGCTGAGCAATAATTTGTCCCATTTTAGGATGGTCTGGCTAATCTGTGGAAGCAGTTTCAGCCACTTGGTTGAAGTTGAGGAAGAAACACTGGCATCATTACCGGTTCAGTTCTGGTTCAGTTCTGGGAATTTCATTCCAGAGTTGATTAGCCAGATCATAAGCTGCTGTTCTGCCTCACATCCTCTCTCCAAAACATTTCACACGCACATTTTATTTCACTGTATTTGGATCATCCTCTCACTGTTCAAAAACATGCCTGTAGATGGAATGGCTGTGCTAAGTCGCTTCTAGCCATGAATGGGTGTGTGACTGGTGTACGTGACTCCACTGGGTGTGTATGGTCCCCTCCGACGGACTGGCATCCCATCCAGGGTGTACTCCAGCCTCAGGGACTAAAAAAAGAGATTAGATCAGACCTTTTGCCAGGACACGAATGGAAAAGCGTGGTGATCCCATGATACCCAAGGTTAACAGGAGCTCTCAGCAGCTGTCACCAGGACTTCCACCTAACCGTTCTACTTTCCCAAGCATAGAACTAACCTTCTCTGTTACCCTTCTTTCAGCAACAGACAAAGCTAATGACTTTATTCGGAGCTCCTCATGAGGGTTGGTAGAAGCCCTGATGATGTATGGCATGTTCGGGTGGTTTGACATGCAGGTTGCTTTCCATTATCACCCATAAGCCGATTTAGTGGGACTGATTCTCGTGCTGCATGGACTAAAACCATCACCATGTGTAGAATTACAACAATTAGCTTGTGATTTGTGTGGGAGAGAGGCCCAGGGCAGGAGACCACCCAAAAACTACCACTGGCGTGAGAGCTTAGCACATCTTGGCCAAGTTGTAATTCAGTCATAGAAATTTTTTTTTTCTCAATGTATAAACATATTAGTCTTTTTATATCCTACATGCGTATGCATTCCTGGCTTTAACACTTTTCAAGAGCAGTGGGAAATGTTTGGAATCAAATGTTTCGGTGTGTCAAAGACACGCAATTCCTGTTCTCTCCTCTGGATGACTGAAGTCCGGATGCTTCAGGATTTACGAAACCGATGACATAAAACAGGCAGAATATGTGAGCAGCAATCTCTGTCCAGAGGCGAGGAGAACCAAGGAGAGGAGGCAGCGAGGGACACCGAGCCAGACGACTTCCTCTATGTGACTCGTATAGCTGACACGTCATCAGTTCGCACTGTTTCTTATTCCCATAGCACCCCTGGCTGTGCGTGAACCACACTGCTGCATTTTGTTTGCGCACAGCCTATGAATGGAGTTTCCATTGGGCCTTTGTGCTGCAGGTGTCAGGGATTTCTTTAGAGAACACTCGACTCTACTTTAAACTCTGAGCTGCTGCTTGTCTGATTACTATAAAGCCAACCCAGAGACATTGCACCACATAAACAATCTGCATTAAAGTGAAGGGAGAAACACTGAGGCATCCAGAACTTTGAACTGTGGCCATTATTTCACTACTAGACTAACTGGCACAATAGTAGAAATTATTATGAGGTTTGTCTTCATTTTTCATTTTCCAGTAACCTCAAAGCAGCTTACATTGAGCCTTGTTGTTGGAGTTAGAATTGATTTAGACTGAAAAAGAAAAACTTAAGTAGCGTAACTGACCTAGACACTCTTTGAAGACAATTTGGTCTTTGTTTTATATTGGCCGAGCTGGACACTTGGACTGTTCCATAATGACTCTTGTGTGGTCCTAATGGCATCAATAAATTATAAACGTTGAAGTCATACAATGCTATATAAAACATGGAGAATCATTAGCGTGTATATTTTGGCAGCTTCTTCAGCAGTACAGGACCTGAGAGACCATCCATTATCTCAGATCACTGGTCAGGATGTAAAGGACTCACTTCTAACTTCTCCGTCATAACTAAATGCTTCCCATGCAGCAGGCTTGTGCTCGCTAGAATTGCGAGTCACTATTTGGCTTTGAAGTTTGACATGAGGAATTTGTGGTATTCCGACTTAGGGTCTGAAAGGAACATCTTGTATCAGTGTTCATTGTGTCCGGAAAAAAAATATATTCTCACATTAAGTATTGAGGAGTATTTAGAGAAGAATCAGTACTGTATATAATGTTTCCATTTTCAAAGCTTGAGAACAGAAGCCATCGAATATCGAAATTCTTTGCGCACATTCATCTTTTTAAAATGTTTTCATTTTATATCTTCCTCTATTGTTCAGTGACTTCATATGAGAATCCTTTGAAAAATGTCAAGGGAGTGTATCCTATGGCCTGAAAAATGTTTTATCTGCTCGAGTTATCGTTTTTCACTTAATGACCACCATTATGGCCTCAGTGCAGCAAGAGTGGCATTAGAAGTTTCGAGCCCCCCCCCCCTCCTCCTTTCTTTCGTTCATTTCTTTCGTTCTTCTCTCTCCAAGGTGTAATGCAATCTAACCATGGGAAAAGACCTGGCATGGCTGAAGCTTTAATGTGTGTAAGGCTCCTGTGTTGCGAGTGGCGTCAGTAGGGCACGGCTACAGTGAGCGAGGGCCAAGGGGAGTTGGGGAACATGTCTGCTTCTTGTCACTCAGGGCCCGTCGTGTTCAGGAAGCGGCCCAGAGCGGCACAGGGCGCCAGTGACACCGTACTCTGGTGTAGACGCTGCAAGGTGGAACAGTAGGAAACAAGGGGTACCTTTAGAAGATTACGAGATTTGCATTTTCTGAAGGAAATACTCTGAGATTCTAATGAGTTGAACAAGATGGGATAGAGAATGAGAGAGAGAACAAAATAATATGAGCAGCCAAGAAACTGAAAGGAAAACTGGAAAAGAGAGGATGGAAAATGAGAGGTAAAGGGGAGGGTGTCACAATGGAAAAAACAATGAAAGAAAAGACGAAAGTAAGAAAGAGAAGCCAGAGACGAACCATTGTGCACCTACACCGCATCTGTTACTGTTAAGCAAAGCTGCCGCCTGGTCAGTTGTTAAGCCTGTTGTGACATCATCAGACTGACAAATGTCAGCATGTTTCAAAGGGAAAAATTGAAAGAGCTTCTTTAAGATTATTTTCTTATATTGCATGGATTTTCTTTCCCCTCCTGAAAACATATAACAGAAAAGTACATTTAATGCAGTGGTTAACACTGATGCGACGGGATTTACTTTTTGCACTGTTTCCTTAAGGTCTGTGGTTTTTCATCAGAAATAGACGGTAATTTGTAGGTTTTTTTGTATTTTCAACGTCATTGGTGATTTGGTGCGATACTGAGATACTAATATTTGTCTCCTAGATTACCGTGAATCCCTCTATGTTGCAAGCTTGGGTGCTCAGCAGATTTAGAGCTTTTTACTAGTCAGTCTTCAGCTAATACCTTCAGCAAATGTCTGCCTATTATATATTAGTGAAATGAATGGAAGCAAAGAAGCGTCAAACTAATGTTTGTGTTCTTCTACCATTAATGGTTTCCATTTGAATACGTTTAGTGATGATCCCTGAAACCACTCACAGTGAGAGCAGCAGAAGGACACTTAGCAGTGCAAGGAAAGTGTTATGTGTTTCTTTTAGCGTGTTTTCACACCGGTTAAACTGAAAACTCAGTTTGGTCCAAACAAATAGTCCTATTGAATCAGACTGTGGTTTGTTTTCCCCCTTGGTGCAGTTTGTTTGGGCAAGTGTGAACACAGTAATCACACTCGGATGCAAACCAAAACAACAGTTATGTAAGCCCTCACCAAATTTGGAACCATTTGGAGCAATCTGAGCAAAAAGTATATTGGTTTGGAACCTGAAAAGTTGGTTCTGAACACATCAGTGGGTATGTCATTAGTTTGGAGAGGAAGCAAAGTGCAGCAATGGAGAACGAAATGGAAAAGGATAAATCAGACAAATCTCTGCAATAACAGAACAAACAGTTGCACGTAATCAGCGCAATCCTAAATCTTGCTACTGCAATGCCCTCCATTGATGTGGCATCCTTTATTACAAAGATTCTGCCTAAAATGGGTGGAAACACGGGCTGGATCGCTGGCTGGCACCAAGTTTCGAAGAATCCTGAATGGAAACGATTTAAGAAAACCTGCTCCCTGTTGGTGGAAAAGAGATTCATGTGAAAAGAAATCGAACCAAGGAGCAAACAGTACAAGTTTACAAACTCATCAACTGTTTGGGACGAGAGCAGACAAACTATAGGATGAAAAAGCCCTAACTCACTGTTGGAACTTGGATTTTTCTTTTTTCTTTTTTTTTTTTTTTACATATTTTCATGAATTTTTAAACCAGTAATATATCTAACTGTTGCCTCCTTATCTTTCCCGGTCAATTGTTTCAGTGTTATTTTGGCTTCTGCCACACTATTCTGTATCCTATACTATTCCATATTATATTCTACAAGGGTTTTATGTTCCCATGCTCATCCATTCTTTCTCGTTTTTCTCTGAAAGGCTTCTATGTAATAGTGCTTTCACACTCAGTTTGACCTCACAGCACATTTTTGGATTTTTCACTCCTCTGCACATTTATTTCATCATTTCTTCCTACTGTTACTGTACTTGCCAATATCATCAATCACATTTTATGATGACTGTCAGACCCTACGTGCACATAGATCTGTTATTTCTAAATGCAAAAAAAATGTTCACCCCTCTCACTGTGATGCGTGTGTGCATGTGTGTGCATCGAGTGTGTCCTTATTTTGAACTGACGTTCTCAAAGCACTGTACGAGGAAAATTGTCCAATTACATATGGACCTCATCATACTAGAGGATTTTGAGCTTCACCCAGTGGATCAGAGCATAAAATCGTTGGCCTATTTTCACCACATGTGTTGATAAGTAGCATTAATACCCCACTGATCTCAGGCAGCTCAGTGGGAACACTAAATCACACGTTGTACAGGAGTCTATCGCACTTAAAAAAAAAAAAAAAAAAAAACAAAGAGCGAGAGAGGGCAAAATCCGGGATTTTGGTATACGGGATCAGAGTTGTTCCTTTGGGTTGCATCGGGGCTGGTGACAGGTGCTCAGCCTGGCCATGGCTCACTGTGACCCTGTGGGCTGGGCAGTGCTGCCTGGCGCTACCCACCTAATCCCTGTCCAGCTGTTGCAGTTGTCACCCCAATCAGTGTAAAGTGTTATAGCAGGTGGCGGCTGGTTCAGGTAGCCCTGGCACATGCCGATTTACAGATTCAAGAGGCAGTGACAGAGCTGTGCCCCTGAAAAATCCAGGCCAAATGTTTCCAGGGCTGTCAGCAACTATCCCACCACTCATCCATTATCCCACAGAAGCTCCAGGGCCGTAGCATAGCCTCCGCTTATCACACATACAGAGAGGGCAGGAGGTGGGGCAAAGTACACTGATACCACTGTCCCTGCAGTATGAGCCAGTCCATCTCTGTCTGACCCACTGCTCACGGATTCATCAATTACAGCAGGCATGGGTGTTGTCTGTCTCTTGTAGGAATCTGTTGATTGGTGGGAACTCAAGCCAGTAGAGCTGTCCAGGATGTTTTGTCTGAGAGTTTGAACTTTAGGGTCGACGTCACATAGCTTATAACCTGACCTTCACCATGACCTAAAGTAAGAAAAAGCAAACAAAAATGTATTCAAATAGCAATTTAAGCAGTTTACCACTGTTCATATGGCAGAATGAGAATCACCTTTGTTTTAAGGAAATAGAAGAACAAAATGTGTTACTTATTCACCTGGTCATGTGGTGCACCATAATCAGTGATCTTAAACATTAGAGTTAGTGTGACATGATTTTTCTTGGCTTGATGTGCACAGGAAATGGCTGAGGAAGATATAAGCCTCTGTGTCTAAAGTTTTTTTCTGGAATGTCCAGCAGAGTCATCATTCCTTCACTGAGAAACGGATTCGAGCAGGGGCTTAGGAGGAGTCGTGGGCTGGAGTATTCAGAAAACGGTGGCCTTTTTTTTTTTTTTTTTGGAAGTGATTCTTGTTTAATACGATGTCGATCACTGCTTTGCAGTCATTTAGAACTATAGATTTTCCATTATATTTATTCGTTTGATAGGTTTTTCCTTTCCAAAGCGCCATACAACTGAATTTGGACAGGAGCCAATCTATGAGTGAAGTGGAACAGTTGAGGGCTAAAAGCCTCAACAAGCCCCATACAGTGGCTATCTGGCAGTTCTGGGATTTGAACCGTCAGTCTTTTGAGTTATAGCTCAAAACCAAAAATATTAAACTCCTATGAGCTACTTGCAATTTATCACCCAATGCATAATACAACACTAAGCCATCCATGGGGATTTTTTTACACTTGATCAAAATGCTAATACATCTTTAGCAAACTTCTCGCAAGTTCCACCAAGATTTGAGCTAGACTGGATTAGCCATTACACCATGGAACCGTGACGAAAGAAACTGTTACACAATTGGAAGGCTGCTTGGCCATACAATACTCCGGTGTGTCTTTCAGCCCTTATGCATGCGCATGATAGTGATTTAGGTTGAGTGTGTTTCATATGTATCATTCAGATCCTTTATGCGTGTCTGTGTGTGCTATAGCAGTGGGTACGCAGTCCACCGGGACTTGGCACTGAAGCTCTTCATCAGTATCCAGTGTCCGGAGACACTGTCAGCCCCGCTCGGTGGGAGTGTATCAGTTTGCACGAGGCTCTGTCAGTAGAGATTCGTCTCTGGTTATTGGTCTGTACAGACAACCTTTAACAACGGTGTCTAGTGCTGGAGTGGAGGGGAGAGAGGCCTGCCTGCTTCAACCCGAGAGCCCCTCAGCGCTCTTTACGCTAATAACACAGCACAATATCGGACATCCGACACCCCAGATCAAACTCCATTACATTAAGGAAACATTAGACCAGAGAGTCATCCTGATGCATGCACATGTCAAGGTGGCAGACAGGACTCCAGAGCTGTGGCCAGATTTGGACAGGGAAACACACATGAAGAACAGTGTGTGGTTTTTCCCCCCCCAGTGTTGTTGGTGCATTGGCAAGTCCTTCCAAATCCTAATACTGTCACTGCATGAGGCAGGGAACAAGCTGTACTTTGTTCCTCCAAGTTTGATGATCCATGTATGCATCATTTTCCTAGTCTCAGCAGTTCAATGATTAGAAAATTACCCTGAGTTTTCTTTTCCATCTTTTGATCTTGGACAAATGTCGTATTTTTAAAGCAGTTTCTTAATATTGTGTTACATTGCCATGTCACATTGTGTTGAATGGTCATTTTCTTAACTTGGTGTACAGCCCTTTTTCATTGAGTCTACTAAGATAAAGTGTCAACTTTAATGAAGTAAAGAAAATATCCCATCTGTAGAATCAGTCTTGAGAATTAATATGTTGTAACAGCTTATTGGAACGAAATTCAGCTGCACTTATTTAGCTTGCCAAATCGTTTTCTTCTTAGATTTATTGAAGCTGACAGATCAGTGCTTTATCTCCAGCAGATTGCGTGTAAATTTTTCTTTGTCCATACAGCATGATTCAGCCACAACAAAAATAACTGTCTGCAAAACACAGTTTTTGAGAATCCACTCAAACAGCTTTATGGGACTCTTTATCATGCTGATGAGCTTCTTTTCAGTGCCACGCCAGTACTTCAGCCACTTTGGATCGCCTTCATGTGAATTTCGTCTTTTAATATTCAGTCGCTTGATGTAAACCTAAATGAATCAGCCCCCATAATTTCCCACTGACCCTCTTTTGGCCTCATCAAGGTAGATTTGTTTAATTAGGTACATTTGCGTTAGAGTGGCTGTTCTGAAGCAGAAGGGAAGTTAGTTTTAGGGCTGAGGGGGCGATGTTGTGGCGGTGGTGGTGGTGGGGTTACAGGCAGAGGTAGGCTGATGTTCATTAGAGGAGGCTAGACAGGGGCTGATGCTGACTGTGGACTTTAGCAGCGTGCATGATTTAAGTGTCCGCTCAGCCTGGCCTTCATAAGGATCATGCCGGGCCTTTGATGTTTCATTATGTACGGCTCTCCAGGAACAAAAGCACACAGGCCACATCAAAAAGCCACCATGCTAAAGCGTCAGGAGAGGCCTCTGCCCTCGCTCTGCACTTTTAGCACTAGATTACTGAAATCGACTGTGTAACGGACAAGAGAAATGTATGGAGGGGGGTTGGTGACAGCAATAGAGCCAAAACAGAAAGATTACAGCAGTATACATCAGAGAGGACTATCTGAGCATCTTTAGGCAAGATGACACAATGCACTAAGCCATAAAACCTGCACGAGTTAGAACTTGCATATAAAATCATCCCAGTACCTGATAAACCTCCTCCATGGCTTTTAATCTCTCTTGCCTGTACTCCTGACTGTCTCGTGCATCTTGGGGTTTTTTTTGTTTTTTTCTTTCCTGTAGTGGCACTGACCTAAAAGCTCACTGCTTAGATAAATATAATAAATGTCATGGTTGCTCTCATGTGGAGGAGAGGCGCTTGTTTCTCATATCCTGATTTGATTGTGCTCTAAGGGGGTTAACTGGGTTAAGAATCTTAACCGCTCTAAAGCCTTTGGAGCGGTTCCTTATTAATCCTCCTCCACTCCCGAAGACATTAGTTTGAGGTTTAGGTGGATTTACCTCACCAGATAACACCTGGCTGCTAACTCTCTTTCTCTCACTCTCTCACACATACACACTCTTTCTCTCTCGCTGTCTCTCGTTCTCATTTCCCTGCTAAACTAATTTAATTTAATGCCAAAGGGAAGTGCTGCTAAATCCTATAGTTATCATTATCAGGCCACACATTCACCCACTTTTTCACAAACCTGTTTGGAACATTTCCCAGACTCCAAATGAATTTTCTAGACTTCTAAACTGCGATATCATCGGAGGCTCTGATGTCTACCTTGCACCATGTGTTGTGCCGTCAGAGCAACAGATGCTGCTCAGAAGTGCCAATTATAATGGATGAGCGCCTCATTGCTATTTCTGTAGCCTTCCCTTTCCTTCTCTCGTATATGTGTCTATGCATTGTGTGCACAGCATCACGTAGTGATTCATTTATTATTTCATTTATAACTAACACAAGAGTTGTTATACTGAACGAACAAACATGTTTAGGGCAATGAATCATAAAATCCACCCTTCGTAGTAATTGGAGCTCTGCATGCCAACCTACATACCAAGATTAATATTAAATTCATACACGCATTCACTATTAATGCATCTACTAGGTTTGTAGATGATTTACAGTTGTCTGCTCTTCAGTGTGTGTATATGCTGTTATCATTTGTGGCTAAATTTTAAAAGTGGGGTAAACAAAATTGGCCCCTTGAAGGGGATGTTGGATGACCTGTAGGAAACTGGCAAGTTTATTAAGCTAAACTGTCACTAAGTAGTTTGTTTGTAGCTTGTATATCCAATAGCTGACTGAGCTGATATTGGAGATATTACTTCTTGTCTTTGCTCATAGCCTGCCCCGTGACTCTTATGCAGGGAAAAATCAAAGTATAACAAATAACAATACCATGGGAAATTAGCGTTTTAATTTTGACTTCTCTTCTGTCTCATGCGTCACGCTGTCAAGTGTAAAAATTTTTTTGTGCTTTTTTTTTTTATTATCTACTAGCTGATTAGCCAGTGGCTTCGCTCACTGAGTGCAAGGGAAAAAAATAAAATGCAGTATTTATAAAATAAGTTTGTTAATTACCAAT
>JAQMCW010000003.1:11283133-11299837 GCA_030068335.1 Chrysichthys cranchii
GTGTGTGTGTGTGTGTGTGTGTGTGTGTGTGTGTGTGTGTGTGTGTGTATATATATATATTTATATATATACACACACACGTGTGTGTGTGTGTGTGTGTGTGTGTTTGTGTAAATCAGTATTAATTGCTGTGCAGTTTTTAAAAGGAAATTAGCAGGTAGATTGTTTGACTTTTTCGAGTCTTTGCTACAGTTTTTCTCTCTCTCTGTAGGTGAAATGCCAGACAGCTTTCAAGATGTTTTGTATGAAAGACATGGAAAATCTTTTTTTCTTTCTACTAACACACAATTGCATTTTTCTTTTCAATTTTGCAAGACTTTTTTTTACGCAGTACTCTACCTTCAGACCATGTCAACATGTGGACATGATATGGGTCAGATCTGAAATCCCTGTGGTTAGAGACATGCTCCAGTCAGGTGTAACACGGCTCCAATCAGTCAGATCACTTTCTCCTGTGGTGCGAGCTCCATGCCACACATCACTGGCCTGATAAATAATGCTGGCTGACAGGCCAGGGCCCAGCAGACGAACGTGTCAGAGGGAGGGGCTACCTTCACCTTTTGTCTCGAAGCCAGCTGAGACCTCCATACTCCAAACAGCTTCATTTTTTCACTCTTCCGCTGGACGACATGAAACAAATTGTTGCCTGCGCGACACTAACCTGGTTAACTGGCCAGACGTAGGGATCGCAGTCGCCATGTGCGTCTGAACACCCTCTGCCCCGTCCTCTGCTCACCATCCTCCATGGCCTCAAATGAAATCATGCGCCTGGAGCCCCTGCAGCATCCTGGGGACTTCCTTCCTATTTCTGCTTGCATGAGAAGATCTAAATAATGTGCTGCTATTTATTTGGCGTGTGTTAGAGCAACAGTAAACAGAACGCAGTGCTAGTTTATGTTTTTGCTGGGTCATTTCCCGGATAGTAGTGTGAACTATGAAGACATGTTTTGGAGTAAACAGAGAGGAAATAAATACATGGAGTGAGTTCGGGACAGTGGAGGAAAGGGAGGGACAGAGGTTACTCCTAAATGAGTGTGACTGGAGATTTTAGGTCATATATTAGCAGCCAGTTCTCTCCCTTAGCTGAGGGGTCAAGCTAAAGCTGACGTCTCTGTGTGCTTTGGAGGAGCCTGCTTGTCTAAGAGCTGTGGTCTCTCTGAGAGAGTGTCTGTTCTCAAGAGATGCTGGGGGGAGAAGAAAAAAACACAGCAAAGTACTACTGCATTAAATGACACCAAATTTACAATCTGGTGTTTTGTGTACATCTTTTAAAGGGCAAAGCATAACCGTTTGTATTTTATATGAAAAGAAGGAAGGCTTTTCAGACATGATAGAAAATTTCTACTCTCAATTTTTAGCTGAGTACTGAGTATCAGAACAAATTGCGGACAGTTGTTATTGTTTGAGCAAGTTTCGATGTTGCCTTCATAGCATACATATAAATAAGTGCATGGGGTTGTTTTTAACCCCTGGAACTTTGCTTGTTGCATCTGGTTTTGAGGTGAAAGATGTAAACACAATCTTCCTACACATGCAACTATAATGGATGAAGCGAAAAAAAAAAAAAACATTGCAGAACATCCAAAGCCTTTGTATGAAAAACTGTTCAATGAGCAAACAATATGTAATGAGCATCTCATCCAAGGACAAACAAGGAAAGAAAAATAATTAGGGCTGCACAGGAAAGCCTTAAAATATCAGCCAAGTAAATCATAATGTACTGTTCACAGAAGTTTATGTGCAGGATCCAAATCCCCTATCCAGCAACAAGAACAAACAGGAGTATGAAGAGGATCCTGGAGGGTTCTGAAACAGTATTATGGACAGATGAAGTGTGGACTAAGAGAGAAACAGCAGAACATCCTAAACACAACACCTCCAGTTTGAAGCATGAAAAAGACAACTTCGTGAACATGTGTGACTGATTGTGGACCTGAGCCGCTGTCAGTGATGATGCTGAAAGTGATGAACGTAGCAACACTATTAATGTTGTCATGAACAGAAGCATTTGCTTTCCCAATTCCAAAAAAAAAGTCTTGGGGGAGGAAGTTGGTCAAGATCATTTCACTTGTAGAAGACACAAATGAAGACATAAAGCCCCCCAAAAGTTGCACCAGCTGCATAATATTTTCATCTGAAATACGAATTCCAGTTACCAGTGATGTCTGCTTTTCACATTTTTGCTAGATAGTTCTCCCGAGTTGTGTTTTGGTTATCCCTGATACATTTTATTTTTAAACTGAAGGTGACATTGCGCTGAACCTGATGTTTTGTATTAGCATTACACCATGTGTAAGTGCAGGTGTATGAATTCTGGATGTTACGCCTTTCATCCATCGCTCAGCTGTGTGCTGGCAACCTTAGACACCATTGCAGCTCACCTTCAACTGGCAACATGGGTCTGATAGATGGACTGTGTTGGAACAGACTGCAGTTTGATTAATGATAATGCTGACCTTTAGCCCCAAATTTCATGCGTCTCTCATTGACCTAAGATCTCACTCTGACACTCGGTGTGATGACGTACTGGGTTAGGATGGATATGCGTGTAGTCTTACCTTACTTTTTAATGAAAAAAATGAAGGTTAATATTGTATCAGGTCAAAAATCACTTTTTGTTATGGTTAAATGGCAGCTCTGGAACACACAGCGTTGTGTCTGAATGTTTCTAAGTTTAAAATAACCCTATCAGATTGATATTTAGTCTGCGCACTCAGTGGAGTAACATATCTCTGGGTTTAGTTACTGTATGGAGTCGAGCTGAACTCTGGGTTTGGTATTTACTTTGGTATTTGGTCCTGCAGGACTGAACGGTGATGAGTGTGCTCCAGCCTGTCAGGGAAGTAGAAGCCCTCGAGTAGCTGTGAAACACATTAACGTCTTAGCATAAACAAAGCCTGACTCATTAAGTTACTATGTAACATAATCCTCTTTAATGTCAATTACGAGTCTTGCTGCTTACGTTTGCACCAAGCTACACTTCGCTTATCTCCATTATTAGCTGCACCTAGTGTTATTGTTTTCACATACAGCAGGACTTACAGCAGGACTTGGGGCCATGCACATACTGATCCATGGTTACCTTATATAAAAAGTTCATATAGGAAATATTTTAAATGGAGGGGCCAAGATGAAGGCAAATGTGTATTTGTGTAAGTTCAGCACATTCACACGTTGTACCTATGATAGTTAAAGAATGGACTGATTGGCATTTTAGGGCGGTGTGTGTGTGTGTGTGTGTGTGTGTGTGTGTCTGTGTGTGTGTGCATGCGTGTGTGTGGGTTTATGAACTTTATTCATAGCAGATCTTAAGAGTATGCACTCCTCACCAGAGCTGTCAAAGCACCGGGTCAGTTCTTCAGTAACAACACCCGACAGCGTCTGCTTTGTGTCAAGCATAACTTTCCCCTTTAATCATTCCTGAGGCCAAGACCGTCTTTATTATTAATGCTGTCAGACCCCACCCCAAACCAGCCTCAACTCTCAACAGCCAAATGAAGGCTAACTTAAAGAGTAGCGCTGTCACAAATGAGGCTCATTTTGTTTCTCCTTGATTAGCACTATATTCCAGCATGGAATAAAACACTCCATGCCACACTGTTATAGGGACATAATAATGGGCTGACGTGATATGGTGTGAGGTGTTTTATTCCTTTTACACCATGGCTATTTTCATGATTTTTAAAAAAAAAAAAGGCTACATGCCATACATGTCCAGGAAACAAAATCAGGTCCTGTCGTCACTTACTTTATAATGGCATTGGTCCCTCACCAGCCTCTGTTTTCTCTCTCTCTCTCTCTCTCTCTCTCTCTCTCTCTCTCTCTCTCTTTTGAAATGCAGCTTTGTCACATTTCTGAGAAACCACAAAGTTCTCCATAGTAAAGACTTTCCTGTCAGGTACACAGCTCTAACTCTGACTGGTACAGCTCGCTGACACGAGAGACTCCTTCCAAAAATGCTAAATACACGTATCGGTGATTACACATTGTTTTTATCTATTCATGTGACACATCTACCATACAAATCCATATGTTAGTTGTTACTATAGAAACAAGAAAGTATTAAAATGAGCGCTTCTGGCCAATCAGAATCGCGCATTTGGCAGCGCTGTGCCGTGATACATTACCACATATGTCTACCCTATTTGTAGAGCTGTTCTCCAGGGCTTTTTCTCTGCTTTTATCACTGATTGATGCATCATGGTGCTGGGAGAGATGGTCTTCTCCGACCATCCTAAGCTCTCATTGTTTTAAGGCCGGGTATACCCGCTACATTTATACCCCTAGTAATCATGACTTGCCCACATTGCTTTGATCATCCATAATACTGAATCTAATTTTTACTCCAAAGTACACTCAGTGAACTTCTGTGTGTATTTTCAAGTGCTCCCCTACGATCTTTTTTTTTTTCTTTCGGTGTGCTTATGGCTATGATTGTATGGACATTAGAAGCTTGTGCGAGACTTTTTGCAGACATCTCCTGCTCTTGTAGAGATATAATCTCCCTTATAGCTGGAATGTGAATGCTTATTTAAGGATCATTGTAAATCAGTGTGAATCACAGTTACTCACATTAACAAACCTATATACGTCAGAGAGTGCATATACAACAGCATACTGGTTAGGGCGCGTCCAAACCGTGCAGTTTATAGTTCATGTACACGTGAGAACGGAACATGTTGTTATTCTCCTACAGTATATACACGGCATCTTCAGGTACATCACTGAATACTTCTTTCCAGTGTGAGCCGTTTAGGTGTTTGCAGTTATATTTAGTTTATAACGTACAACTCCTCTCCGAGTCCTTCTGTTTCTGATTCCAGGTTAAAGCACTGAAAGTGATTATATAATGTTGTATCTTGTAGCTCACACCCATGTTGTGCTCACTTGTGGGTTGACTGATTCCCCATCTCTAACAGTGAGTCATGCTTCTGTGTTGTCTCTTTCTCAGAGGCCTGGATATGTTTTAGATCTTTCACAGCTAGGCTGAGGAATGCAGACATGTAGTCTCTAAATCAAAAATCCCATGCCTTGCTTAATCCACGCGAAGTTTAGGAGCTGAAACAGAACAGTGTGACATTGACAAGGCTGGCTCCTATTCTTATTTGCACACTTTTTTTTTCCAATGTGAAATGACAAGCCTTTATCACCTGAAGAGGCATGAAGCAGGAGTTATCTTAGCTTAGCTTTGATCTACCCATTTTAAGAGATGCAAGTTCTCACACCCAAACTGGGGCTGACTGGAATCAGGGTGTATGGGTGCCACACACAGCTTCAGACCTACACGGCACTCTGTGCTATTAAAGGTTTAAGTCTAATTGCGAGTAGAGAGCACAGGACTGAGAACGCATTGTGTGTGGGGGCACATGAGTAAAAGCACAGCGTGGTTATTGATGGGATTACTAACACTCTTGGTGCTGAAGAGGGTGCGAGAAAAGCAACTAGTGAGGAGTTGAATGATTTAAAAGCTGACATGTAGTCTAATGAAAGGGTGGAGACTTGCGTCTCTGAGAAAAGATTTCCACAATGCTGCATATCAGGTTGTTAATCCTTAGAGCTTACACATACATTAACACTTGCACAACGCTGCCGAACACTTCTGGCAGATTTCAGGTCTGTATTGCCTCGCCAGTGATACCCGCGCGTGTGGGGCTGCCAGTCTGGAGTCTCAGGAGTGCTTGATGGTGTCTGTGAACGAGACGAAGAGAGAGGAGTAGCACTTAAAAATAACCTCTACGTGAAAGATTATAACGGAAGGCCGCAGACAGGAAAGCCAAAGGTTACGGAAATAAAGCCAGCAAAAGTGCCCGGTGTTTTGCTTATCTGGCGAGGTAGCTAGCGGGGACACTTTGAAGAGGACACTCACTCCAACAGAGCCACTGAACGTTGATAAGCGCTGGCTGTGTCCTCTGATCTCAAACGCGTTTAATCCTCTGACTGTAACGCTGGCTATAACGACAGCATGATTTTACCTCCTTTTATCCCGATTTCGTTTTTGGACGCCGGGAGTTCTCAGTTCTGACATCAGCATGCGTAGCGTGGTACAGCTTCTCTAGACTGGAGCAGTGTTTACTCTTTATTTTTGTTGTTCCCCCTCCCCTGTCAGTTTCTGATTTACACGCTGGATTTTCCACCAGCCGATGAGTTGTTTATCAAATGCAGGTGACCGCCATTAACAGACCTGAAATGTGCTTTTCCAGTCATAAATACTCATTTACCTGAACTCATTTATGACCCCGTAATAAAACTTAATTGAATTAATCTCACCTCATGTGATCTGGCTGTACATTTAGGTGTTTTGGTTGTTGTGTCATGCTCTGGTAGCTCAGAGACCGGGTAACGTGCATCCTGTTACCGCTGATGTGCGTGTGGAAAGCTGGCCCGTCAGACACGAGGCTTGGTTGTAAAGGTGAACGCACGCTACATTAAATCCTCAAATCACAGCAGTGCGAGATAAACAGGCCTGCATTCTCCAGCAACTGGGAGCCGACAAATCCACACGGATCCTAGTGTAATGAAAAACGCTGCCGATTTTTTTGGGGGGGTGAAATTCATGTGAACATCATCTCCTCATTGCTCAGTAGTTCAGTTGAGATTTCCGAGCGCTGTAAAATCAAACACTGAAAATTCAACGTGCACATCCGGGCAGAGGGGTGGGCCATGTGGTGCTGCACTGGACACTGACTTCTCAACGTACAGCTCTTCCTCCGGCAGGCGTTTATTATTTAATTGAGCAAGGTCTCAATCTGAGGCGTGTGAAGAATGAGGAATGCAGGCTGTGGCAGGCTGTCAGCCACTCTGATGAAGAGATCTCCCCCGGTGGAAGCCGTGAACTCCTGACCTGCTCTTCCCTTCTGCCGGTGTCATTCTGCCGCCCGACTGCCTCGCTATAGCACCAAGCGTGAGAGAGACACAGCTATATCAGTTCCTCTGTCAGTCGCTCTGATCCTTTCACATTTTTGTTCCGTTGTATGACTTGCTACGTTGCATTTAACAACTTTTTTTTTTTTACCCAAATGACTGAAAAACGTCATGTCAGAATAGATCAGCACGAAAACAGGGAATTCTATGTAATAGTGCCAGCCTCTGTCTCTCTCCAGCTTAGCTTTGATTCATGCATGCACAACTGCTGGCCTGTTTTTTGTAAACACACACACACACACACACACACACACACACTCGGATTAAATCCCACAATTTAAGCCTCTCAAATGTTCCGATTCACACATATGTACTTTTTACTCCATGTGGATGCTCTGTTTTGTTTTGGGTTTTTTTGTTTGTTTTTTGGGGTTTTTTTTAAACCATGATTTGCCCCAAGATTACAAGTACCACCCAGCGGCAAAGAAAACTAAATTCAAACTTCTTCAGACGTGTGATGCAGCGTTCTTGTGCCACACAGATCTATTTGTGTGGTCATGGTCCTGCACTGTGGCTTTGAAGCTGGTTCTGTTGGAGTGTACACACTTTTGAGGAGTCAGACATGGGACAATCAGCTTTTTATGAAGTGGTTATCTGCTGTGTGTGTCTGGCCGGCGTGGTGTTTTACAGCAGATAGCAGTAGGCCCCCGCGCCCCTATCAGCATCGGGCTGCTGGCCGGCCGCGGTTCTCTCTCTCCTGTCATTACAGCCTGTCAGAGGCCTGGAGTGTGGCTGAGGCTGTACAGGAGAACACAGGCCACTGCAGATAGCCACTGGCCCAAAGATCAAAAGGCCTCCTTGTGAGCGTCTCTGATAACCCAGCCGTACTTCACAAAGCACATAAGTGTGTGTGCAGAGACACCCCAGAAACGCCACTGTCTCACACTTCTTAAATACACCATTATAGGAGATGACCGAGCACTGGTTTCCTTCCCTTCACTCATCCTTTTCATTACTCTAGTTCATTTTGAGTTACCCCGACCAGAGAGAGGACTTACAGGAAAATCAAAATATATGATTGTCTTCTTGTGTCTTTACAGTGTAGGCAACACTATACATTGAAACACGATAAATGTAGCATGGTTGAGATTTACCACTTCTAAAAAGGCTCAATTCCCATAAGCTATCACAGAGAAATAATCAGGTGTATAGTTAAAATCAATCATTTTAATTTTTAATGCATCATGTGAATTGAATGTGCTAATTGATCAGCAATTTTTTTTTTTGCAAGACAAAAAGGTACACACAGTATCTTTTTTTCAGTGTAAATCCACTCAGAATTATATTTCTAAGATTGAATGCTGCTATTAACTGAAAGTTTTATCTGATTAATAAGGCTGAGCAGATTCATGATCCTTGCATGGCTCACTGTAGTGAACAGTCATGTTCCCTCATCTTAAAGCCACTCTTCTTAAACCTACAATAAAATAATGCTTGCATTTTGTAATGATATACTTGTGCAGACATTTGGGCCAATATAATATGATGTAGTATTGAGAAGAGTTTATTGCATATATGAATACTCCAAAACATACACCAAATGAACACGCTGAGGTCTTTCACACTGGTGCACATTTTGTATGTTTGTTTGTTTGTTTGTTTGTTTGTTTACTTACTTACTTACTTATTTATTTATTTAGAATTGCCCCCTAGGATGTGGGCACTATACCATCCTGAGAGGGGTCAGTTAGCTCATTATTAAATGTCTTTTTGCGGTTCCTGTGTCACACCTGTCACAGAAAAGCAGAAAAACAACATTGACTAATATATTCACAGCATATAGCTGAAATGCACATGTTCAATGTGTCTAATTTCTCTCTGTCTCTCTCTCTCTCAGGCACATTTGACCACAGTGTGACCCTGCTGGAGGTGTGTGGCAGCTGGCCCGAAAGCTTCGGCTTGCGTCACATGTCCTCTGTGGATGCCACAGACGAGGGCTTGAGGGAAAGGCTTGCTGAAGCGATGTCTGAGTCACCCAGCAGAGACATTGTAGGCTCGGGAACAGGTGAATTACAAAGTCATGACTGTTCTTCTCTTTGCAAGCATACTGACAGCTTCGTAACACAACATCATTTGTACATCTTTGTATGCTGCCTTTTAAAGATTCATATATCATTTATGTATTTTAGACACATTTCAAAAAGTACATAAAATACAGAGCTTTTGTAGCACAAGAACTGCCAAACTGATTGTGACAGGACAGAAGGCTCGCATCCATTCATTGCACTTTGTTAAAACAAAAAACTTCTCATCAGGTGTCATCTCTATTCTTCATCACTCCAGTAAACTCTATTGGTTTGTAGCTCTTTCGCCTATCTTCGTTCATATACTGAAACAGTGCACAGTTAGTATGACTCGTTTACGGTTTCTTCCAGTTTACCAAAAAAAAATAAAAAAAACTGTGAAATTCCTCTAAAAGAAGGATCCTGGCGTATTAAAGTGATTTCTTATGAAGATCAACTTGAAAATTGCACATTTTATAATAATGAATTAGGTTGTCTGCAGTGAGAAAGGAGCAAAAAGAGGGAGAAATTGCCTTTCTGGGCAATCCAAATGTTTAACTCATTTAAGAAGCTGCAGTTCTGTGGTCCTCCCCCTCGGCAAACAAGAGTCTTTTTGATTTCTGAAGGAAGATGGAGGTTGAATCCTGCACGCCGCTTCTTGGAGTAGCAAGGTCACAAGGCCCTAATGCATTTAGCATCGACTGGCCCTCTCTCGTAGCGCGTCTATTAGGCACTAATTTGATTTGTACCTATTCATTTGCAGTCCCTGCAGCAGCACCGAGTTGGCCCTCCCCGTAATTGGTTCTGTCTCTATTTTTGCATCATTAGATTAAGGCCGACTCCCGGACACTTGTAGTCTGCGCTTGTCCGTCCATTTATACAGCCTAATGTAACACAAAATTCATTACTGATCACATTACACTCAACTTTTGGCCCTCTAGCAAGGCAGATGAACACATACTTAACCCTTTGCTTCAGTAGAAAGCCCAGAGCATTGCTCAGAAAATGGATTGTGGAAGCAAGTGCTAAACAAGCCACTCAGAGACTGGGGACATACTGCTGGAGCCTCTGATGAGATACGACTATCATTTTTATCAGCCTGCGTCTGTGTCTTAGCCAGACGCCACGTCTGTAGTTGAAGACCATCCAGAACAGAAATCTAATCATATACTCCTGAACTACCACAGAGGATTAAGATGAGTAAATACTGATATTCCTCCACTTATCATTACTATTATCTCCAATAGGACTGAGCTGCATACAGATACTTGGTAGGTTTTAGGATTATCAGGTGACTTTGTAGCACTGAAATGTGCTGTGTGTGTGTAGTGTGAGGCTGGTTACATCATACCTGGAGTGGTGTATATCATACCCGAAAGCTCTCTTTATAGTAATAACACACTCCGTTTGAGGCAGCGGGTTCAGTGACAGTCACTTTGAAAAACAGAGGCAGATGGTTCCGTACTTAAGATCTCACGCACATGCACGTGTCTTTTCTTCTGGAGAAGATTCCACTGCCTTGCTGTCATGGGACAAGACTCATTTCTTCTTCTCTTTATGTTCCTCTCTAACTAATTCTCCATCATTGCCTCCATCTTGCCCTTACCTCCTATCAGTCTTTCCCTGCTGTCATGTCCCGCTGAAGCAGCGGACAGGCAGCAGGCCACCATTTGTGTTCTTCAGAGCAAATGAACATGATGGGTTGATGAGAAGGAAGTCTGCTCTGCCCCACCCTCGGCAGGTGATGCGGCTGTTTTTCACAGACTCCTGAAAAGCAGTTATCCTGAAATTAGATTTCACCCAGTGACATGTTGCAAATTAGATTTTGGTGATTGGTACTAAACCAACATAAATTCCATTTAAGCAGCGGAAGAGTAGAGGACTGCGGCATTTTTGGTGCCATGAGGCACTGCTTTTCCCCCGGTTCAGACCACCACAGCCAGTTTGTACAGAGGTAAAAGCCAGGGATTACGGTTCAGTCATTTCTCATTATGAACGGTGAGCACAAAAGTACACCTGTATCTACGTCTCTCTTAAACCTACTGCAATAAAGTACGCACAAATATCAGTTGAAATTGTTTCTACTGCCAGCCTTCAAATCTAACAACCTACCTCACAGTGTTTATATGCCTAATCTTGTCTAAAACATTTAAAACGGCTGTGGTTCTGTTCTCTGGAATCCTAATCATGACGTTAAAAAAGGGATAAAAAGCTTCATGTTTAAGATTGTACTTTTGTGAGGGGAATAGCAGTCATGTAACTGGAGGGGAAGGACAGCTTTTGGGTTGTTGGTAGATGGCACTGTAATGGCGTGAGGATGCTGTGACTCGTTCCCTGGACTAACTGTGGGTGTTCATTTAACACTTACGAGAGCCGAATGCCTTTTTGCGCACTTGACAGAGAACCTACACTGGTCTAGCAGGCCACGCCACAATGGCTGCTTTGTGAAGAGGATGTTTGTGACAGCTCTCATGTACAGAGTCTTTCTCCCAGAACATCCTTTAGCATTCCTTCGGGGCAGTTCCACACTGCCCCCACGCACACACACACACACACACTCACACTGAGACACTCTGAAGCAGACACGCATGGATACACGTAGGTGAACACAAATGACCACATGTATACATACAAACACTGAAAGTCCGTCACACATGCATACACACACTTACACAGGCACTCACACAGTCATGCTTGGAGGTTAATGGGAAAACAGATGCTTCACCCACACAAGTATACCCTCCTTATAAAGCACACATACACACACACACACACCACTATAGGATGCAGTCTGCTCTACTTGCAGTGGTTTTTGTACCACAATCGGGAATTATACACTCATGTGACAACGCAGTTGAGGGCTTGATCCAAGATATAGCTTGAGTTTGTATCTACATAGGGGTCGGTTCTTCCTCTACAGAGTCACCATGCGATGCCTTAACAGTAGCACAGATCAGCCAAATCTCTACAGAGCATCTTCAGTGTTTCATGTTTTTACAAGTGGCAGCATGAATCCGGAAGGAAGCACCGGAACACTGGACTCTCCACATAAGTGGATAAAAAACAATGTGCGACTGTTGATATTATGAAATTTTGTCAGGTGACATTTATTTAGAGTCTCTAGTGTCAGCTCTTTGTCAGAGCTAAAGCTATAAAGTCTTTCAGCATCGTAATATCTTAAGGACAGAGGGCTTTGAAGTTTCTCAGTAACATGATGAGCTGCTTTATTTTTCTGTCTTTGCGAGAGGAGGAAAAAAAGAGTAAAAAAGTAGAAGTGGAGTTTTCATGTATACAGTGCTGTGCTAAAATCTTAATCAGGCTGTTTTTTAGTACAAAGTTATTATAGTTATAGTTTTGTTATAGTACATTATAGATAGCTATTTGATGAATTCTACATTATTGAGTCAGTACAAAATTTCCAAACACTACAAGACACCACTTTTCAGACGAAATAATGCAATAAACTGAAGACTCCTGGGCTTTGCGTGCAAAAAAGCTGCAAATGTGACTGTCTCAAGAACAACTGTGGCAGATTCTCCAAGATGCTCAGTACATCTTGCCAGCTAATTTCCTTTTAAAATTGCACAAATTGTACCTGAGATTACTGTTTAGGAAAGAAGCAAAGGGTCATCATACCAAATGCTGACTCTGTTTAGTTTATTACTGTTTACTACATGCTCTAGTTTTTTTTTCTTTTAAGTAGAAATATTTAAGTTCATTATCTTTGAAGTCTTTTTTACTTCACAGCACTTTGCATATGCCTAATACATGTGTGTATATATATAATTAACCTTACTTCCTCACAGCTGATTATTTCTCTATAACAGCGTTCCCCACCCCATTTTATTACTTACATAGCACAAAGTTCTAAGTAAGTTAGTAAGCCATGCTTCATTGCCAAAATTCTGCTTTAGTCTGGAGACGGTCTGTTTATTTTGTAGCCACTCTCCAATGATCGAGATGACCGTGACTCAGCGCTCTGGTCTGCTATTGAAGTATGGCTATGATTGAGCTGCGTTTAAGCAGGCTTTGGATGTGATCCACAATAAAATGAAAGAACTGCCAATTCTACCACTTTCTTATTCTTTTAGTCCTCTGGTTGAAGACATTTCATACAGACACAGTAGCCAGGAAAGCTTTACATGCACTGCTTTAAAGATGAACTTTAATGACACTCCGTGACATTTTTAGGACAAAGACTCACCGGCACATAGACACATGTATAGAAGCAGAAATAAAGTCCTGTTGAGCTGTGTACTAATACACTGTGATAGCCAGCAGCTGGTGTGTCTGCTAAATTAATTCATCCTTCCGAGAAACCTATGAGTAATCTTTAGTAGAGTAAAGATTAGATCTGCAAAAGAATCTGTGTGATGTATACATATGGCTGCCTGATATTAAAAGATAAAAGAAAAAGTTTATCACAAATATGAAGCGAATGTCCTGTTTAACGTGACGGCAGCTCGTAATCGTCTACTCCTAATAACTAAGTGCGCTCATCAAACTTACAGCGTGTGCAATTTCTGAGCCTGGCTTTCTGAAACCCTCCATTTTGTTTGCCATTTTTGGTTGATGAAGGTAATATTGCTATTTGGATTGGACTGAGTCACACTTATTCATCTGTGCAATGGAGGGCCATTATCTGAGTGAGTGCTCATTTTAAGAGCAAAAGATAGCAATCTCTAGAGCAATAACGCATAGCCAAAAGTGCACTGGCCCAGCCGCCCGCCACGCAAGATATTAGCACGCTGCTAATCAATCATACAGCGCCTGCTTTCACAACGCGTATGATAGATTACACAAACAAACCTGGTGCTAATCCGGCTTCTTTCAGCCTGCTGCTGAAGCTAGTGCTGTAGTGGGGTTCGGAGTTGAGACGGAGTATTAAAGTTCACGTGTAGTGTAGAGCACTTATGGTTAGACTCGCACAGCATACATTTGCATAGGGAAAACAGACACTTACCTACCTAAGCAGATATATTCAAATGTCTTATTTGTCTTGAAGACAAATAGAGAGCCTTTGCGTCACTTATGAGGCACAATGTGACATGCTAGTGGCTTTTGTGATCCTAACAACAACCACAGAAACGGCCACTGCCGCCAGAGCCTGAAGACATGAAGAGTGTGTCAGGGATTGTAATACTGTGTGAGCAGGTTGTGTCTTCTCTTTGTGCACTTTCTGATTTTGATATTCGTGATAATGTGTAGACTACATTGCTTATGAGCAAAGATGGTACAATACCAGTTGTTCTTTTTTGGTGCTGATACCTGGAGTATCAGCCGGTACTGAGTCCCGTGCAATACTTTCTTTCCTTTAAAACTGTTAGGCTTTAAAGTGTTTTTGTTTTTTTGGGTTTTTTTTACTAAAGGGCTTCACGTTAATAAAAGAATACATGACTTAAACTACAGGTTTCTCTATACAGTGACACTCTTTCACACAAAAATCCCTTACACGGTAAATCTAAATAAAAAAATCAAATCTAAAGTATTAATATTATAAAATCTATGGTAAATAAAATAAGGTCTCCTTCTCTGAAAACATTTCCTGGAAAAAAAAAAAAAAAAAACAGAAAAAAACGAAAAATGTGTCGTTTTTGTGTAAAGTATTTTCACATAGCTGACATTTGTTTTGCTGATTAGCTCACTGGTTGTTGTTGCTAACTCATGACCTCGTTTAACCTGCTTTACATTGTTGCACCACAAGCAATTCTCTGATATTTAAGGCTGTATTTGTTACAGGATTTTGTCATATTTGTTTTTCCCCCTCCAATATCCAGTCGACTCTTTTTTTTCTGTTTGAAACCTTCTTAACATTCATAGCAACATTCCTCCCAAATCATTCTTACATAGAGATTATAACACTGTTAAATATATGACTGTGAGCTATAAAAATGATCATGTCGTCATTAAAAGCCATCTTGGACCCAGTTAAAGCTCCGGCCTAAGACTTGCATGCTGAAGCTAACATGGATGGCACATGTTCTAATGTCACACTGTGTCCATGTGAGTTATTCATATCCTTTATGCGGGAACATTATTTGATCGTTTGTCACAGCGACTAAAAGGTTAGGGGAGTGGAGAGTGGAAAGAGAAAGTACCGTCATTATTTCTTCCCCTCAGCACTCACCCATTCATTCCAGGGTCACACTCTTTGGCCAGCCAACAGTTTGAGTGTAATGTGAAGTGACAGTGTGAGATGATGAAGATTATTTCAGCATCCAGCGATGCCACATCTTCCTCTACATCCTCTCCTACTGTCTGTACATTCATTCCTCTGTCCCTGTCATGGAACTAGATCTTATTGTATTGTTGATCTCAGCTTTGCAACTCTATTACCGTCTCAGGCTTACTGACCACACCACTGCTTCAGAAGTGAGAGCAAAAGTAAGGAGGGCAGCAATGCATTTGATGGGCTTTTCGGAGACCGCACTTAACAGCTTGCTCAAGGGAGTGGCACTCAGAACGGAGGATTTGTGAGAAAGAAAGAGAGAGAGAGCAAGTGAAAGTAAGGCAGAACAGAGCAAGAGAACAAGTAGGCACTTATAAAAGATGTACTGTGTTTCAGGGTTGTTGTTTTTTTGACAAGGGGTTCCCAAATTTATTTAAAAATGAGAAATAGACCACAGGACAGCATGTTTAATGGGCAGCAAAAGCAAAGATGAAGTTAGTCAGGGTTGGTGGGAGTGATAACGAAATGAATACAGAAAATATGTATAACTAAATAAACAGAAATCTGAATTGAAAACCATAATAAAGTTGATTATGATCAACTTGTGTTGGTGAAGATTGCAGTTGTGGAAGAGGACCTGAGCATGGGCATAAGCATGAGTTTGTGTCTGTGTGTGTATGTTTGTAGTGCTCCACATAATCTCTTTTTAATCTCTCTGCCTCGAAAAACACTGGAAAACACAAGGTAAAAAAAACGTAGACGTAGGACGTAGAAATTCCAGCATTGTCCACATGGTTTGTGAGTTGTGACCCTGACAGTTGGACATCACTCAAATTCATAACTGGGCTCAACTAGAGATGTGGTTATATCTTGTCTCAACTCTTCTCAACTGTTTTCATTGTAGTCATTATGAGCAACACTACAACAAAAACAACCTGTGAAATCTGGGATGAAGTTTCATTTTATTGAATTATTGATCTAAGAGCATGATTATCTACTGAATGGGAGGTACTTTATAAGCCACATGGAAAAATAGTATTGTCATTGTTTTTGTTTACAGTTACTTATTAGGTTTTTACCTGACCAGATGTTCTAGTAAGTGTTCAACCTTTTAACACCGGTTCAGTAACAGATTCATATTCCTACACTAATTTTACATCCATACAGCAAGTATTCAGGCAATAAATTGTAGTTTTGAGAGGTAAATTTATGGCTGTAGAATGATGGCCATGGGTAGGCCTACCCCCGGAAGAGTATTCTCTGATGGAGGCTGCCATATTGTATGCAGGTCACATGACCAAAGTACCAGAACCTGATTGGCTTATAAGAGTTGCTAGTTTTGTTTTGTTTTTGTTTTTTTCCGTTTAACTTACTGTGTACTTGCAGATCACTATCTTGAAATGCACACCTTAATTGCATGCCTGCCTGCAATATCTAACAATTTTTGTTGGTTCTACATCTATCACTAACTCTGACCTGGCTTTTAATAAGCTTGAATGTTGTGTGCTCATATTAATGAACTTCGTCTTTTTTTTTTACCTCATATCTGACCACTCACTAGCAGCTAATAACTGTGCAACCTGGTCCTGATCCCTATGAGCCTTTTGGCAG
>JAQMCW010000003.1:11311442-11324741 GCA_030068335.1 Chrysichthys cranchii
GTGAGAGAGAGAGAGGGGGGGGGTGTACTGATACTGATACTTTGTCTTAGAAGGCACAGTGTCCTTATTGTTTCTCCTTGTGTTAGCTAGCAGATTGAAGTCCTTAACTCAGAATAGAGAAATGTGAAGAATCATACACATGGATGGGTTGAATGAAACAAAGAGCTGGGCAGAGAGCAGAGGAGACAAGAGGAGGACTCGGTGCTATTGGCCGGTGGGATCCCTGTGACAAGGGGAAATATGAGGGACTTTGACAGGTCTTAAACGGTCTGGCGCCAATGCCTCAGTCTACAGGCTAAATATAGCAAGAGAGATGATGCAGAGGTTCGGTCAGAGATGGCGAAAAGATTAAAGTAAGGGGCAATCATAGAAAAGTGAAAAAGAAAGACAGAAACGAGACCATTTAAGCTAGGGTGCATGGACTGAAAACATTTAGTATGACATTATGTAGTCTATGTGTAGATAAAACTCTGTGTGTATCTCTCTCTCTCTCTCTCTCTCTCTCTCACACACACACACACACACACACACACACACACACGGGCGCTTATGTATGTTTACAGGCTATATATAGGCCCTGTATGTTTGTGTTACTACTTTACTGTACTGTAGTATAGTAGTATACTGCAGTAAATATTTAGACTGATTGTAGCTTAGTAATTTTAACGAACTTTTCAGAGAAACTGGACATTGGGGTCTGCAGGGTCTATAATATTATATCCTTCTCTAATATTAACATGCTGTTTGTTTTTACGGCATTAAACACCAACAGTGGATTCAGAGACACAAACCCTGACAGGAGTCAATAAGGCGGAACATGATTTATTGAGTAATACAGCTCTTTCCACCCTTTCCACCTGGTCATTAAAGCTCTTCGGTGTTTAGCCGCTATGCTTTAGCCTGTAAATCAGACATGTAGCCTGATGTTGTCTTTAACGGCGAAGATTTGACTGTTAGCAGCGGCTCTGCAAAGTTTCCAGCATGAACAACTCTGAAGTCATGTGTGATAATGGCTCAGCGCTTGATTACGTTCTCGTCGGGCTCTGTGTGTGTGTGTGTGTGTGTGTGTGTGTGTGTGTGTGTGTGTGTGTGTGTGTGTGTGTGTGTGTGTGTGTGTGAGGATCGAGGCCCTAGGAAAAATAAATCGGACGTAATTGCAGTGACTCTGTTGATGTGATTAGTTCCTTAAGTATATACATGGAAAACCATTACCATTCCCATGTGTGCTTAATCTCTTTCCACTTCAAATCGTCCTGTGTCGCAGTTTAAAGCCCACAGATCAAACATAGACTATTGATCAGGGCGAGTCAGCGGCTCCCTCCAGCCTATAAACACTTCAGCAGAGAAGAGCGCTTACAGGCCCTAATGAACACATCACAGCACTGCCGCCAAATCCAACGACTGCAAGATACAAGAGAGAGAGAGAGAGAGAGAGAGAGAGAGAGAGAGAGAGAGAGAGAGAGAGACTTCTTTATCATGTGGTTAGACTTAAACAGCTCAGATCAATATAGTGTGAATTATAGTCTATGAATTTGCCTTTATCACTTAATTTACAATTTATTACCAGGCGAAAAAAAAGTATAAATCTGCACCCAATGTGTGCTTGTTGTCTTGTAATTCACTGTATTATCATTTTAATATTAATGAACAAGGTGCAATCACCCAGACCTACCGTTTCACCAATATAAAAATAATTTCTTTGTTTCGATTATTTTTATTCTAATTATTATATCTCATATATGCCATTTTATTTATATTATTTTTAATTACACGTACTTGTCTATTATTATTATCATTATTATTATTATTATTATTATTATTATTATTATTATTATTATCATTATTATTATTATTATTCCATATAGTTCGAATGGCTATTTTGTATTTTTCTTGTTTCACATAAGTGCAAAAGTGCTTTTTTAAAGCGTGGAAAATTTCTATAATTTCTGATATTCTATTATACTATTCAAATGTTGTATGTTGGTCGTCGCCAATAGATCAGTTCAGCTTTGCCTAAGTGCATATAATACATGTTTTTGCTCATCACGCACATAGCTCTCACCTTTTATTGCCAGGTTATTATTACATGTTATTTTTTACATTAGTAATTCGGAAAAAAAAGTTCAAGGTTTACATCGCCATTCGTTTGGGACCCAAAATGCTGCATTTCAGCAACAAGTGTCTCTAAGACTCTTTGTAAGACACTTCACTCCACTTTGATGAACACGACTAGATATTAAAATGTAATAATACATTTATGTGCTTTATTTCGTTATATGCGCTTTCGTTTTCGTAAATATATATAAACGATATATATATATATATAAATTTACTCATATTGCATCTCAAAAATAAAACCATTCTTTTCTGCTGACAGTCAAACTTTGTGTAGAGTTTACATTCACGTTTGCAAGCGTCCCGTTTTTGTTAATATTGTTTTTTTTATATCTATTATCTAATATAGCGAATTAGCGGTGCACACATAATAATCTATAAACAAATGTTCTGTACATATTAAACATTGTGGTCATTAGATTCGAATTCATTTGCATGTGTAACTGTGTGTGTGTGTGTGTGTGTGTGTGTGTGTGTGTGTGTGTGTGTGTGTTTTTTTTTCTGGGATACTAAAGGGTTAATTGCTAGCCCAGCTCGTTGCCGCACTCTTCCACAGCAGCTTCAGCGTTTAAAACGTGTGAAAGAGAGAACAGACCTTGTTTGGGATATCTGACTCTGGGTGTTTTGGAAAATACTTGCTGTTAACTGATGACACAATCATTAAACAAAAAACCCATGTTATTATCAGTAATTAGCATCACTGGCATTTTGAACAGAAAAGCGCACAGCGTGTTGGTGAGCACTTTAAGATGGATACGTACACCAGTGCACATTTCTTATTGCGGTCCATCAGGAGACTGGCGCCAAGTGACTGTACAACACCGTGTCCAATTAAATCCACTGGCCACTAGTGCACTGCTTTTCAACCCTACAGCTAGTGCACTTTGCAACGAACATCTTCCCTGGAGACTTTTTTTCTGCCCCAAGGTTGAAATTACATGATAAATATTTACAATAGGTCCTCACTGGACGAGTAGTGATGTTCTGGAGGCTATCTGGATATTCCGCTCCCCAAAATACATGATATTATTCGAATAATCCTCCTGTCACTGATGACTGGAGCCATAAATCACGTGTTTATCTTAAACCCAGGATTCATCTGAGTGCCACTTCCATTCGGAGCTGTAACTAGCTGTGCTATGAGCAGCTTTGTGCTGCAGACATGCAGATGTGCTGAAATCTCTCATCAGTCTTCTACAAGTTGCTCGGCATGTCACTCAGTAATATGAAGCAGATTAGCAGGTTCAACAAGAATAAAGCCACTCACCAAACGTATCGTTACATATTCCTTCCGTTCGTCATGTGCTTTGTAATGCATACAGGCTCGTGTTTTTCCAGTGACCCGAGCTGCCTTTAAAGTGCCAGTGTCCGCTCTGGAAGTCGCCTCTTCTCTCGTCAGGTTAGTGATGTTGACCGAACAGATGGATCTATCTGATAGTTCACAAATGCACTGGGTCATGTCCCGATTTATTTGTGCGACTACGCCAGTGAATTCGTGATTACAAGCTGCGTTTGTAATCTGCAGCATTGTTTCATTGGTCTTGTGTTGGGATCGCCACCCAGCCTGTTTCAAAACTCGCCTGTTTTTTTAGCTCGAGCGCCCAAATAATGCTACATGTTTGGATCAGCACGTGCGCCCGGTGGGAAATGTGCTTCCCTCAGATGCCAGTGCGTGTTAGTCTGTCACCCCAGTCGCGTTGTTTTCCTACCCATTTTATTGATGAGGCTGTATAGTGATAGAGAGCGCAACACTTAAGCCCGGTGATCGCAGTCCCTGGTTTCCCCAGTGGCTCGGCAGTGCCTTGGTGCCTCTGACAGGGCTGGCACAGTCTCGGCGTCATTAGAAAGCGCAAAGCTGCTGGAGGTGATGTGTCCGTGCCGCGGCTGAGGAATGAGCGTTGACCCGCCCGGCTCCGACGTGTGGGAGGGAGTTCCCCTGCTTTTCTGTCATTGGTTAATATTTTATTCTGTTGACATGTTTTCTTACTGCTAATGCTTCCGACACCTTCTTGTCCTCCCCCCTCTCCTTGGGCCTGGCCGGAGCTGTCAAAACCACGCCTATGGAGGCTCACAATTGGTCCGAAAAGCGTAAAATCAGCAATCAAGGGGGCTTGGTTCATTAGTACGGGGAGCGGAGCAGGAAGGACGTGTGAGATAGTTACAGTTGTGCAGTGGACAGGGCAGGAACCAAGGCGCTTCACCTCCGCGCGCTCTCTTAGAATATGCTCGTGCACACGGGCATCTGCGTCGAGAGCGAGTGATCTTATTTTTGACGAGATCGGCGCGCGCAGGAAACACGTTTTCCCTTTCCAAGTGTGGTCGCGCGCACTTTGGCCGGTAACAGCAGGAGACTTGGTGAAATCGGCGGCTGGAGGCAGACTGAAGTGCCCTGTAGCCACTCTGCGTCCGCGCGCTGTCGAAGGGCAGGACAGAAACTTTGCACTGTAGTCGAAGATCACCTCGGCGCTTTTCTCTTTCTTCAGAGTGTCCAAACTCCTGCTGGATCAGCGCCGCTGTGAAAGGGAAAAAACATCACTTAAATATCACATTTTTCAGCGATTTTGTTGGATGCACCGATGAGAGATCCAGTTTTTTCAGGCAGTGCCATGGCTTACCACCCTTTCCACGCTCACCGGCCCACCGACTTCCCCATGTCAGCGTTCCTGGCGGCCGCTCAGCCCTCCTTCTTCCCGGCTCTAGCGCTGCCGCCCGCCGCTCTCACCAAGCCGCTGCCGGAGCACAGTCTGGCCGGAGCCGCCGAGGCTGCCCTTCATCCGGCGCTCACTCACCACCACCAGGCCGCTCACCTCCGCAGCCTGAAGAGTCTCGAGCCGGAGGAAGAGGTGGAGGATGATCCAAAAGTCACACTGGAAGCCAAGGATCTATGGGACCAGTTCCACAAACTAGGAACGGAGATGGTTATTACTAAATCTGGCAGGTAATAACTAACCCACATTTTGCACTTAAATTCGTTATCCTAAAGGCTCAGCATCTAGCTTAATCTTATTGAAGGCTATGTGTATGTTATGATTTTCTTCTAGTTTTGTCTGAGCGAGCAGACCGGGTTGTGTGTGTGCGTGTGTGTGTCCTCATTTACCAGTTTTAAATGTAGAAATATTATCCGTCAAAATGATCTGATCAGGCGTTTAGAGACTGTCCAGGTTAAATGTAGTCTACCGGCGCACGTTAATGCTTTGTCTTGGTATATAAATCTAAATCTATATAAATATTTATCCCCGGTTTGATTTTGATTTCCCGCGTGTGTGCACAGTGTCGGGTTGAAATAGTCTTTCCCAGTCTGTGTGTAAACACGGATTGTGGAAGGTTTAGTGCCCGACATTTTGTTCCCCGTACATGTACATGTTGTTAGACAGTTAAATGTACTTGTCACATTTTTCTAAGCCGTTTTAATTCGGGCTAACAGAAAGAAATTGTTGAAATTGTAGGGGAAATATCCCCTCAGAGCATTAGGTCTATATCGAAATGATTTTACTTTCAAATTCAAATCCTGTTGGGAGAAAAAAAAAATTGGGAGAAAAATTTCAAACAAAACCAAACAAAACATTTTTGCATTTGGGTAAATGTTTGTTACACACAGTCCAGCGCCCCAGTGATCATGTAAGCTGCAATGTATTTGATTTGAGCATTTGATTTTCTTTACTCACTAAATGTATATGAGGACGTATGTAAAATAAAATAGCCCTATGTCTATAGATTAATATTCTTAATAAGGAATCGGGTTTTTTTTTTCTTCTTCAGGAGAATGTTTCCTCCCTTTAAGGTCCGAATAAACGGACTTGACAAAAAAGCCAAATATATTTTGTTGATGGACATTGTGGCTGCTGATGACTGCCGCTATAAGTTCCATAACTCGCGTTGGATGGTGGCGGGGAAGGCCGACCCGGAGATGCCCAAGCGCATGTACATCCACCCGGATAGTCCAGCTACAGGAGAGCAGTGGATGGCAAAACCTGTCGCTTTCCATAAGCTCAAACTGACGAATAACATTTCAGACAAGCATGGATTTGTAAGTAACCTTCTATTGCATGCTACAGTTCTAGTCCAAGCAGAAGGCTGATTAGGCCTGTTTGTTGGCCAAAAGCAGTTTAGGAGACTGACAGACGTTTTACAAATATATGACGTTTTTGGCTCCTTATTTAAAGACATATTTCAGTTATATTTCCGTATTTCACTGCGTGTAACCTAATGTAACATAGATGTGCTCACAATCTTACATTAGGGGAATGTCCCATATAGCCTTACTATAACATCCTGCTACACTCGTACAGAATATAAATCACTTAGTGTTATGAATAATGCCGCTGTTACGCACGCTGAATGCTTCACCCTGAGATTTCGGTTTTATTTATTTATTTATTTTATTTTTGGGGGAATTCAAAATATGGACAGTGACAAATCAGACAAAGAAAATGGGACAGGTCAAGACCGTGTTTGTCTTGGCAGTACTTACGAAGGCCCAGGGCTCCTGAAGTAGTGCTGAAAAGTTTATTTGAAAAAAGATGCAGTAATGTTCTCCACCTTATAGTCGAGCCGAACCTGCGGCCCTGCGCTCTTACACGCGCCTGCAAAACAAATCGACAGGAAACAAATAGAATCATTTACATGCATGGCACAACCATTTGATATCTGTAAAGTCCAACTGGAATACAAGCTTGTGTTTTTCCTTAGACATGTACTCTCTTTCCGAGATTAAACATACTTTTACCTTCTTTTATAAGCTATGACTTTGCCTTTATTTAGCCTCTTTAGGCTCACTGATAGCTGTAGCCTGAAACACACAGGCCTAAACCAGTTAGCACTGCTATTTTGTACAGCTTTCTGAAATTTCATACAACGGTTGATTGTTATTATTAAACATAGGGCTGGTGTGAGATTTACAGGTTTATCTCACGGCTCCCTTTCTGTCTTGTTCTCAGACTATACTGAATTCAATGCATAAATACCAGCCTAGGTTCCATATTGTGAGGGCCAACGATATCCTCAAGCTTCCCTACAGCACGTTCAGGACATATGTGTTTCCCGAGACGGAGTTCATTGCTGTCACTGCCTATCAAAACGACAAGGTATGTAGCCGAAGTACATTAAATGGAACCAATTCTTTTAACTGACAATAAATGTCAAGTTAAGGCATAGTTCAAATAAGCGTCACGTTGAAGAGCAGACATTTCAGTCATGTGTAACTTTTGCTTTTAGTAGGCAAAAAAGCTGCTCTTGTGTCTCTTCAAACAAGTTAAATGTTGATACAACTGACTGAAACAGGATTATCCCAGGCAAGCAATAGCTAGCCACCTATAGTCTACAGGTCTTCACGTTGCACTCTGCGCTGTGATTTATAAAGGGTTTCTTTTTTTGTTGTTGTTTTTTCAATAAAAGCACAAATTTAAAATGTTTATATCTGCTAGTGGACGGTTAACCTGTACACAACCATTTTCCATGGGCAAGTGCGACCTCAGAGCTGATATTAATTGCCCTCTCACTCTCTCTGTGTGTGTGTGTGTGTGTGTGTGTGTGTGTGTGTGTGTGTGTGTGTGTGTGTGTGTGTGTGTGTGTGTGAAAGAAGAAGTTTAGGACTTGACTAAACTCATGCCCTGTAGGAGAGGAAACTAAATCGACAGTGTTCCATTTCCAGCATCTGCTGTTGATTTTGTTTGATTCCCCTCACTATATTTTCGACTTTGTCTCTGTTAGATCTGACTGTAAAGTTAGCATTAAGTGTTTCTTATCTCCCCAACTTAAAAAAAACTCCAAAACATCTACTAAGCTGATATGCATTTAGAACCCTTTGAAATCATAAAGAATCGATTGTAGAGTAAAACAAGAGATTCCATTTCTAAAACAGAATGCCGAATCCTGCAACGAAAGCAAGATTTATGATTCCACAATCAAGAAGAATTGAGAATTTTATAGTAGAACAGAATGTAGAAAAATTCTACAATACAAAAATTTAAAACACTACAATAAAAAGGATTCAGGTTTAAGAATATGCATTTTAATTTCAACCACACCCAAAGGTTAAAATTCCGCACGGCCAGAGTTTAGAACTACTGTATACAAAAAAAAGTGTACAATGTCTAAAATTCTACAACGTATGCAGTTAGGTCCCCACCATGTACACTTTTAGAATTCTACCACATAATGAGTCAGAATTCCACAATTTTAGTATAAAACACCACTATAAAACACTTAGAATTCCACCATTCATACTTTTAAACTTACAGAAATTTCAATTTCAATTACAATTTTAGAAAAATTCACCATCCAATTTTAGAATTCCAACTGATAAAAAGTTTAGATTTTCACCAAATAAAAGTTTTAGAAGCTAAACAGAAACATTTAAAATTCTACCATAAACATTTAGAATTCCACAATAAATGTAAAATTCTACCATATTAAAGTTGATAATGCCAGCACATGCAATTTTAGAATTCTACCATAAACATTAAGAATTCTACTACAAACACTTTTAAAATTCTACCACAAAAATGTTTGTAATTATAGCAAATCATTTTTCAAATTTCAGCACATAAAATGTTCATGATACTATCGTACAAACATTTGCAATTTTGTCACATAAATCTTTCAAATTTCACCCAACCTTTAGAGTACCACCATATGATAATCCTAACATATGAAAGTTTAACAGTTCATCACCAAAAGGTTTAAAATTATATCATAATAAATGTTCATAATTCTAATTATATTAAAAATTTGATACAACAAAAATACTCTGAACTGTTATATACATCTCAAGGCAAAAAAAAAAAACCCCAACCAAATCTCAGTACAACAGGACAGAATGTAGAAATTCTCAATGCAATTAAAAAAATCCACAATATTTACTATTATACATTTAATATTACAAAGAAGTGCAAGGTTGTATTCTACAATACGACTTACAATGAAATAATGCCAGAATAAATCAAACATACGGCAGTAGACACGATTTAGAGTTCTCAAACTGAACTGAATAGAATTTTACTCTTTAATTAATTAAATGTAATACATTTAATAAAACAGAACAAATCTCTTCTGTAATACGGCACTACAGCAGCAGTCAGACATACCGAGAGTTTTACTATGAACCCTATGTATGCATATTACACACACACACACACACACACACACACACACACACACACACACACACACACCATCCGCTATGAATAACACTATTCAGTAACACTATTCTAGCTCACTATTCACTAGCTCACTATTCAAAAAGAACAGTCACAACAGTGTGTGTGTGTGTGTGTGTGTGTGTGTGTGTGTGTGTGTGTGTGTCACTGAGAAGTCATTGAGAAATCACAGCTCCTTTACAAGAACTGAGATACTGAGACCATGCCCCCTTCGCTAAGACAGACACAGAAGCCATGCCTCTGACCAGGAAGTGGATGTTGTGATTTGAGACGAGGCAATGACATTTAGCTCAAATACTCAACACCATGAAACATTTATTCATTTAAAGCTTTTTTGGAAGGGTGACTGTGTGTGTGTGTTTGAAATATTTTCATGTGTGAATTATTTAAAAGGTCAGGGCACCTGCATGCTGCGCTTCGCACCCTGACACAGGGAAATACGACATGGCTCACCGACGCAGCAAAAAAGAAAAAATCGAGCCATGTTTGAGAAGAGAACGGACCCGGTTTGAGCGTCACACATGCAATTTAAGTTTCAGCAAAGCCTTTTCCTGACACTCAGGACTAAAATACGAAGCTCTTCGTGTTTGTCTGGAAGAGACGACTTCACAAAAGCCACGTTTCCATCAACTTCATGTCCATAACATACCCATAATTTATTATTTTTTTCCCTTTAAAACAGATTTTTTTCCTTATAAAAATGCTGTTCATAATTATAGCATTTGGGGGGGAAAAGCTGGTGTGTAAGTTTATCACAGACTGATACCACTGACCAAAACAGAACACACAGAACTAAATTAAAGCAAGACAGTTTGAACTGACACATAATAAAGTACTGCACATTCAGCATGTTTATCTCACAGAGGCTTACAGTCTGGATCTGAGCCAACACCAGCGCTTTGCACTGTCCTCCTTCTTTCACACAAACAAACAAAAATCAGGATCGACTACACACTCACAACCTCCAACTGCTGTACATGTATTGCACACACACACACACACACACACACACACACACACACACACACACACACACACACACACACGCGCACACACAAACAGTGTATTTAGGTAAAGGTGCGTGAGACAGAAAATCTTACTCAAAGACGCAAAATTTTACTTAAGTGAAAGTCAAAAAGTGTCTACATTTAAACATACTCAATGCAGACATAAGTATTTATGTATTCATTCATTAATTGATTTATCATTTAACTTGGAATATCTTCAAAGTTCATGCTGTTTTCCATTAAAACACCTAACTAACTAAGCATTCCCGACCTATGACTAGGAAAAAAACAAACAACAAAACCACCTCCTCTCACTCACTCATCTTCTGTCGCTTAATCCTGTTCAGGGTCGCGGGGGAGGGGGAGCTGGAGCCAATCCCAGCTGATTTCCGTTGAGAGGGAGGTGGGGTTACACCCTGGGCAGGTCACCAATCCACCACAGGGCGACAGACAACCATTCACACTCACATTCACACCTACGTGCAATTTAGAGTAGCCAATTAGCCTAATCCCCTCTGTGCATGTCTTTGGACTGTGGGAGGAAACCGGAGTACCCAGAGGAAACCCACATGGACACGGGAAGAACACGCAAACTCCACACAGAAAGGCGCCCAGGACGACCCTGGGGATCGAACCCTGGACCTTCTTGCTGTGAGGCGACAGGGCTAACCACCACACCACCGTGTCACCCCAATGTCATGCAAGGTTGAAATTGACATAATTACGAGTTCCGAATTCTGAATATGTTGTAAACATGACTCAAAAACGCATTGCACCAGGTGATGAAAACGGCGAGGTTTCTGTGCTAAACAATTAGCGAGGACGACATTTCACCGTTTGTTTAAATACTTCCATTTTTTTGGTGAAAAGAGCTTTGTTTGACATTAATAACAAGTGAAAAGACGACTAACGGACATATCAGCTGGACCAGAAACAGAAAAACAGAAAAACTCACGCACGGCTCTTTAAATTTTTCACAAGTAGGTTCAAATGGAGTATGTTTCTCATAGCTTCCATAATACTTCACTAAGTAAAAATCTTACAAAATAGTGCTCAAGTACAAAATACAATTACTCAAGTATTTTCCACCCCTGTGAATACAAATAAAAACACATCTTCGGTAAAAATACACATCCACAGGAAGCGTTCCTTTGTACCGGGTTTCCAGGTTAAACAGCCGTCCCTCCACACGCCACACAATAAAGAACAGACAATCCCCTCAGTCCACCTCTTTCAGCGTGATGCCAAAACGCCCGTGTGAGGAAAAAAAAACAGGAAAACAGGAAGCTCAGACAGGTCTGACTTAAAAAGCCAAGAAGGAGCCGCACTAAAAATATCCGCTTACGCACCCCAGAGTTCGCCATGGCTGTGGAAAATAAAATGCAAACATGGCTGTGGAAATCATGCTTCAAGAGCATACGTACTGTATAGAAAAGCAATAACATGCACAGGGTTGTACTGTTAAGGGAAAATAATGAGTGACGGGAAACTTCACCACATCCGCTATAACACTATGGAGCGTTGGCATAATGGTGCTATCTAAATGTACAAGAATGGAATTTGATATTTTAAGGGGAAAACAAAATTTAGAACCTATCAAAGACTTAGAGGATTTAATTATTAATTATGAAGAGATGGAAGTGCTTCTAAAAACACTGATGATTGTACAGTAAAGCCCCCCCTTTCACGGGGGCTACGTTCCCAAATGTGCCGCGAAAGATGAAAAGCTGCAATACACAGACCCCACCCCCAAATGCTCTTTGTTAAATAGTTTAAATGATCATCCCACCTGCTTTACAAACATTCTAGACACAATTAAACACATAAAGAAAACATTTGCGAGCATATAGCGAGGTGAATTTTGTGTCGTAGCACTGCTATGGACGAAGAGCTGGGATGTTGGTGATTGCTGGTTGCTTCTCCCCGACCGTACACGTTGTAGCTAGCAGCCAATCACAACCAAGGTTAAATGAATAGGGCAATCCAATTGGCCAGACTCGTTCCTCCAGCCATATTTTTTTCAGTATCCCCCCACCGCGTTTTCATAAACAACGCTACGTGTTCTTTGTCTCTTGTGTAACTATGATCTACACTGTACTGTATTTTATATATTACAAACAAACAAATAAATAAACGAACAAATAAATCAAACATGTGGACACACATCATGCAGAATGAATCAAAGCCTGGGAAATCCATCACTCGAGCGTGGGCCTGGAGCTTCACCACAACCGGTGACCAGAGAACAAAAACAAGTAAAAACAAGAAAGCAGAAAACAAACAGCAAACATACAGTACAAATGTTGGATAAAATGAAAAGCAAAGAAGAAAAGAGATACGATGAGGAAAAAGTTCCAGTGAGAAGCCGCAGCTAAAACGAGCAAAAAGTGTACTCTGAACCGGAAACACAAAATGGTAAAATTTAAAAATGTTAAATTGCAAAAAAAAATGCCCCCCCAAAATTACACATTTTTATTTTTTTCTCTGTTTCCATATTAATTTTTTAAAAATAACATATTAACTTTTAAATATAAAAAAATAAAAATGCATTTATTATAAATGCGTTTATCAATAATAAGCAAATTTATTATTTTTGATAAAAGTTTTTTTTTATGCAAAACTACTGTCGGCAGTTTTTGAGCAAAGCTAATATATTAGCATTAATATTGTGCATTGTAAAAATCCCTTTAAAAATAGCTGACCTTCACCCCTAACGCAGGTCATCAACGGTTCTGACTTGAAATGCTGTTTCTGTCGCCACTAAATTCATTCGCCGTTCCTCAAAATAACAAGTATGAATTAAAAAAAAAAATAATAATAATAATTTAATGTAATTTCCTCACCAAATCAGGCTACAGACCATGTTACTAGCCACCCAGTGATTGCCCATACACACCAAGATAGCGCATTAATTTTCACCCAAAAATGAATACAAAATGATGAAAAACAAGCAGAAATATGAGAACTTTTGCAACAGATCCTGTTTTGAACATCTCATTCATGCACATTATATATATATA
>JAQMCW010000003.1:11330960-11341951 GCA_030068335.1 Chrysichthys cranchii
TTCGCCCCCCCCCCCCCCCAGTTGAGCTGCACATGCTGTTCCTGAGATATTCAGTGATACTGAACCCCTCTGATTTCCATATGAGCTACCTCAAAATACATCCAGGAGCTTTAAATCTGGCATTGGACTGCTGCCAACTGAAGCAGTTCTGCTACAATGGCTCAGGCCTGTCTTGCACTCCAATCTCCCTCAGTAATCAGTTGAACACAACAGACTTTCCATTTAAACTACAGTGAATCTGGTGCTACACAGCAGGACTTTTGACCATATAACCCATGGTTGTAGATATGACTTAGTTATAACAGCACTATCCGGTGTCACCCAAATGACGATGCGTTCCCTTTTGAGTCTGGTTCCTCTCAAGGTTTCTTCCTCTTGCTGTCTCATGGAGTTTTTCCTCACAACCATCACCACAGGCTGCTCATTAGGGATATATGTGGACACACATATACTTATAGATATGTTTATAGATTAATAAGCTTTTAATTGGACTTTATATACTGTGAAGCTGCTGTGTGACAATGTCCATTCTTAAAATCACTATACAAATAAATAAAATTGAAAAAAAAAAAAAAAGTATTATTCAGTAAGTAATGTGGAGTGACCTAAACAAAACTTTCCTTAAGGATTACAAGTCCTCTCTCTATGAGCTTATTTACTAGATATTCTTCAACAAGAAACACTACCGGCATGATTTATTCATGCATGACAGAGACATAATTGTCCTACAGTCAACTTTGTCACCAACAGAGATGAGAACGTCTTTACTTTATCTACATTGAAAAAAACAAAAAAAACAAATGTTTTTCACAAACAACATACTACAAAAACCCAAAAAAATCAGGCTGAAAAATAACACTTTCCCATACCCGCATTCCCAGCATACACTGAGAAGGAGTGAGTGTGTAAGAGTGAGACAGAGTGACACAGGGAGAACATGCGGAAGAAAGAAACACAGAGAGAGAGAGAAGTCGTTAAATCTCTTCAGATTTATAAGGCTGTCTGCATAGATTCACACACACCACATATATGCTTAGATTCCATGTAAATGACTATAGCAGAGCTTAGACAGCGGACATAATAAGCCAATGGCATACGTTACCCTGGAAATAAGCAAACTGCAGGTAATCATAGTGTAGTGGCAGATAGTTCTCCACTGGCGAGAGGCGTCCGGGGCGGGTAGCCAAATCTCTCACGCACTCGTGCTTGCAGTTCAGGACTTGCGTGTAATGATCTGGAAGGAACAATTCAACCTATTAGTTCTGAGCCACTAAGTTTTCTCAGAGGCTTTCCACGTGGTGCATTCCTGGCATGACATTTAGGGGTTTCTGATTATACAATTCAGCTTAAAATGCAAGCAAATCTATAATGCAATATTGTATAAGTGCCTAGTAAGCCAACAAGACATAGTTATCACGCTAGGCTCTTAAAATCCCCCCTCCCACATTGTACCAGTCAACTTAACTTATTTGATCTTTCTCCAGGATCCAATCCCCAATTAAGTGCACTTTATTTATAGAAATGTGGTCAATTACACAGACCCAGCACTATCTTGGGAAAAAAAACCCCAAAAAAATGTTCTCTCTTCGACTCCCCCACTCAATCAAAGCTTGGTGAGATCATCTCAGTGAGCTGAGCACATGAACCAGCTGCATGGTTTAAAGCAGACATGAGCCACCACACAATCCTCTAATCTGGGTTAATTAAAGAGTTACGAAGCATCAAGGCCAAGCTGTACCACTGCTTCAACCGATGATCAGAATTATTATTATAAGTCAGGGTGAATTAACAGTGACCCAAACTATAAAAAAAACAAAAAACAAAAAACAAACACACTGGGAAAAAGATGTTGATCTGTGTCGTATATTTTATTCTTTACCTTTTATACATTTCAATTCACTAGCACAGGCAGACTATTTAAGGCTGGGTTGTATGATGATTTCATATCAATATTATGATTTTGTATTTTCTAAAAAGCATTTTTGGATGGCCAAAAGTTTGTGGACACATGACCTTCACACCAACATGTGGGCATTTCTTAAACTGTTGCAAATTGTTGCCAAAAAGCACACAATTGTATGGAATGTCTATGTATGTTATCATTATGATGACCCTTCACTGGATCCAAAACATGTACCAGCAGGACAGTGCCATTGTGTACAGAGTACGATTCATGAAGACATGGTTTGCCCAGTTTGGAGTGAAAGAACTTGAGTGTCATTGCACAGAACGCTGACCTCAACCCCACTGAACATGTTTGGGATAAACTGGAACGCCGATTGCATGGCAGGCTTCCTTGTCTGACATCAGTGCCAGACCTCGCTAATGCTCTTGTGGCTGAATGATCACAAATCCCTGTTCAAACAGCCACATTCCAAAATCTAGTTAAAGCCTTCCCAGAGGAGTGGGGGCGGTTACAGCAGCAAAGAGCAAACCCGTTTCATCTCAGTGGCCATGGTTTATTTTTCTCCTGCTCAGTGTTAAATATTTATTTACTCATTTTAGCAAGTTCTTCTTTAAATGTTTAATATGATAAACAAATACAATTTTTTATCATTTTTTCTACAAAAAAAAAAAATCATCATATATTTTAATGCAAAAATCCTGTACTGCTGGCTCTTTGTTTAGCAAACCTATACATCACGATACATATCTTGCATCTTAGAAATGTCTTCAAGAAGTGTGATTTATTTATTTATTTTTTTGTCATATCCTCCAACCCTGATATGAGGAAGAATTAAAAAGTGAAGGCAAACATTTAATGGCTTTAATAGAAGCAACTGTGAGTAAATCAACATATCACTTCCACATAGTCCCCATGCAAGACGACCTGTTCTTTGTATCGATCATCTAGCATCTGGATTCCCACAGAGAAGTCTTTTGTCTGCTCCCGAAGCCAGGTGAACACCTCTTCCTTTATTTCGTCATCAGAGGTGAATCTGTGACTGCTCAGTGCCTCCTTCAGTGGACCGAAGATGTGATAATGGGTCAGCACCAGATCCGGGCAATAAGGAGGATGTGGAAGACGTGGGAACCCGAGCCGTCGCACTGTCTCTACTGTCCCTGCTGCTGTAGGAGGACGTGCATTGTCATGGTGCAGAAAGACTGTTTTGGACAGCGTTCCTCTTCTTTTGCAGCAAATTGCAGATTTAAGTTCATCTCTCAGCAATGCACAGGAATTTACACTGTTCACTGTTCAAGCCCATGCACTTGCAAATGCACCAGAATAGCATGTCCCAAAAGAACCTTAACATGATTTTCTTGGGGGAGGACTGACTTTTGAATTTCTTCTTCACTGTTGAAGATACACATCTCCATTCCATGCTTCGTCTTTTGCTCACCGGGTTATCACATAATTAAAAAGTTGCCTTTAATTTTTGATTCTGCCTCGTACTATTGTGCAATGATAAATAAACAACGAAGCATGTAACACCGTTTCCCATAATCATAGGTCCTTCCCTGTATTATTAGTGTGCCATTTCAGACAAATGATTTTAGTGCAAGTAATTTTAGTAACTACTCTTAAAACCATCTAGTTAGTATTAACATTAAAATAGTAAAGAATGAAAATAGTGCTCGATCAGATGTTGAGTGTTAAATATTGAACATTAGCACTATTGTGCTGTGATGATGAGTGCTGAGAAAAGAGAATTTCTGTGTTTGTACCTGAGATGAGCTCAGAGATGGTGTAGCGATAGAGGACATGATCGTGATCCCTGAAGCTCTGTGGCCCCTCACATAGTATTCGACACTCTGCATCTGCTTTGTAGTACTCAGTCAACGCCTCCTCGAAGAGAACCACAGATGCTTCGTAGTTGCCACTATCGTACAGTTGCACTGCAGCAATGAAGGCTCTCTGAACATACAGGCAGTTTCCCATCATTAATCCAAATACAGCTTTAAAAAGTAGACAGAGTAAAACACTGGGCATATGAATTCTCTCAAATGTACTATTTTTTATTTATTTATTTATTTTTTTTGCAAATTTGTTTATAATCAGAGTGAAATTGCTTGGTTTGTGTTAGGGTTTCACAGACTTATAATAAAACAAACTAAAAAGCCAAAAAAAAAAACAAAAACAAAAAACTGGGGAACATATGAGAACAGGTGAGGATGAAAACTGAAAAAAATATATTATTTGTCTTTATTCGTCTTCTGCCGCTTAATCCTGTTCAGGGTGGAGCCAATCCCAGCTGACTTCAGGCGAGAGGCGGGGTTACACCCTGGGCAGGTCGCCAATCCAGGCGACACACAGAGACACACAACCATTCACACTCACATTCACACCTACGGCCAATTGAGAGTAGCTAATTAGCCTAATCCCCTTTGTGCATGTCTTTCGAAACCGGAGTACCCAGAAGAAACCCATGGGGACATGGAGAGAACATGCAAACTCCACACAGAACGGCGCCTTTGTCGACCCTGGGGATCAAACAAAGGACCTTCTTGCTGTGATGTGACAGCGCTAAACACTTAGCCACCGTGCTGCCCCAAAATATTATTATTATTATTATTATTATTATTATTATTATTATTATTATTATTATTATTATTATTAATAATAATAATAATAATAATAATAAGAAGAAGAAGAAGAAGAAGGATAACAACTACTACTACTACTACTACTACAGGTTTACTAGGTCAAATTATGACATTATTCCAGTGTGTTTACAAATACTTTTCTTTTCTGTGCCACTAGTCCTTTTGAATCAGTTAGAGAAAAATAAATAAATAAATACTTGCAAACATCATGTTCCTTGTTCAGCTTGATGGATATCTCTGCTCTCCCTCTGGAAGGCTATGGCCAACACTGTAGAGCTGTTGAAAAGATATCCTGGACAAATTATTTGCACCCCTCACCAGGGTCTCTGACTCTCCTTGGGTCCTGCCATACAGATGAACACAAGAGATTATCAAAGACTAACAATCAGTTCCATGATGGACGAAGCGGTGGGTCACTGAGGGTGTGAGACTAAACTAGCCAGCTGTTTTAAAACATACAATCCTGTCACACTTTTAAGGTTACTTAGTGTGCACTCCTTGTTACATCAGTGGTGTTTGTAAGGGTTAATGTATAGTTCACTCTTTTTTCTTGACCTTTTCTCTTATTTTGCATCATATTTCAGTATGGAAACCATCCATATTCAGTGTTCTACATAGAATCTTCAGGAATTCTTAATTTACCCAGAATTTAATAAAATATGAAATTAAAAGTAATGCCTTAATCATTCAAAATTCACTGAAAAATGACCACCCGACTAAGCAGCCCTCATATATATTTATATATCATGGCATAATTAAGGAAGCCATTAGTAATTCCTAATATTCATTATTTTGGATCTGAAACTTGACAGCATGGTGGGGCAGTGGTTAGCAATTTCACCTCAGAGTAAAAGGGTTATGGGTTCGACTGGGGCCTTGGTGCATAGACCCTGCATGTTCTCCCTGTGCCTGGTTTCCACCCCAAACCCCAAAACATGTAGATTAAGTCAACTGGCTACTCCAAACTACCCATGGGTGTGATTGTGAGTTTGAATGGTTGTTCATCTTTAATATTAGCCCTATGACTACTTACTTTTTATGCTGGTTTTATGTTTAATTTGTCACCTGTCTGCATATGCTACAGCAGTATTACAAAGTTTCCAAAAAATATGTCATTTGGGTCAAATGTCCCTCGGCAGTGCAAGCAAAGTGCTTCTGAAGCTGTAGAGGGTGAAAGTCACAGACATTTGAAAATGCTGATGATGTAATAGTCGTTGTCAAAACACATAAGGCTTGACAGTGACAAGTGTAGATGACTGCTTTTTTCACTTTTTCTTTATTTCATTGTACTGAATCAGCAATTACCAAGATGTCAGTTGCTGCAAACAGAGACATTTAACATGCTGTGTCCATTGCTGTTGATGTGTCTCTTCACTGAAACAGTAAAATCATTCATACTTAAGGTATGACTATGTTCAGAAGCTATGTTATTTCTTCCCTTGCAGGTGAAGTAATAAGCAACACCTATGGTGATGTAAATTGAGAAGGATGACAACATTTGATCATTTAGGTCTGTATTTCTAGTGGTTGAATTGATTAATTTGCAATTGGAGCATCTTGAATGGAGCTCTGAGATAGACTGGAGACCTGCCCAGGGTGTACCCTGCCTCTTGCCTGAAGACACCTGAAACTGTCTCCAGCTTCCATGAGACCTTGCTTGATAACCGGTATAGATAATGGATGGACAGATAGATAGATGGATGGATGGATAGATAAATGGATGGAAGAATAGATAGATGGATGGATGGATGGATGGATGGATGGTTGAAGAAGTACCATAATTATATATTAGGAGGATCAAATAATTCACACCTGACAAACATGCCTTTGATGTTGTTGTCAGGACTATAGATAATGAGTTATAAAGGTCTTTAAATGAAAATCATAGTTTAAAAAAGGCTCTGTATTTGTTAGTGGGGGGAAAAAGTAGAGCAACATTTTTTAAAACTACAGCATGGTGGTGCAATAGTTAGGTTGTTGCCTCAAAGCTCCTGGGTCCCTAGTTTGCTCCTGAGTTTGGGTCACTGTGCAGAGTCTTGCATGTGCCTGAATTTTTCTTCTGGGTTCTTTGCCTTTTTCCCAAAACATGTGCGGGAGGTGAACTGACCATGCTAATTTGCCCCTAGAAGTGAATGAGCTTGTGAATATGTATGTACATAGTGTGTTGGACTCGTGTCCTATTCAGTCTGTGTACCTACCTGGCTTCCAAATTCACCCAAATCTTGATCAGAATAAAGTGATTACTAAAAAGAAATAAATGAAATATTCTTCAGGTGACTGTAAATTTCAGTGCAGGACATGCGAGACTGTCGGTAAGAACTCCATAAAACAACTCCATAGAGACGTGAGAAGATGTGATATGGTCAGATGAGTCACCTTCACTATATTCTAGACAAGTGGACAAACGCATCTGTGGCATAAACTAAGAGTATGGTGCCTTAATGCTTGACTGAGAAGGACTTGTGTATCTGTTATGCTTTTGGGATCATTTTGCTAGCATGTTTTTTAGGTCACTTGTCCCATTAGAGAGAAGGATCAGTAAAAATTAAGACAAAATTGTTCTGACTGATCATCGTCTTCATCTTCTTTTCTATCCTGATGGGAGAGGTAACTTCCAGGACAATAATGTCTCATCCACAGGGCACAAGGGATCACTGAATGGTTTGATGAGTAGAAAATGTTATGTAAATCACATTCCTTGGCCTCCATAGTAACCAGATATCAACCAATCTGAAGATCAGTAGGAAATTTTGGGGTGAAGCATTAGACACTGCTTGCATGTTCAACTTAAGCCCTAAATTTCGATTTAGCATCCCTGTATGTAACCTGCTGTAACCTGTTTTCTTGCTTTTTACATTCAAAACCTTATACTCAAGGTCCTGTCAAAGGAAACCCCTGAGTTGTGGGGAAATGTATAGTAAATATATTATTATAATAATAATCTTTTATATATTACAAATACTTTAAAATCTCTGGCACTGGAAGGAGAAGAGAACAGTCAATTTCAGTCCAAACATATAGAGGGCCTCTGGGAGCAAGGGCTGTCCACTGTGTCAAATTAGCTGTGAATATAAATTAGATGGTGGGAAAGCCAGCTAATGGGGTTTAGACATTATTTCAATCACAGTATGCCTGTTTCCAAAACACTGTCTGAATTTCCTCTTCTATGCACCATTCCACCATTGTTGTTGCTAACATTAGATAAACTTTCTGCACACAAGTTGTTTGAACCTGATCTTTCAACTTTCTCCATCTGGCCTGTATGACCAGGCACTCAGAATAATCCATACAAACACAGACACAGCATTTTTATGAATCTGACAATACATGCATGGATGGCAGGCTGGTCTGGAAGAGTTAGCCATGTTGGACACATAAGCAACTAGCTAAATATGTTCTTTTTATGCAACTTAAGCATAAAGCATCTAACCATGCTTCTTTAAATCATAACAACCCCAGGTCTGCGTTACCTATTCTACCATAAAGTGTCTATCTGGCCTAATGAACTACCTTCAGTAGTTGCCAGTATGAAGCTAATCCACAGTCTTGCATAGCCAGACACTGCTGGCTCATGTTTCATCCCTCCAGGAATCTTTTTTTTTTTTTTTGTGCATTTTTTTGCTGTTGGAATCTTGTTACTCCGTCATAAAACTTTCTGCAAAATAGTAATTCCTAGAAGACTACATTTTAAAAAAATCCCTGCAAAATAAACAAAAAGAAGTCATCCAACAAATCAGACATTAGGATGTCAGGATTTGCTAAAAATCAAGAAGCTAGGCCTAGTATATTTCTTGTAAACCTATACTTTTAAGAATAAATAGCCACTCAAATGCAGAAGCAATGTTACTGATAAAACTAAATTTAAAAACAAGTGCCTTATTGGTACAATCTACTGCACAACAGAACAGATTATATAATCATATTGTTTGTTATGAGGAGATTGGCAGAGATAAAAAGGTAATAAAGAAATTTCCATGTTAGAATAAATAAAAGAAGATAGTAATTGCTGTACTAATGGGGTGGTTGTAGCAGCACAGTTTGCATAAAATATAAATAAGCTACATTTATATGATCACTACTGCTCACCTGCTCTCTCGCTGGCCCTGCACATGCAATTTCATGGCTGTCTGAGCAAAACATGCTCAAAAATGTGAACTAAAATTTGAGAATAAAAAATTATATATATTATTCAGTTTATATTTTTAGTTTTTCACATGAAATGAGGCACGTTGTAAACTTTCAGTTCGCTCTGAAAGTGTTGGAATGGCAAGAGCAATTGGTTTTTTTGCTATACACCAAAGACATTTGGGTTTGAGATCAAAAGATGGATATGAGATGGTCGATTAGAATTACATCTTTTATTTTCTGATATTTACATTTTGATGTTTTACTTAGAACATGGCACCTTTTCTTTAAACAAACCCAAAAATATTGGAACATTTGACTGAGAGCTGATTCTTGTTGCCCAGGTGTGCCCTAGTAAACTGTCTGTTTAAACCACTTGAAAGCTGAATTTGTTGTTAAAAAGGAAAAACCAACATGAAGACCAGAGAGATTTTGAAGCTGGATAAAGAGGGAAAATCAATCAGCATGGGAATTTGGCATAGTCAATACAATATTTTGATAAAGAATGAAACCACTGTTGTAAAACCACCAGACATCAAACAAGTTGACCAAGTAAAACAACAACAGTTGATGACAGAAATATTTGTGAAAGCTGTGAAGAAAAGCCCAAAACAACAATCAGTGACATCACCAATAGTCAATGATAGGACAGGGGTGACACCTTCACAATCCATTGTTCGAAGAAGCTGAAATATAAAGGCAGTACCACAAGATGAAAACCATTCATCAGTAGTAAGAATCGGAAGTTCACATCGGAATTCACAAAGAAATAGAGATGATGAGCCCCAAAAATTCTGGTACCAAGATTAACCTTTACCATTGTGAGGGAAAGACTACAGTGTGGAGAAAGAAAGGATCTGCTCATAATCCAAAACAATAAACTCTTTGGTCAAGCACGATGAAGGTAGTGTCATGGTTTAAGATTGAATGGCTGCTTTTGGAACAGGTGCACTAATCGTTATTGACGATGTAACTCATAATGGTAGCAGCAGAATGAATTCAGAAATCTCCGGAAACTTCAGAGTTCTCTTTGCCAGTTTACAGAAAAATACATCCAATCTAATTGGGAAAAACGTTCAGGACAATGATCCAAAACACACTATCTACACAACACAGGACAGCAGTGGAAGAAAACTGGAAGATTTGAGCCTGACCAAGTCAATCACCAGAAACTGAGCACATATTTGACCTTGAGAAGATGAAACTGAAGGGAAAATCTGAAATTCTGACCTATTGTCTCATATTCATCTGTTGATGTCAAGCTCAACTGTCTTCAGTGTATAGCAAAAACAACTGACAAGTGAATGGCCATGCCATTCCAGTATATGGTATACAACAAAGTGTTTCAGCTATTTTTAAACTATTTTTCTATTTCCTTTGTGTTTAATTGCATGCAAGATTTGAAATGATATACAGCATTGTGTCTGCAGGCATACTGAAAAAAAACAAATTCAGGCCAAACACAGAAAATAATTTCTGCCGAGACTATTCAATCGGCTTTGTGCCTTTGGACACATATTTACAGTAGCTCTAAGAAATTTAAAGACAGTCAAGATGTGTACTAAGTCAAAATGTGTTATGATCATATAATGAACATTAGATGTCCAATGATCACTTCATAAATAATATAACCATCTGTCATATTTTACATTACAAACAGGATAAACACATTTTATACATACAGTATTAACACTAAATGTGGTATAGGGTGATACTTAATAAACCACTGCATTTAAACAAAGATATATTTCCATCTTTGCTTGATAACAGAAAAGGATTACAGAAACATCCTAAGGTTAGAGACTCTAACAGCTGTCTTCATCTTCAGGACAACCCAGTGGTGTCTATCTTCAGGATTACCCATATCTGTTTTTCCTATAGTTGACTTTCTACCATTACCTGTGTCACTGATTATGTTTTTCTTGCTTGATAGTCAACCTGTACCATAACAGTGTCTACTTACATGTATAATAGTGTTGTATTTATTTATATTGCATTAAGGAATACAGACACTAAATGATGAAGACTTTTGGAAAAGCTCATTGACATGTCACTCATTGAATAAATGTTTATTAGCAACTCTGGCTCTGACTTTGGAGAAGGATGAATGAAGCAGTTTACCTTCCTATTTTTAAAATAATCTGTAGCCTATAACTTCCAGCATATAGCCTATCCCTACAATACCTATACCTCACTATACAGTGCACTCTATCTATGTATCTATCTATCTATCTATCTATCTATCTATATATATATATACAGACGTGGACAAAATTGTTGGTACCCTTCTGTTAAAGAAAGAAAAACCCACAATGGTCACT
>JAQMCW010000003.1:11347290-11373430 GCA_030068335.1 Chrysichthys cranchii
ACACACACACACACACACACACACACACACACACACACACACACACACACACACACACACACACACACAGCTGAGGTCACGTCTAGTGTTATGATGTTATGCTGGTTCCAGGGCTGCTGGTCGCTGAGGTTTCCGTAGTCATGGCAACGCTGGAAGGTCACCCAATGAATGGCCGCACATACGGAGAGAGACTGCGTGCAGAGATGTGTGTGAGATGTGTGTGAGATGTGTGTGAGATGTGATGACAGCTGGATGGAACATACTTAGAGAACATCAAAAGACAGAAATATAAATACTGAGAGGTAAAACTGAGAGAAGCAAAACTGCATGACAAAAGCAGATGAGAAACGAGAGAGAGAGATTCGTATACACTGTAGGATCAGGAGTAGTAATTAGCTTATTAGTAATACACCTAATGTGTATTTAAATACCTACACGCCTATTAAATATTCAAATGGATTGAGAGTTATATTGCTATACGGTATATTGCTCAAGCTTTGGTACAAAGTGTGTGAATAAATGGATTTGAACAGTATAAAGAAAAGAGCACTAAGACAACAACAACAACAACAACAATAATAATAATAATTACAACACTGTTGTTGCTGTTAATAATAATAAGAATAATGCGATGATGATGATGATGATGATGATGATTATTAATCATAATAATAATAACAACAACAATAATAATAATTTGATTATTATTGTTGTTGTTGTTGTTATTTTTTATAATTACGTCATAAAATAACGTTATAATTATAATGTTCTTGATGTTAAGTCATCTGATAGCTTACCATCACCAATTTCATTTGTGAACATTCACGTAAATATGAAGAACTACAAGGTTAGTTTGGCCCCAGCATGTTGCAGGCGATTCTTTTACGATTGTGCTAACAGTAGGTCGCAGCGCCTGTGTGCAGTCTTAAACGTGTGACTTTTGGGTATTAATGGAGAGGAGAGACAATGCCTTTATTTGGGAACTAAATCATATTTCAAATAATTATATTTTTGAAGAGATCTAGAAGCTAGTAGGAGCCTTTATTTTTCAAGAGCAGGAACCCCACCAGGATTATGGAGCCTTTCATCATGACCATAAAGTGAATTCTCCGAATAACACAGGGTTTGGGTTTGCTTTTTGTTTTTTTTTTAATGAATTTCGAATGAATTTCATTTGCACACAGCCACACCGGCAAATATTTCCTCAAATATTACACATCGCTATTAGGCTTTTTACCTCTGTTTTTAATCACACGTGGTGATATGGAAATGTGTGGACATTATCCAATCACAAAGTATTCCTTTTGGGGGGAAAATACCTAAGAGCACGTGTTATGAATAAATGATGGAGGTTTTTAGAAAAGAAAAAAAGAAAGAAAAAACACGCACTGTGGCATCAGTAATGATGGATGTTGCGTTAGACTGTAAAGTTTTGGAAAATCTCCGTGTCCGTTTAGACCCACACACACACACACACACACACACACACACACACACACACACACACACACACACACACACACACACACACACAAAGAAGAAAAGCTAACGCTGCTCCTGCTTCTAATTTTTAGACCACGTGACGGTGGGAGTGAGTGAAGGTTCAATTCTCTTTCAGAAAGCCAGCTCAATTCAGCCCCTATAATAAAATTCATCCTCTTTATAGCGACATCTTCCATAGCACGGTGCGGTAGCTAGAACGCTCCTGTTTGCAGAAATCCCCACAAAAGGCACTCAGAGGTTTTGTACCCGATTCAACCTAAAGGTAAGAGCGTTTTTACTAACGTGTCGTAGAGACAGGGCACCATGAGAAACACAGGCTTCAGTGAGTCCATGTACAGTAGGTGATGGCAGTCTGCTGGAGGAGGAGAAGGTGGAAGTGTTAGCCTAGCTCAGGCCTTGTGTACACATCAGCTAATCATCTTACACTAAAGGCCTTAACAGAGGACCAGACACGGGCTAAACCTTCATCATTGTTCTAATGAGATTATTTACACATTACTCCCATCTACTACCAGTTAAGTTCATTTAATGGTCGGATGATTAACGGGTAATTTGAACCATCGCACAGGAAAGAAAGTGTCGCTTTGTTGGCCACTGTGATGTCAGACCTGTTACTCAAAAAGTAGACAGAAGAAGATCAGTGTTATTCTCTGTACACAACACTAAATGCAGTGATGTCCGGGGAGTGAATGAAGTTGTAGGCCTTGGTGTGGAGGGGGGCTTCACACTGATTTTAGGCGTTAAATCTTCTGTATGTTTCATGTAAACCATACGAGTCATCTAACATTTCTAGTTATGTGATATATGAATAAGTGGTAATTGATTATATTAATCTTACTGTGATTTTTATTTGATTTTTTACGGACTGTTGACCTGTTAACTCAATCTCATCTTCTAAATATACGTATAAACATGCAAAAACAAACGACAAAAAACAAAAAAACATAAAACAAAACAAAAAAACCCCACCCGCAAATAATAATAAAATTAACGTATGACCACGGCCACAATAATAATAATAATAATAATAATAATAATAATAATAATAATAATAATAATAATAGTAGGAATCGGAATAAGAATAATCTATTATTATTATTATTATTATTATTATTATTATTATTATTATTGATATTATTACTATTATATTGTTGCTGTAGTATTATTCGTTAACAGTTATATCATCCCTTACAGTGACTGAACAATAAAAAACAAATATTAAGTAGGCCTAATTTATTTGAGGCAGCTCATTTAATGGCAAAACAACAAACACTGATTTCATTCACATTCAATATCATTATTATTTCAATTGTGCACTGGTATGGTCAATAACGTGTCATTTTGAATAGGCCTATTTTGGTACATTTTTAGGCAAGGCTTAGTTAGACTATTATATACTTATAACGATATTTCTTATCTGAGCCGGGCAGATGTGAGAACGAGCAAACAGGCTACAGATGTTCTGAGTATTTAAAGAAAATGATGAAGTGATATAGCCTAAGAAGCATCCTTTGACCTTTGGCTTTAATCAGATTACTTAGTGAGGTCTCCTTGTCACACCTGAAATACTTTTTGTCGAGTTCGTTAATGGAGAAGAATTTGGCAGGAGCATCGTTGTGTCATTATCCAGTAAAAATGAAATAGTGTTTTGGGAGAGACAGATCCAAACCGTTGCCCTTCATTTGCTCGTGTCAGCAGCAGAAGGAAAGCCAAGGCTGCACCGGCCTGCCAGGTGATTTATCGATCTTTCAGCGTTATGCTTCGAGCAATTTACTCCAAAACCGCAACCATATTTCATAGGGAAATGTACAGGCGTTTAAAGCAAAATCCTCAACCACTTTCAAATGAAATCCCGTGCGTACAAGATACAAATAAGCAATGGAAGAAAACAAAAAGCACACAGCGGCCTGTCAAACCATAACAAATATATACTACTTACTGGATGCTACTGTACTCTCTCTCTCTCTCTCTCTCTCTCTCTCTCTCTCTCTCCCCCTCTCATATATATATATATGATTTCTTGACATTTCTGTCATTCAGTCTCATTTAACGACATGCCCCAGGCAGGATGTGTCCTTGACCTTGAAGCAGACTGCACACTCTTAAACAGTATTTAGTATTCAGTATTAGAATTCAGTATTCTCTATCCGGATCATTCTGTAACAGCTTTAATTCCTGGGGACTTTAGACTAAAGTCTGACTATGCACTCAAACCCTCTAACTCTCAGCAGTCTGTAATCTCAGTCTGTAATCTCTAGTCTCTTAATGAATGTGAAACTGAGCTGCTGATTTCGCCATAAGCATCAACACTTTGGGAGGGAGAGATGATCACTGTCCTCTCTCCATCGGTTTTGCGCCTGGACTGATATGTTGATTTCTCCCGAAGAGGACTGAACAGTCCGAGGAACAGTCTGAGGGCCGCTTATAGGTGTTATTATGGAGTGCGACGTCAGCGATGAGCCCTGTGAGGGAGGGGGAGCGCGTGAGAGAGCCCTGTAATTCACCCCTACTGTCTTAACAAATCAAGCTGGTCGGCATGTAGTCTCCTTGGTGCATTCTCAACAAAACCTTGTGTAGGGAGCTCTGCTCAAAGCCACCAGTGCGGCTGAGCTGAGAGTGCTGAGCTTCGTTTCGGGGAAGCTTTATCGGTGTGTTTTGATGAGCTGAGCTGAGCGCGAGCACCGTTACTCCGACTTGACGCAGGAGATGCTGAACAGGCAGCGCGCGCTCTAACCGGAACGTAACTTCCTGCCGGATCGCACCGAGGACTCGGTCCTGCTTTCTGCGAGGAGATGGAGGAGGAATTCAGCACGTAATAGGCAATTTAATGAGGTAATATTTATAACACCAGTTGTGCACATTTTGGATTCCGTCAAAAGGATCAAATTACAGCTTGAACTACAACTCAGTTCATTCAGCTGAGAGGATTGGAAGTAGGGGATTTTATTCTGCTTTTTTTTTTTTTTTTTTTTTTTTTTAAATCATTTGTATTTAATCAAATCTACTTCTGCATGAATATTGTAATGGGTGATGGTATTGAACCAGGGGTCAGAAGCTCCTGGTGCCATGCAGAGCTGCAGGCCTGGGCACTGTTCAGCCTCCAGTCCAGCTGGTGGGGACTGAAAATAAATACAGCCGAAATAGCACATGAATTTCATTCAGGCCTACAAGCCTTTCTGACCGTTTAAAGCGTTTAAAAAGAGTTCAGATATTTAAAAACAAAACAAAACAACAAAAACACTAATGTGTACATTAATCCATAATCAAAGAGGCATAATAATAATAATAATAATAATAATAATAATAATAATAAGAATAAGAAGAAGAAGAAGAAGAAGAAGAAGAAGAAATAAGATAAAAGGGTCTACAATAAAAAAAAAAATTTGATAATTAACAATTTTATAAAGACATCCACAAAACAGATTTATTCAGTGGTATTAGAAATCCGCAAGCTCTGATTAAATGACTTTAATTACAAGTGATTCTGTTCATCTTTATATTATGCTATGCTGCTGCTTAAATTAACCTATTAAATAGGACATATTTAATGATGTTAAGTAGATGTGTTACTTTATATGAAATATTCGTTGTAGTTATTTCACACTGCCTTCTACGTAAAAGGGAGAGAGAAACACTTGGTGGGCCTATTCACAGATTATTTGCTGTGGTGGTGGTTTATACAGACACGAATGATGTTTGCTTTATAAAGGCCAGTTTGTCTTTACTAGAAATTAGACAGGATTATGATTTTTCTTTTAAAAAAAATATCAGTCAACATTATCGTAACTATTTAAGTCCACAAAATGGACAAACACAATACAAGCGCAATGTGGTTTAATGTGTAATTTATGGTGAACAAAATAGCAAAAACGACACTAGGCATGTTTATTATCGTTCCACGACAGGAAACTGTGATTACTAAATTATAAGTAGCCATTTTTCAGTATCTATAATAAGCAAAGTTGAAGTCTACAATGCTTTGATTATCAGTCATTTAGCTATAAACTACCCACAACAGAGGGTAGTCTTCTGATTTTCTAGACCTGATTTGAGTTTTTTTTCCTGATATATTTACCAGCAATCGCAATAAGGTTGCTGAGCATGGAACTGGAAACTCAGTGTTTACTTTCGCAAACTGAGATGAAGGATTGTGGTGCCCATGCAGTCATAAGCATGTCCACCAATTTCTGGCAAAAAAATATCTGATCCATTTCCTCACACTGGATGGGAACTTTGATGATCGGTTCTGTTACAAATCAGTGTCCTTTTGAGCCTGAAGCACATCATAGCGGATGAGGGCTATAGTAGAAGATGGCCGACCAGATGGAAATTTATGAGAGCTGTCGTAATAACATGCATCATACCTGTATTATTCAGCCAAATCCAGACCTGGAATGAAAGCTTCAAAAAGCCCCAAATCATCCCCTGTTCCTGTCAATCACAGACACAGGTCATTTTAGCTTTCTAAAAATACAGAATCCTGTGGCAACAAAAATCAAGCACAAAATGGTACTGATACTCAATTTTAGCACCTCAGGGAAAGACGTGCATGCAAGTTCGCCTATCTCTCAGGACTTTGGATTATAGGTCCTCCAAACCCAGTGCGCAAAAAGCAGTATCTTCCAAGAATAGTTTAGCGGATTATATGTCTAGAGTGACAGAGATATAAACACAGCTCTCGCTCACTGGGTTTAGTTAAACAGTGTAAGTGAAAGGCACACTTTGGACTGGAAAAGTCAACGGCTGACTTGCTGCAGGTTCACTGTGGCTGTCAGGCCTTATCTTTATTAGCTGCAGCAAATGTCTGCCCAAGTTTACATGCAATCCTGCTCCTCTCCTTTTATCTGAAGGGTGTGCACTCACACTGTTTATAGGTGTGAGATTAGAAGGAAAAATAGGTACAGGGCTTCAGCACATGAGCGGTGGGCTAGTTGGAATAGGCAACGCAGGGACACCAGGCTATGGTGATAACGTTATTATAAACCGTACCTTTCATGTGATGTTTGTGTGTGAGCAGTGAAGGGTCGTGAGAGAGGGGGTTCAGATGGTGACCTCTGTTAATGGAATCAGCAGTGTTTAGGCCTTCTAACATAAAACTGTGCTGTAATGTTGGAAATATAAATATTTAGGCAGGCAATACTTTAAGAACAAATGGATCTCAACCTTTTCCATGAAATTAAAAGGCCAGGTCATATTATGACATTTTCTCTTAAGAATGTAAATGTTAATCAATTTTTTTAAAGCATTTATGATGTGATATTTATAATATCACTAGACTCTCAAGGACAAAAATAGAGGCTATACGTCAGTGTTTCCATTCATCCAGCACAGGTAGCTTTTTCCCCATAAGAAAATTTTAAAAAATCGTATATAAACTAAATAATAGTTACTTAAATTCAATTTAATAGTTAATAGTAACACATTGATTAAATTCTGTGTAAATGCTTCTTACTATTATTCATATTTGAATGATCTTATTCATGTTTTTAATGTTAGTAAATTTTACATATAAAATAATAATTATAAAATGTTACAGTGGTAATGTTTTCTTACACTATAACACTAAAAATAAAAGATTATTGGATTTTAAATTCCCTGTCTCAGGTTTACATTTTTAAATGCTGTAAATTATTTATTCAGTTTATTATAACTTGGAAGTGAGAATTATGGATATCTAAAGATTTGGCTCTGCCATGCCATATTAAATCGTTAAATGTAGGTTTAACAAAGATAATTCAGTTAAACAAACCCTTTTAAAACAATAGCTTAAACAACTGATGGTAATAAATAGTAATTATGTTTAGGTGAAATTATTATTATTAATGATTTATAATGATTACTATATATTTTTGTGCAATGAATGCTAAAATATTAGACTATTTTGTAATATTGACACGATATTATAAATTATAACAATACTCACTTGGTACATTTCTATAAATTTTTTCAGAGATGCTCCAAGAAAAGGCCCCAGCTGTGGCTGATGAAGGTGTGACTGTGGCACAGGCTGGTGAGCTTGCTGAGCTTGCTTCTGACTCTTCACATCTGGGATTGCCTGTGGCCCCGAGCATCCACCACAACAATGAAGTCGACCAGGCAAGACAATGCTGACACTCTTTAGACTGCCTTCTTGACACAGTGAAAAAGTGACATAATTTTTAAAAGAGCATACTATATTTTTTTTCATAATTTCAGCAATAGATTAACCCTTTATATGGGTAACTAATTGAAATACTTGGAAATTCAAAATTTTAACCCTAGAGTGTTATTGGAGGATATTAAAATATATAATATAATTTTATTTTTTTCATTTTTATGTTGAAAATCAAGATCAATAGAGTTACCATATATGGCCAGTGTAGGGTAAAATGACCACTCCGACCTCACAGAGAGGCATGGAGGGCTTTTTTGGATATCTGTTCAAGTTACCAAATATGGTTCTTTGCCCAATAAAGGGTTAAGCAATCAACTTTAAATTCCAGCTGCATTTCTTTGCAAATAAAGTAAGATCAAGTTCTTTTTAAAACAACAACCTGAAAACTGAGTGCTGTACTAATCTTTGTATCGTTTCTGTGCATGAAGAACATCGAGAACATCAAAGTAATTCTTCATGAGAGGGAACTTTGGAAAAGGTTCCATGAGGCAGGAACAGAGATGATCATCACTAAAGCAGGCAGGTGAGTGAGTTAACTTAAACTTTCAGTTAAAATTCTGAGAACGGGAATATGCAGGAATTATCACTTTTTTTTTTTGCTTTGGGACACTATCTTTTGTTAAAAAAAAACAGCATACAAAAATGTACTGAACGTTGCACTGAAATGTTAGAACGAATTAAATATGAATGAGAATTCACTTCTAATATCATGACCACATAAAGGATTTATAAAGTTTGGTTCTACCACCATAAAGCAAGGGTGAATTCCTATGTCCATGCATGTTTAATTGGAAACACAAATGTCTGCCTGGTGTGTTAGATTTAATGCACAGCGTGGATTAGGAGCAGAAGCTTGAGCATTAAGCAGAGAAAGAGTCAATAGTTTCTGCCAGTCGTAGCCTGCCATTTCTCAAGGTTTCTATGTGGGAAATGTATAAGGTCACCACAATTTTTCTGTAATGCTGTAACCTTGTGAAAAATGGGCCCTCCCTTATCCAGCTGATAGAGTGCACATCAATTCCTCTTTGAAGAGCTAAGCAGTGCAATATCACAGCTGCAAGGGAGATTGTCTTCTCAGGCAATATTTCTACAATAGTTGAACACGATTTCAATGCGGTTTAGGATAAAAAAAAAAAGTCTGGTTAGATTTGGTGAAGTAAGACAAAAGTTTGTTGGGTTTTTTTTTTCTGATTAAGAACTATTTACCTGTTGGTGAACTGTAAATCAGAAAAACAGACATCGCCAAAGTACCACTGTGAATGGTTCCTGTTACATAAACAGGGACTGATTTCATGCAGTGGTTCTCATCATAGTTTTAAGTTACCAAGGGTGTCAAGTTGTGTCTGTGCTGTATAATCTTTCACTTTACTGGCTCATGCTGGCTGTTTTTCAGCACAATAACAATCTGCATTGTTAGAGGGCAGTGTGGATGAAGACGAATGATACAGTTATGACCAATCTACACCAAAATGCAGTGCAAGCTCCATTAAATCTAAAATGCTACATTAAATAATTAATGTAATTAATGTCAAATTACATAATAAATATTAATTTTTAAATGTGCATTCTGGTTACAAATGAAGACAGAAGATAAAAGGAGACCTAATAGGGGACGGTGATGCAATGTGAACTGCATGACTCTAGTTTTAATCACAATAAACTCTGTACGATAGAATGTTGACTGCAGGTCGAGCTAAATTAAATATTTCCAACACAAGTTGTCTAAACCGGAGACTTGATAGATTGTTGATCATTTTTGTTCAGTCTTTTAAGCAGCAAGACTGCATCTTTATGGCATCATTAACATTTGAACCCGAATGAGATAATGTGTTGTTGTTAGGGGAAAAAAAAAGAAAACTATTGAAAAATGCTAGAAAATCTGTTCAACAAATCAATTTGTATGTCCTAAATGGCAATGCACATAAAATCATACCAATTTCAATAAGTGCAAATGATACTGTGAAATTTGAAAACTAGATTATAAATTTACTGGAGTGTGGAATTTATATGTTTATACTACTGTTACTTTTCATTCTATAAGGCTGTCAAATGTTTTAGAAGATAGTTATCTCTGCAGCATCTTATTTAATATTTTTATCTAATGGCTCCATTAACAACCTCATGCTTCCTTCTGGATAAAGGCATATGCCACATGAATAAATGCAAATATTTCCGCAGATTCAGATAAGATTTTTTTTTCCTGTGCCGAGAAAGTGAAAAGTACAAAATTGTAGTGCATCAATGAGTGAGAAAGCAGTCCACACCCTTAGGGTGTCTATTCTACACAGCTGAACTCTGGAAGAACTCCTCAGCCTGATTGTGAGTGGCTTGTTATTGCATGAGCATGTCCAAGACTCCAGCGTGTTCATGGCTGTTGAGAGTGAGAGCAGCCGGCCGGTGTGAGCCAGCTCATTGTACACACGCCGTCAGCGGGCGTGCTTGGGGGCACTGATCAGCGTCTCCCAGGCTCCAACGGGCCCCAGTGCTCCATCATCCCCATCTTTTTGATCTTTGCTTTGCTGCCGCTTCCCACAGACAGGATGGATCACTGGCGGAGTAGACGTGCAAGAGAAAGAGAGAGGGAACACGCTAAAAGAAACAGCTGGCAGTACGCGTATGCTGACACACTCCTTATCCTCTACCATTCCACACGTACACATACTAAGTGTAAAGAGGATGCATCCATATAGAAGCATTAGGCTAGAGGGAAAGTCATAAATATTAAGGAAAATACTTCATGGTTATGGTTGAATAAATTTGGAAATTATACATCCAAGGTTACTCCAGGCCGTTTAAAGCAAGGAGCCTGACAACGTTAAAAATACTTCTTTACAGTATCCGTCAACCAGCCTCTTTTAGCATTCATTATAGAAAAAAAAAATTACACAAAGAATAATAATAATAATAATAATAATAATAATAATAATAAAAAACATTCAGGGAGATGTCCAGAAGGAGAAAAGACACTGGTGACAGCCAGCTTCAGAGTACAGTCTTACAGGGAGCTCTGTTCCCGATCGTCCCACAGCTTAAAGCACCTCTCTGGGATTACCCCATCCAGCTTGATATCCACGATTGGATTTCAGTGCTGGACCAGACACTGATCTTACCTCACTGCAATCCCAGCTCTTGCTCTGGGTATTAGAGCTAATGTTATCTTGGCTGCCCTTCACATGCCACTCTTCAGCCATGGGCCTTTGAAGCTTTTCTCCGCCACACGAACCTTGAGAGCTTGTACTTTTGCAGCCATTTATTTAGAATATACAGACAGTTATAAATGTATGACTGCTGGTTGAACCTGTTGTCAAAGGAAGCTCCAGATAAACCAATGCTCTATGGTGGAACTTTTGGAGGCCAGTGACATGCGTGCTATATAAACTGCTGTCCATTCTGAGCCACCATTAAAAAGCACTTAAGGTTTATATGGGCACTAGTTCCTTTTGCATCTTACTTTGACGCACATGGGATGAAATAAGGGCCCCCCCCCCCAAGATTGGTCATTGAAGGTAGCGCCATTGATGTATTTTATCACTGGTATGTCTGGTATATTAACATTCTGTCTGTCATTCTGGCTTTTTTGTGTTGCTAACAGATTGTTGTAACAATTTTACAGAACTGTTATTCCAACAAACAATGACTGTAACTGTGAGAATGAATCACCTTGTGTGTTCTTGAAGTAGAATTGCTATTTGATCGTTCTGCTTATTCCCCAATAAAACTCTTCCTCTGATGTTCTTACACATAAAGGTCACTTGGCGAAAGCAAACAGTCATTACTTATTGCTCGAGAGACACCTCTGAGTAGCAGTGATTTATAGAAAGTTATTCAAAGATTAAATCAGCTCCAGAGAGGATTCACAGGAAATGACTTACAGATCTAGACAAACAGTATAGCTAAGTAAACTTCTATGAATGTGCAAATATAAGGATGTTAGTAAAAGTCTGCTGTATTATGCATAAGAGATACTATCAAAAGATATAAAAATAGATATGCATTTTATACTCTTTATGTCAGCTGGTTTATAATGCTGCAAGTAGAAGTAACAAGTTTGAACTTATTTATTACTCTTTCATTTTCTCTAAATTAAAAAAATAACCCTTTTGCTGTGTTGAGGCGGATGTTCCCCAGCTACAAAGTAAAAGTCACAGGGATGAATCCGAAAACGAAGTACATCCTACTAATCGACATTGTTCCAGCCGATGATCATCGTTACAAGTTCTGTGATAACAAGTGGTAAGTCAAGGACCCTTGCTGCGTCCTTATTTTTACTTCCCATCTCCACCCAAACCGGCTAGAAACTGAGAAAAACTTCATTCAATGCTAAATCCACTTCAGTACTTTTAGTACTATAAGCTATTCGAGAAATGCATATGTGAACTTTAAAGCTGGCTGGACTTTAGTTTGCACCTCGAGGCAACCGAGTTCACTAACTAGTTTGCAAGGCTGCAGATTAGCACATATAACCCTGTTTTAAAATGTCCACATTATTTATGTGTTTATCCTCTTGCCTTTGAAGAATGAACCATGCATAAATCTCCTCTATGCTCACATCTGCAATCTTTGCATGAGTAGATCCATCAGTCTGTATCGGATCTGTCTTTAGCATGGGGCTTGATCGTTGCACATCTGGTTTTTGTCACCTCTAGTGTCCCCATTACTTAATTGTAATGTAAAACCAGTGGGCTACAACTAAACTGTTCCTATAAAAAAGGTTTCTGTATCAGAATCTGGAGTGAAATGCTCATTAAGGGAACACTGATTACTATATAACTCTACTGCTACACTGCTTAATGTTAGCTATTGCTGGGAATTGTCATTAGCACACAGTTAATTATTCCAAGTTGCTGGCAAGAAGCCTGTCAAAACCAACAGGCTAAGAACAACAGGGTAATACATGTTGTCCTCTGTGTGACCCTGAGCCTCTGGCAGTGCCACCAAAGCAACCCATGAAATGTATTAACAATTGGCCCCATTGAATTGCGTAAAATACAGGACACTCAAAAACAAAACCATTCTTTTGCATAAACTGCACATTCCTTCAAGAGAACCCACATTTTATGACCAATTTTTAGCAATGTGCAGGATCGAGTGGGATTTCAGTCTTTGCCAGTGTTGGTTCTGGAGTTCCTCAGCGACACCTTAGAGGCACATAATTAACAATGATGTTACAGTCAAAACAGCCACCTCTGGTCTTGAGGAATTATTCCTCTAATGCTATGGATACAAATGTGACTATGGTATATGTATATGTATAAAGTAGTTCTTAATTTCGGACTTCCTTTGGCAGCCTGTATCTCTGTCATACTGAAAAACCGCCTTTGCTGTAGACAGGGCATGATTGTGGTACTTCACCTAGAGATTCCCCAAAGTGAAGCAGTTCTACTTCCTCTATTTACCGCATTAGAAAGCCACAGCTTTATGGGTTTTTTTCAGCTTGTCTAACATGCAGATAAAATCTCTCATTTCTTTAGGATGGTGGCTGGAAAAGCAGAGCCAGCCATGCCTGGGCGGCTCTACGTCCACCCTGACTCTCCTGCAACAGGAGCTCATTGGATGAGACAGTTAGTCTCATTTCAGAAATTAAAATTAACAAATAACCATCTGGACCCTTTTGGACATGTAAGTGTTTTCTAAAAAATGTGCATTATTATAACACATTAGCACATTATTATAATGAAACATACATAATATAAAACACATCTATCTAGGATGATAGCTTGACTATGTAAAGATTAGTATTTGAGATGCAGCATTGCAATCAATCATCGCAATATGGATGTGATGGATCATCGCTTATGGATGTGAAGATCAGAAGGTCTGCAGGTATCTTGAAGCTAAATAAGAGTTTTTTTCAAGACTTTTTGCATATTACTATTATACAGAAAAACAATTTTTCAAATTACACACGTAAGTGCCAAAAATAATACATTACCACATGTTCACCGGAAGTAACCCCATTCTGTTTCACCACTACGTAGCAAAGCATTCAGTGAGTCCTTGCTATACTCTAGCCACTTGGTTGAATTTACATTATTTTCTAACAATTCTCACTTCCTGTTCTATTTCTGACATCATTTCTTAACTGCTTGATCTGTCTCCTCGGGAGTAATGGTAGAAAATGTGAAGAAAGCCAAGTTGGACATCAAATGAGTGGTTTTAGTGATATAGTGCAACGGGGAGACAAAAAGAAAGAACAGATGAAAAAGTCAGCGACAGCATGTTTTAGGGAGTCACTATCTATCTCAAGAATTTACTCAACCACATCAGTTACAGAAAGCAGAAAGCTAGTATTAACATTTGCATTCTTACAGTGAGTAACTAAGGAATTTCCCCCGCTAATTTATAAACAAGTCTGAAAGAGACAGTCTCTGTTAAAATGGTGACTGGTATCAATTATCATAGAAATAAGCCATGAGAGGGCATGCATTAAAGTGATGTACCACCAGTGGCTTCTAAGAGGCTTCTTAGAAAGCAGTGCACCAGAGTTGCATATATTGATCATCATTTGGTTAAATGTATGACAGACTGGGGGATTTTAAAAGAAGTGTTACAATTGCACTTTTATAAAATCTTAAGTCCTGTGGTTATGGAACAAATCACTGTTAAGTAATGAAAAAAGGCTTGACTGTGGTCTTTTTAAGCGTGATTACACACGTTAACACACATTAACAAGAACATTACCCATTTAGACTGAAGGGAATACTGGATTTTGTTTACAGTAGTAGGAAGATGGAACAAGGGTATTTCGTGTAAACTTCATTTAATAGATTAAATCCAGATAGACTGGGATAAAAGGAAAAGGGAGAGCAGAACAGAGGTGAGGAGTGTGAACATGGCAGTGCTGCCCAGAGGGCCCTTGGGATAGCTTGTCTGAAGTCATCGCATCAGAAACAAGCTCATTAGGTTCATAACCTGTCGGATTCATGCAGGCTTGGTCTGTCAGGATTAGTTGAGTGACTGGGAAGTGATAAGGGCGAGTAATGAGGCCAGTAAGAGGCTGCTGAGCTCCAATGATGCCCACACCAGCAGGGATATTGTGGTTAACCAAGAGCTTCTCACACTGGGAGCCACTGCAGCCTAGCTAGTACAGAGTACACAATCAGAAGAGACCACACCACATTCACTACAGGACCCTGACAAAACAATATAAATAGGAAACTGACTGTTGACAATTTGTCACAGCTTCATTACATGAAACAAGGAGTTAACTTAAGCACAAATACAGTCCACTCTTAAAGCACTGGAATGGTATGGTCAATTATTTTGTTTTTGCTAGACACTGAACACATTTGGTTTTGAGATCAAAAGATGAGTATGAAATGATATATCTGAATTTCAGCTGTTATTTCCTGATATTAACATTTATATGTGTTAAATAACTTAGAGCATGGTACCGTTGGTGGTAGCTCACCTAATTTTAGGTGAGGTCTTAAAGTAATTTAAAGTAATGTACAATAACACAATATTTGGTTGCAGATCCTTGTAATCACTGCCTTAATCTGTTGACCCATCATCAAACTGTTACATTTTTTTTGGACGCTTTTCCAGGACTAACCAAAGCTTCTTTCATTTGTTGTTTGTTTTGGGGAGTTTAGTCTCCTCCCTACAGTCTCCTCTTCAGGAGGTGAAATGGATGCTCCAGTGTGTTAAGGTTTGATGATCGATTTGGCCAGTTTAAAACCTACGTTTTTTCCACTGATAAATTCGTTTGTTGTGTTGGCAATGTGTTTTGGGTCATTATCTTGCTGCATGATAAAGTTCCTCCCAATTAGCTTGGTTGCATTTCTCTGTAAACTGGCAGACAATGTTTCTGTAGACTTCTGAATTCATTCTGCTGCTACCATCATGAGTTACTTCAAAAATAAAGATTTGCGATCCTGTTCCAGAAACAGTCAGGTAACCCCAAACCATGACACTGCCTCCATCATGCTTGACCAATGACCTTGAAGGTTTGGGATCAGAAGCAGGTCCTTTCTTTCTTTACACTTTGGTCTTTCCATCACTTTGGTAGAGGTCAATCTTGGTTCCAAAACATTTGCAGGTCATCTCTGTATTTCTTTGCGAGTTCTAATCTGGCCTTTTGATACTTACTGCTGATGAATGGCCTCCCAAATACTTTGGTTCCCAAAGTCTTCTTTGAATTGTGGATTGTGATACATTCACCCCTGCCCTGTGGCTGCTTGTCCAATGGGTCTGATTGATTTCCCCTCTTTTCTCAGCTCCAAAATGGGTTATTTTTTTTCTACAGACAGCTCTCTGGTCTGCATGTTGGTTTATCCTTTTTACCAACAAATGCAGTCTTCACATTCCTTAAACAATCAATCTAACAGGGCATACCTGGGCATCAAGAAACAAGTTAAATCATCCAAAATTTTTGATCACTTGAAAAATGGGTGTGCGCAAATAAAAGGTGCTTTGTTCTAAGTTGTTTAATATATTTAGATGTAAATATCAGGAAACGAAAGCCGAAATTCTGATCTATCATCTCATATTCATTTTTTGGAATTGACCTTGCCATTCCCATAATTTCAGAGGGGACTGTAAGCACTCATACAAACTCAAAATGTGACTGAAAACAGAAAGTGTAATCAGAGAGTTTGGTCAATACCCTTATCCAAGATTGTCACAGCATCACATGCTATTATCTCAAGCCAGCAGTTACACTTCTGCATTCACTGACACTCTTGAGCCATTGAATTGGTGGCTACTGTCTGCATTTGCAAGAGTTAGTTTGTGGGTAGTGGGACACTCAGATAGACCTAAGGTCTCTCTCTATACATTAGAGTTCGTGATTCAATTGCAGAGAGAAACTCAGGGAGTCTGTGTAATAAAAGGGAAGACTTTGATGCTCATTGGCCCTGACGCAGCTGTGCTGTGGTTGACCCTGAACTAACGCTCCAATAAGCATCCAACAAACAGCCCCTCTAAGCAGACTGGTGCCAGAGCAACCTACCGTCTTTCACATCTGCACACACACTAATTGGATTACTTACAATGGAACACAGTGCAGAAGAGAGTGGACATTCATTTATAGATCCTTCCAAAATATATAGAATTATAAACATGTCGTTTTCTATTGTTTGCAAACCTCCCACCCTTATATGTATACTTAAGTCTTACAGTGAAGTTCCTCTTCGCCGTGATATTTTTATTGAACTTAAAGAGGTCATTTTCCAATTTGAAAATATTTGCTACTCTTTCTTTGATGTTTTACCCAAATTCAAGTCAGAAACAAATATTCTGTAGAACTTGTACTGATGTGTCCATTGGTGAGCACAGCTGGTTTAAAAAAAAAAAGCTACATTATTACCACATCATACTGCAGCAACAGTCCAGAAGCAGAGCAGATACTTTTAGTTTTAACACAAGCCACCACAGGTGGCTGTACTAATCCTCATCGGCCAGCATTGTGGTTTCATGGCAAAGAGAGAATAAGAGAAAAAACAAAGCAATGGTTGTCCTGTGGATAACTAAAACTTATTTTAATGACTATCCAAAATCAATGCTATGACTAGCTAACCTAATACATCTATAAATATTTACACAACCTTATTTCTAATAAATTATAGTGTTTATTGTTGTGATAGCTAGTCAATTTCTGAACATACCAACAAATGATATACCAGGAGCTGCTGAGTATTTCCCATTAAGCAAATATTAACAAGAAAATGCTTAACGACCACCTGTTTTTGGAAATTCTATACATATAAAATTTGAATAATATTCAAATAGCTACTTTGTAATCAACTACAGGTGGAGTCCTACCCAATGTAGGGTTTGTTCTAGCTACCCTTCCACCTTAAAATGATAATCCCATACCTCACAGCCCATCATATCTAATGAATTATCAGAAACCACAAAAATGAACACTCTTGTTGGTTTATTTGGGACAGATTTATAATATAACAATGTACTTCTACTCCTAGATCATCCTGAACTCCATGCACAAATACCAGCCCAGGCTGCACATCGTCAAAGCGGATGAGAACAATGCCTTTGGTTCTAAGAACACAGCCTACTGCACCCATGTGTTTCATGAAACCTCATTTATCTCCGTGACATCCTATCAAAACCATAAGGTAAATACTAGATCATATTCATAATCACATGGCTAAGGACATTAAAATATGCATCAGAAGATGTGTAATTACCACCCAAAAAATGACATGCAAGCCTATCTTGTTTTTTAGATTACCCAGTTAAAGATTGAGAACAATCCCTTCGCCAAAGGTTTTCGTGGTAGCGATGAAGGAGACCTCCGAGTGTCCAGACTCCAAGGGTGGGCACAGTACAACATACCAGTAAATTAAATGTAACAATTAAAAAAAAGCTATATAAATACATTTCTTAATATGAGCACATATTTCCAGGAAAGACTACCCTGTGATTTCCAAAAACATGGCAAGGCAACGGCTCATCACATCACACACCCATCTGGCTGGGAAATTAAGTGCAGGGGTACTGAGTGGTCACCCACAGGTCCACTCGCATTATCAGTATGATGGTGGGGCCACTCTGTCTGGTTCTGACCCACAGGAGCCTCTATCCAACCCGTTTTCTTCTGGCAGAGAGTCTAGTTTGCTTTACCATTGCTTCAAGCATAGAGGTATGGCTGCAGAGTGTCTTGTAAAATCTGTCTTTATATCTTTCAGTATAAAAATACAATACATTTCACTATTAGTTCTCAGCCAAGTTCTTTCAAGCATCAATAGACTTCTTTTAAAATTAATTTTGCAATCTATGTCTCTTAACTGCCCTTATTCCTAGATAATAACAGGCATTTGGAGCTGGGCTGCAAGCGGCCCTACCTTGACACGGCACCCTCGGCTGTTTCAGAGGAGCACTATTTCCGCTCCTCTTCCTCCTACGAGCCCTCTTTACTGCCTCACCCTTACTGTGGTGAAACATTGGGCTCGAGAGAGGCTTGCATGTATGGAGGTATGGATGGTGAGGCAGGAGCTGTAGGTGTATCAAGTACTGAGGACATGCCTCCACCCTCCCTGAACTGCAACATGTGGGCATCAGTGCAGCCCTATCCTCGCTATGGTATGCAGACTGTTGAGGCTGTGCCCTACCAGCCCTTCAGTGCCCACTTAACAAGCACAGCCACCACTGCAACCATCGTGTCTCATCACTCGACATCTATGCAACGGCCACAGCCTGCACCTCAGGTTCCCGACCTGGTGTCTTTTGGTACACAGAGGGCTTTGCCACCAGCATCAGCCTCCTCTTCCTCCTCTTCATCATCCCCTTCTGGTGCTTCTTCATGTGAAAGATCAACCCATCTACCGCTGTACCACAGGAAGTCTGGGTCACCTCTGAGAGTCCACAGGGATTTCTCAGCCTACCCGACCCAAAGCCCTGCACCCTCAAGAGATCCAGTGTACCAGTATCAGATGGGCCTCAGCAACATAGGGTCCCACTGGACTGACAGCTAAGATGAGATGCATAACACCACTGTTTTGTTTGGTCTGATGTTTGTCTGTCACCTCAGACTCATGCACTGTCTCTAAGAACCCCAGAGAGATTATTTTTCTACACAGCCATATTTCCAAACTGTCAGGTTAATATGCAAGTATCGTACTGATATAATAGGTGTAGAATTTGTAAATATACACCACTGATCAAATGTTTGGAGACACCAATCATACTTTATTTAAAAATCATTATTTCATACCCTAGAAATTTACAATGCATAAAATCTACATCTAAATAATATAAGCAAGATAATAATATGTTTTTTTCTCCAGTTTTAAAGTATTAAAAAATAAATAAATCAACAATAAGTAATACACTGCAATACATGTACATGCAGCAATTTTCTTCATAAAGCCGGACTTGGGATTTTATCTCCATTTTACAAATATATTGCATTCTGGATTTTAATTTTGTAAAATATATTGATACATACAGTTGTAGGTCTTGCAGACAAATCAGTAAATGATCATATCTTGTTTTACACCTTCTGAAAAATGATTTGAATCCTATGAAGGTGCATACTGCTAGCTTCATTTCACAGTGAAAATGTATACACTATATGGACCTACAACAAAGTGGATTTTATATTATTTAAATACTGATTTCAGATTCTTGAGTGGTAATTCTACACTTTTGAAGAACATTGTATAGAGTACATAAAGTATTAATTTGCTCTATATCAAGGTATATTTATTTGTGTATGGTGCGTATAGTTGTGCTTGCAATTACATTGGATGTAACCAGCATAAGCACTGCACTGAATGCACCAAGAAACTATGAACTATAGTTTAAGGATGTTCAAAATGTTTCAGTGCCAATGGTGTGGTAAAGCACAAAATGTCTATGCTATATGATGTCAGTATAAAGTAGGAGACATACTGGGGTTAATGAATTGAACAATTTAAGGGTAAATCAATGTTTTTAGACAGCATAGTTTAGCACAAAATCAGTTCCACACTGAGCGGGGTATCAATTTACCTAGATGATAACTAAATGAGACGGCGTTCAGAATCCAGCACTAATTACACACAAAATTACACAAAATATGATAAAATACCTTATTATGAATAAAAGCTAATTAACCCCTATATTCCAAACATACTGGATATTATAAGATCTTTAAACTATTGATGTGAACATTGTGCGTGGAATAATTTATGTACTGTGGTCTGGTGATATTGACAAGAAATTACTATACAAAAATATGTTGTGGGCTATATTTCATAGCACTATTCAGAGTTCAGAGGCTGCGACACAACTCAAATGTTTTTTTGTCAGTTCCTTGTTAGACCTTTTGTACTTTGAGCTGAATATGCTGATGTGGTCCTAAATCAGCTCTATTCTGAACCTTGTTGTGATGCACCCATAGACAAGTTGAGATCACAACAATGTGTGCTGGGAGCACTGAAATATATATCTGATTGTGGCATTAAAATCAATCCAACATAGTACACTTAATGTAACTGGACATCAGAGAGGGTCTGAAGAACCAGATGGAGGCTTTAAGAATGATCCTTTAGCCAAGAGGAGAGAAGAACAGAGAACTGTTAAGATGTCCAAGACCAAAGACCCAAAGGACTGAGTCCTTACAAGTCTGCAAATGTAAAACAGCAGGCAAATGGCCATAACACAAACTTAAAAAGGATGAACCAGACCTTTGGTAAGGCTGCTCATTAAGAAAAAAAAAAAGAAAAAAAAAAAAAGAGGATGTATCTGAAAACCATATGTTGGTCTGGGGATCTGCATGATCCAATTTGCTTTGGATTCAACATGTAACAAAATCCATAATGATTTTAGTTTTTTTGCACACCTGTCGAATAAATGGTTCTCCTTTTGTCTCTTACTCAGTTTCTAAAATGCGACTGTATTTGACATGTTTTAAACCAAAGGTAATCCAATCATTGCACTCACTGAATTGTAAAGCATTTTAAACTGCTGGCATTTCAGCACAAACTACCATGAACAGCTATAATTTGAGATAGGAGCAGACCTGACTGCACTTCCTGCACTGTTTAGTAGCTTTGAGTTTATTTTCCCCATGTTGCATGCACACTGAAATCACATGGCAATTATGTCAGAGGGTCATCCTAGATTTATGCATCATTAATCATGGCCCCAGCAATGATTTACTAAGAGCTTAACCACATTGTTTAGCTATCATGGATAAATATTACATTCAAGATACCCTTTTAGTACGTATTGATTAGTGAGCAAGGCCCATGTTGCATGAGTTTCCCCTACTGATGCACTTCTATTCAACACAAGATGACTAGAGGTGCTGTTGTTTAAAAAAAAAAAAAAAAAAAAAAAAAAAAAAAAAAAAAAATTTGCTATCCTAACAAATATAAATGACAATCATTATTGGGGATGAAACAAATTTATTCAAGCAGTTGGAACTGCTGAGAAATATAACTCTAATGTTTAAATGTGAATAAATCATTGTAATTTTACTGTGCATATCTACACATGCAAACTGTTTTACAGGGTCTCTCATTAATATGAAGCAGCTACTTAAAACAACAGCAACACATAAATTCTTCTCCAAATGGATAAGAAAAATAGTTTCACTGGAAAATATTAAGTGCTTTGAATGCTCTGCTTTGAAATTTGCAGTGCTTCAAATGCTGGCGTGAATGGAGGTTCAGTAAGATGTAAACCAACATTCAGGGCCATAAAGCACAGTTAAGGTTTTATACAAACTTTTATTGTGCAACATCACCAATAATGACTAAGGCTGTCACTTGATGGTACTGGAGTAAAGCATACAATAGACCAAGTGTTTATTACAAAAATAAGTTTGCAAAAACCATAAAGAGTGTGAAAATTCAGCTCACTGCTGACTCCCCTGAACAGACCCACGAGTCTTGATCCTAGAGCAGAACCGCAGTGCCGACGGAACCAACCAGATCTGAGGGAAGAGAAGAACAGATACTCCGTTTCTTTCGAAAAGTCCCAAAAAGACCCTTAATGATATACACTGTAGCTACATATTCTATGAAGGAATTCCAATGCTGTGATAAATGAGCTAGCTATGATTGTCTCTGCTTTAAGATAGATGGCTCTTTTGCCCTGAGGTTGAGATCCAGAGCAATATACAATGAGAAGAGTTCTACTGCAGGAAGCATCATGTGGCTTTTTAATCTGTTTTTAAATGCTGACCTGCTCTCTCATGCTTAAGCCCACCTCTGATAAATCTCAGAACACTTAAAAAGAACCTCTGCTTATTGTCATCTGATCAAACTGGATGCTTTTTTTTCTGCTGAAGCTTCTTTCATAGGATATAAGAAGACAACATAGACCCTAAAGATTTATAAGATTTAACTTCCCACATAAAAAGTACTCAATCACCATTAAAGAGAAGTCAGGTTTAAGCCCCACATAGAACACTATAGCTTGCAGTATCTATCTATGCAAAAATGGGACCTGGGGGCATCTGGAACTCATTGGGGTGTATCTGGCTGTGCCTTTCCCCTCCTCTTCCTTGCCCTTCTCCTGCTGCTTCCCACTGCTGCCCCTAAATCCTCTCTGAGAGCTGCCTTGGCTGGGCACACTCTGACCTGGGAGCTTAAGTCTCTTTCTCTTGTAAAAGCAGGGCCTACTTTCCGAAAAAGCACTCAGAAACACGCTTTAAATACTTTAGAGGGGATTTAATATCAAGTCCATTACGGCCTTTTTGGAGCCCAGTAAATAGTCAATTAGCGGATCATTTTGATTCAATCCACATGCAGCCGGATCTACTGGGGCGACCAGATGGCTTTGCGTGCTTCACACCCCACCAGTGCTGTTTGGGTGAAACACTGAAGAGGCTGAGAGAGAAGGGACACTTTACAGAGAACAGTTATTCCACTCTCCTGCTTACCTGGCTATGAACTCCAAACAAAAGTGGTAATTTTTGGGCATAAACACAGCAACTTGCTCAAAGTAATATTATCCAAGCCAGCAAGTTACATATTCTGGACAGTCCAAAACAGCACTGCAGCTTAGACAGGTTAGTTGAGGCTAGTGGAAAACTAAAAGGTGGGCTCAAAAGGGAGGGACATGCTGGTAGAAGTTCAACTTTAGTGGTGGGACACACTGTGGCAGTGCTCCTTGATCAAAAGATACATCTGGTTGGCTCCAGTAAAACATAAACCTAACTAAGGCTTTGGATAAAAGCAGCAATAAAAATTATTAATTACATTGTGTGAGGACCACGGATTAGAGTTTTTATCCACTGGGTTGGATAAGGGCCTTAGAAGGGGATGTACAATGTGTTGTAATGGCAGAAGAACACAGTCCCACAAACAAGAACAGGCATAAGGAATAAAATTCTGGCTTAGCGTCACATCTCTAATTGGCTATTTAGCCAATCAGAAATACGAATAACACCGTCTCCTATCCAAATCCAACCATAAATAAAGTAGGCACATTTGTAGAAACCATGGAACCATCACAGAGACTACTTTGATTGCTCCAATGACTGCAGAAGCTAGGTCTGCAAATGACTTCAACGGAATGGCATGGCTAGTATATAAAAGCAAGTCGCCAGTTTAGCATGTGCACAAGTGTATCTGTATTTGTCACTGGGAACAAAGGATATTCCTAAAACAAAAAGATGTTGCAAGAGGCACGTTTTCAGGCTGAAGCCCTCCTTATACCCTCTGCCACAAAATCTCAGCTAGTATTAAGGTGGGAACATGAAAAAAATAATTGTCTGGTTCAGTTCAGTATCCAGTGCTTGTCTAGGTTTTTGAAGCACTTTGCCTCTTTTTAAAATTTTCCAACTAAAGTTTGACTTTTAACAACCCCAATTATGTTTGTCTGTAATCCCACCTTAGTTGTTTAGTGGCAATGGCTGCAGGGAAGGATTAAGTGCCAAGTCCAGCCAGCTCCTTGGTTGGTTAAAGTAAGAGGTGGTGGGGTCTGTAATGGCTTGGCCTGCCCTGTCACATGTCTTTAACCCACTACTCTGGGTGGACTTGGAAAAAAAAATTGCTCAGTGCCTATTAATTTGTGTAAACTGATCCATTTGGTTCACTTGCTACTTTGCTAGGATTGGTTTAAAAATGGCAGGTAATAAAACAAATCAAAACAAACAAAGTAAGTAAAAAGCATTGGCCGAGTGGTGCGTAGGAATGCAAAAGTCCTCATAAACTTCTTTCATTCATTGATCACAAATATAGTAATGGAAAAAGGCAATTGGACAATATACTGCTTAATAAGTTAGTAAATAATTATAGAAACAAGTTTTAAACTTTTTGTGTCTCGCATCCACCTTTTATTTTTTCTTTTAGTTCATCTTCCAAATATCCAGAGCACCATGCATGTCTGAGACTCTACAGCTTTGTTCTTTAGCTCAGTTTAGCAGCTCACAGCTGCAAATATGCCTCCCATCACCAAACATATATGGCATGTTTGGTTCACTTCCTGTAGTTGGGTCAATTCATTGCAATTGAACCACACAAGAGATCAAGTGGAAGTTAACAGAGACCAACTCACTCAGATGGTCTTGGACCAGTTACTTTGGTCCACACCCAAATGTTATTGCTGTGCTCTTGCTTGCCTAAACAAATTACACCAAAGAGGAAAATATAAAGTTTCATTCATATGAACTAAATACTGGTGAAAGCACCCTAAGCAATACCAGGATAAACTGACTATTCCTATGAACAGTGTATGCAATAGTTCTAGCTGCTAAGAGAAGCTTGTTAGTCAATTAATCAAGTTTTTATGTGTCATTATTTTCCTAAAAACTTGGCTGGTTTTTAACGCATCTATGTTATTATAAATCAACAAAGAAAAACTAAAAAGATTAGTTTTCCCAAACCTTTGATCAAGCGTGTACATGAGCACTTCCATAAAATAGACAGATATGTCATTGCAACATATACAGCTCTCCTCAACATTTCAAATGATAAAGCACAAGTCAGTTTTGTGATAAAATCAGTCCTACAAGTCGGGAGTTGCTTTACAATGCTCTTAGAGTTGAAACACGTTCCTCATGCCCTCTTTATAAAAGATTACAAATTTGGTTTTGACAATTGTTTCATAGCTGTGAAGGAGCCTTTCCTCCCTGCTCCCTCTTTTCATTTGTATTAAATAAATAGAGATTGTGTTTACAATAGTGGATTCCTCAAGCTGCCCCTGCAGTCTTTTTACTCTCCCACACCCCAGCAGTCCTTTAAAGGCATTACTCATTTACGGAAGTGGAAAAACAATTTGTTTAAGCCTGAGGCTGGGCTTATGCTTTGCTCACATGAACCAGAACCATCTACAGAACACTGATATTTGGTTGTAGACAAAAATAACAAACCCTTACCTTCTAGACAAAAATATGTAAAATAGGGACGGACAACCTGGATGGTCTAGTGAGACTGTTTTGATAAAATGGAGCTGCTTGTACTGCCTAAATGTTCCGTGAAAGCTGACGTCCTCCTCTTCGTTGGCTTTCAGCAACCAGAGCGCCAATTCCCTCTACTGGTAAAACTGTGTGAGTGCAGAACGTGGGAAAAGTCAATAGTCTATGTGAAATTTAATTTTCCATTACAATGTGTGTATAGTCATACAGTGAGGGACAATAAGTTGGACACATTTTTATAGTACAGTGCATAAAAATAAATAAACAAACAAATAAATAAATAAACAAAACAGACTTACTTTTGCAGGTCAGTAAGAAGAATGTAACATTATGAACATAATTATATAAATAGAACATTATAAACCTAAAGAAGGCAGTCAGGGATTACATGTATGACAGTGAAAGTCTTTAGAACTGTTATTAATTCTCAAAGGTACTTAGAAAAACTTACAAGCCAATTTCCTAAATCTACTGATGTATTTTTAAAAGCAATGGGTTGTGTGTGTGTGTGTGTATATATATAAATATATAAATATATAGATATATATATACACACACACACACACACACACACACAGTACAGGCCAGAAATTTGGACACACCTCATTCAATGTGTTTACTATATTGTCATGACCATTTACATTGGTAGATACTCACTGAAGGCATCA
>JAQMCW010000003.1:11391802-11401818 GCA_030068335.1 Chrysichthys cranchii
TGTGTGTGTGTGTGTGTGTGTGTGTGTGTGTGTGTGTGTGTGTGTGTGTGTGTGTGTGCGCGCGCGCGCGCGCATGAGGCAAATCATTTTGAGTGTGTGGGATAGACTACAAAGGTTTGCAGCTGACTCTTTGCTTTCAGTGTTCGAGATTAGTAAATCGACCCTTTTCGGGATTGAATTGTGAACCAATAACAGGATAGTTGATGACTTGACACACAGAACATACATACAGTATATTGTGAATGCTAAGAATATATGATTGTTTATCAGCGCTACTAGGTCAGAAAATCAGGCTGGTTAGCATCTTCTAAGCTAACTGAATCGGACACCTTCACTTCTTGCTGCCTAGTAAAACATAAAGCTCTTGAAGATTTCCATCAGGGACATCACACTTTCACTGTTCCTCACATTCCCACAAATGAATGATGATATTGATCACATTAAAACACAATTATGTCATAAGGCGAGCATGTTAGTGTACTGTAAACAGTTTCCATACCGTAGAAAAAGTCGTACTGATGTGACTGCTCCACCATTTCACTCAAATTTTTTCTTTATGAAGTGAGGCAGCATGCACAGTGTGCTTCGAGACACAGTTCAACTAATAATGGAATTGCCAATTGTTTTGTTTGTTATACACCAAAAGGCATTTCGTGACCAAAATGTGAGACAACAGATCATAATTTCAGCTTTCATTTCTTGATCTACACATCTAGAGGTGTTAAAACTCAGAACAGAACAGAACATTTGGTGGCAGATCACTCAGTCTTTAAGTTAGCAAAAGTATTGAGACAGATAATTTCAAAGAAAATTGAGAGTAATTGCTTCAAGCCAGCAACCCACTGACATCACAATCATTTCCTTCTTTTCTGATGCTTCTCTAGGCTTCTACCACAGCTTCATTCTCTTGTTAGTTTTGGAAGGTTTCAGTCTTCATCTCCATCTCCTCTTTAGAAGTGAAAGGCATGCTCAATTGGGTTAAGGTCTGGTGATTGACTTGCTTAGTCTAAATCCTTCCACTTTTTTCCCCGGGAGAAATCCTTTGTCATGCTGCATGAAGGTCCTCCCAATTAAATTGGATGCATTTGTCTACAGAACAAATCATGTGTTACATCATCAGTAAAGATTAGCGAGTCCATTCCAGAAGCAGCCATATAGGCCCAAGCCATGACACTACCTTCACCGTACTTGACCTACACACCTGCCCTGTGGAGGCTGTTGTTGTCACAGCCTGTTGTCTTTGGAATTTTACTGACTAGTCTCACAATGTAGACATTCTAAATTGTTGTACTGGCTATGGCCAATGCTTGTGCAATGGATCTGATCCATTTCCCCCTCTTTTCTCAACCCCCTCCCCATAGACATGCTGTTTTATACTCTTTAAAGACAAATGCAGTCTTCACAGGTGGAGCCCTGTGATCAAACCAAAAATAAAAACATACAGAACTATTAATTGTTTAAACAATCAATCTGACAAGGCACACCTGGGTGACAAGAAATACCAGTCAGTCACGTTTCAACATTTTTGACCATGTTAAAAATGGGTGCGTTCAAACAAAATACTTGTAGCTACAATAATAGTTAAACTGACCTTGAGCAAAAGGGAGGAGCTCCATCTGGCATAAACCACAGTGCAGTCCTTTCATACATGGTGGACCTCTGGAAAGCTGCTGGAAAATAAAAGCGCTGGTGCCTAGGGCCACACAAATCTCAGCACTCTGCATACCCACTACAGTAAATATTTACCTTCTGTCTTTTGTCAGTCTTGATTTTAGAGATTTTATCCTTTTCCACCATATTGACCTGCCTGCATTTCCTTACACATGACCTTTGAACTCTAATCCCTGTAAATTAGACCAAATAAAAAGAAACTTCAATACAAGAAGGGCTACATTACACAATCTGGCAAACATATGCATTTTTTTTTTTTTTTTTTTTTTAACAACACTGCTGACATCAATAATTTTTTCAAAGTTGCATAAGGCCATACACATTTTCCTACCTCTCTGATAAACACCTGAGACATCACTCACTTCTCCTTTTCGATGAGGAGAACTGCTCCTCTTGTTAGACACAGCCAAACGCCTCTGCCTTTTTCTACGTTGCGGCTCTGGAGTGATAATTTCAAAGCTCAAGGCAGATTGACCCTCGGCAGTAACCTTATGACCATCCTTTGCTGTTTGTTTAGCATAGCTTATGAGCTTTGTTCCCGCTCTCCGTGTTTTTCTCTTCACTGTCAGTGCTGTACTGTTTGCTTCAACATTACTGTTCTGCATGCAGAAAACTGAAGCCTGCATTGTCCAGGAGCTGCTTTGACACTCAGAATCCTCTACACACTCTGCTTTCAGCACCATTGCTACTTGAGCCTCTGTGGTAACTGCATCCCTGCCTTGAGCGCCAATGTCCTGGACCATGGGTAAACTGGGAGTCTGGGTTGGGCTTTTTGAAGACCGTGAAGCCGTTTGACTACTTCCTCGCTTCCTGCGTTTGCAAACTTTCTCGTTCTTCCTCTCCACAGAAATGTGACCTACAAAACCAAGTAGAGCTAATAAGAACCTCATGCAGAAACTGTATCGAGTCATCTCATTCCCAGTATTTTGGAAAACACTTCTTAAGTACCAAATGTCTGAATGTATTTAATTTATTTAAGCAATCATGGAAACAACCACACATTACAAAGAGTTCATATTAAGCTGCACTTAACAGTTAAGAGAACCTAAAGTTGAGACTGAATCATACCTATTAACAAACAGTAGCACTCATTCATTAATTTACGCTTATTTTTGATCAGGGATGAAACTTAGTTTAGAAGGAAGACAACAGCTATTAATCACGAAATGGGAACCATTAAACAATCTTAGTAACATGCACACGTTTCCTTTAAAATAAAATATAGACTGCAGCAACCTGATGGCGTGCAAATATAATATTTAAAAATATTCCAATTTTAGATGGGAATTTCTCAAAAAAAGCTAAAGGTTTTGGTAGCAGACAACTTTAATACCATTTAATGGGACATCGTCTTAATTTAGCACTTCAGTTAACAAAAATACCTCTTCAATTCCTGAATGTTGAGTTCAGAATCAGCATGACAAGTGATGAATCAATTTACTACTATTAAATATTTCAGGGAAATATATATTCCCTCACTGTGTTGGAGTCTTGCTATGCAAGAGGTCTTGCATGAGTGCAGACAGCTTATTAGAATATCTTGAACAGCCAATTCCCACATTCCTCCCTTACACAAGATTGCACTGATACTAATGGAGCAACCACCATTCCCGCAATGCAATTACCATCACTTGGCACAACACGGATGAAGAGGGATGAGCTTTAATTGAAAGGCATTCCCTTTCAGTTCCTCTGTAGCCCCACATTAACATCATCACTGCATAAAGCCATCTAATGAGACAATACTTGTCAGACTAACAGCATTTAATTTGACCAAGACATCTCCACTGCCAGAAGTGAAGAGTTTGCCAGACAAAATTACACTCTAGAGTCAGAACAAGGGCTCCAATAATGCTAATGTGGCTCAATGATTTATTGCTAAGAAGAAAAAGATAGTCAGGCAATGCTTTCAGATTAATAAAAAGGCCTCAAAAGAAACACTCTTTAATTATGGACTCATATTAAGAACAAAATAAGTAAAAATCTACAGCAATTGTACTGAAGCTGTTTTCTAATAATGGTCAATTACAGAAAACATCAAAGGTCTGTAGAGTTTTTTTTTGCCATGTGCAGTTCTTGGATTCAAAATTAAAACATAGTCTCTTATTACGAACAAGAAGAAAATGGCCTTCCATTCTCTCCTACACCACACCCATTCAAATCCAGCACCAGAAAAACAACAAAGGGATAGAAACATGTGCTGAGAAAAAGGGTTTAAGTGATCCACCACAGGGCAGAGGTGAATTTACTATACACAGATTTCCATCACTAAAGAGCCCAAACCACAGATTACCCGAGTGCATGTGCAGTTTAAAAAAAAAGAAAAAAAAGCATGTACTTCAATGTGAAAAATCTGCCTAGAAAAAAAGAACTGTTTCAGTACAACATTAACTATCACAACAAAATAATACACTTCATATTTTATTGCATGTTCATATTCAGTACATTTGTTTTTGCTTGTCTCCCCTAATCTTGTAAAATAAATGAGAGATTTCTGCGGCCATTTATAGTCCTTGCTTTTCTCAATAAAAAAAAATTGCTGACTTGTGATAGTGCAAAAATGTGTCAAAAACCTTTAAGACATGAGAAATTAACTGTCTAAGGCACCTTTCAGTTCCCCTTGTCCCACTTCACAACTGCAGGTCCACTGTTTGACACTCATTTTAATACAGTTCAAAGGAAATCGCAGGATTGTGTTAAAATTGCATAAAACTCCCACCATTTTTATAAAGATATATTTATTTAACATTCAGAAATGTTACAGTTTTTCAATCAATCATCGATTAAAATGACCTGCAGCTGGCTCATTTGAGAGGTAGTGAGTTTACCTGCTTCTCTGCTCGATGCTTTGTGCCTGGACCTGGAGAGTCTACGTAACTTGTTGCTGCTGTTTTGCTGTTGCTGTGTGGCCCTGTCCTCACTGCCTACACTACAGCTCACCCCTGCCTGCTCTGCTACACTCTCAGTCAACACACAGTTTCTGTTAGGAGAAACACAGTCTCTTTCAGTAATCACAGCAGTTCCTTTAACATCACTAGTACCAGCACAGGTTCTCGTTTGACCATCCTTGGACCCGAACGATTCTTCAGGTTGTCGGTCAGCCATTTTTCCTTTGGTGCAAAAAAGCTGTTCCATCTGAAGAGGTGTTTCTTCTGTAGTTAACTCTTCATCTTCCTCTGCAGCTGCTGGAGCCGTCTCCTCACCATCTTCAAACAGCTCAGGGGTGTAGAAGATACTCTGGTCCTCCTCTCCGACATCTTCAGGTCCTGCTACACTCGTTTCTTGATTGGAAATACATGACGGAGGAGTCTTAACAGGTGACCGGGCTATTGGCTGAAGAGCAGGGTCTGGTGGAATCTCATTCGGTTTGTTTTCAGGAACTTCAGACTGATGGTTTTCTGCCTGGCCAGGTGCAGAAACTGTGTCCTTATTAAGAACTGACGAATTTACACACTGGTCCAGGTCCTTCCTGGAGTCTTTACATTGGAAGAGAGGGGTCTTGAATTGAGAACTGACTGGTGTGGAGGTGAACAGGGTGGGCAGCGTTTGTGGCTTTGGTAGGATTTTAGGCCCATTACAGAGAGGAATCAGTGATTCTGACTGATGCTGAGAAGGCTTCTGGTCACCTAACCAAAAATAAAGACAAAAAGTAAGCCTTAAACACTTGCTATGAACTTTCAAAAAAGTCCCCTCTGAAAAATACACAAAAGATCAAGTTATTTATTTATAAGCACCTGCAAACAATCTGCTTGAATTACTTTCAGTTTCAGTCACATAACATCAGACAAGGAAAGATCAGGCATGTCAGCACTAACATATGTACGACATCCATACTAATATGCAAAAAAGCATCACAGTTGCTAAAATAAATAATAGTAATAATAGTCAAGAACCAGTTTTATAAACATTATCTAAAGACAACAGTAAAGGGTAATTCAACACTTTCTCTATACCCTGCCCTGTTACAGCAGTCAGTAAACTATAAACACACATTTTATGAGATTTCTTTTGGAGAAAGCATATTTTACCTAGAAAATCGCATGTGAAAGGGAAGAGGGAAGAACTATTGTCTGTGTTACCAGCAGAGTCACATAAACACAAGTGACACAGAAGTTGTGGCCTAGTGAAGTGTAGGAATACTACAAAATCTTGCATTGCTCCAGTGACAAAACCTGTTTAAAGCTACATTAGGTAAGGCATTCTGTCATGTCTGTCTCATTTTATGACCAGGAGTGGATAAACAAGTACCCTGGACACAGCAGGTTTAAAGTCACCTTAGTAGCTTTTCCATTTATAGTTACCTCGCTGACAAGTAGGTTTAAAAACCAGAAAACGAAAACAAATCCTACCTCATACTAACTTACTGTATGAATGCTTAAGCTTCCATTCAATGCACTTTACATTGGTGTGAAACACCTGTATGCTTTAACACACGCTCCGGAAGCCCACTGCCTTCTGCATTACACAAATCAGTAGGAGTGGATTAATTAGCATGGATGACGTACAATCATTTGAGAATAAGGAGCATGTGTATGCAGAAACGCTGACAAACCCCAGCAAGCTAAACTCTCTATAACTCTCCTACTACAGTAATACACACGGGTCACCTTACACTTAAACATACTGAGAGAAAATAAAGACTCCAGACTTAAATAATATTTGTACTTATGATGCAAGGACACCACTGCCAAAATGTGGTGAGTTTTTGTCTGCGTTTCAAACACAATGTGCAACATCAAAAAACTTTATTAGGAGTGGACAAGGACTATTTTTACACACTCGTGCCCTCCGCAGGAATGTTTCCCTTATTATTTATTAACGCATTTAACTGGATTTAAGCTGACCATACATTATTATACAACATTAGATACATTAGATAACATAACATATTTAATTAGGTTTCTGGACAAACAAAACATACCAACACACTGGCGCTTTCACTTGCCATGTAGGTTAGATAATGAATATATTAATTGTTGACCCCGAAGATCTTAAGTGTGTGACGGTTATAGTTTTAAATAGATGGATAGAAAGGTATTTTTAATTTTTACTTCAACAACCCCCCTTTGGCTTCAAATACTAAATACTTTATTAATACTGAGAGAAATTCAAGTGTCACAGAAGCACCACCTAGCACAGGTCAAACACAACGATAAAATAAAATAAAAAGGTCGCATCAGTCAACTCTATCAATGCAACATTGTGCAGAAATCATACAAGTAGCATATAGTCGAATCTGAAGCATGAAGTAGATAGCAAAAGTTGCTGCTTGTTATGCAATGATTGTATGCACGCTACAGAATAGAACAAGAGTAAAATTATTACCATTTTATGGCGTTCAATATTTAGAAAAAAAACCCATTGTTATTGTTATACATTGTGCATAAAGATAATCATAACTGCAATCCTTAACCTGATACCTGTGGGAAGGAGTGAAGCAGATAGAAGTTATTGTCTAGAAGTTATTATAGTTATTGTATATTGTGCAATACTTATATGTGAAGGAGAGCAGCACAGGGCATCAAGCACATTCTGTAGAGAGGGGAGGAGTTTTAACGTTTGATATTATGAGTGAGCTTCGAGCATACAGATTTTCTGTCTTTGTTTTTCTCGCCTCAAGCAAATGTCTGAATTCTTTTCTGGAGTAAATGCACACACAATCTACATGCATGGAAGACAGAGCTTAGGTTTTACTCCTGTGTTTATTTTTTTGACAAAGGAGTAAGAGACTGCGTATCGAAGTGAGACCATGTACCTGCTTCCGAAGGGTGGCTGACAGAGGGAACGGCAACCTGATGCTCAGAGCTCAGGCACTGGTGTAGTTTTGGAAGTTCAGACGGGGGCTGTAGAGCAGATGACGGAGTCCTGGGGGACTCGGGGTTAGTCTGAGCAAGCTCCTCAGCGTGGCTTTCTACTTCTCCCTGTTGGCTCTGGGAGAAGGAAACTAAAGACTGCATGGCGCTAGTAAAGCTGTCATGATGCTTCACCAGCTGACGCACCCACTTGGACAGGCCTAGGATGAGTGTGTGGAAAGAGAGTGTTAGACTAACCACATCCATGCTCTCCATTTCCATAACTATTCCACCACTTGATCATCCAGAAGTACAACCTTTCATGTGGTAGGTGTTCTCAGATTTAGTTTTGACCGCTATGTGCAAACGATAGCGCATATTTTCATGTAATCAACACGTCTGCCTCTACCACTGCATGTAAAAGAGCAGAGGCCTTATGTACACATTTATTTGGCAAATGGTCAGGTACGAGTATCTCGGAGCAAAAGACCACCATCACCATCTAGTGTTTGCTGATGTGCAACTACACGTCAATGAGCCAACGGACTTCCATTCTTTTCAAACCAGCCACTCAAAAAGTAAATAGCTTCAGAAATAGCATAAATAGTTTCCTCACCTGTGATATACTTGTTGGGATTGGCTCTAAAACGGTCATCCACTAAAATAAGTGCACCCCAGTCATTTCTATGCCGAATACACCTATGGAGAGCAAACGCATGATGATTTTGAAATCAAAACAAAACACTTGTCAATTACTTACTACATTCATTCGTTCATTTTCAGTAACCGCCGCTACAAAATAAATAAATAAATAAATAAATATCAAAATTGTCACACTAAATTTAGACAGCATTCCTATTAACACATTATCCATATATTATATATTTTAAGCCTTTTGGCAATATTAATATTTATGTCATCAACATTACTCACCAACTATTAGAGATTTGATGATAAATCTCAAATACATACCTTCCCAAAGCCTGATTTAGGGCCCGGTAGGCCTGGATCTCATACCATCGGCCTCCAGGAAGAAGGCCTCTGGACTTACAGTGCTGGTCATTGTACTTCATCTTTAGTTCAACCTGTAAACCCAAATGCAAATATGGGTTTAAACACAAAATAAAATACAGATTCTGGTTCCTGGAATTGGATTTTTAACATGGAACCGAAGATCTCGAAACCACAATCAAATTAGACCTCAAAGATAACAAAAACTGCAATACTACAAACTGAGACTAAATGCCTAGGTCCTGACAAGCACCAGAATGTACACTTACATTAAATAGATTTAAATCTAATCTAAAATGTTAAAATGGTTAATCTATTAAAAAGGGGTTTAGCTTGACTGTATTTTGAGTATTTTAATACTCTATGGTCAGTCACATTAGCTGCCTGATTAAAAAAATCTCCACTGCACTAGACCAGGCTGAACAGATGAGAGGCAGAGGATAATACTCCCATGAAGGTGACGGTCACGGCTTGAAAAGCTTTCATAAACCTCTGCCCACAGTCCCCGCTTTGTTTGGTTTTTGGGTGGAGGACTAGGGCATGGGATGGAGTGAACAGGCCATTGAATGACATAAACTTTGCCATACAAATGCCACGGTGTTGTCCATCAATTTTCACCCATCACTCTGCTTTTTAGCGCTAACCTTTTAAAGCTGACAAGTGAAAAGTTCAGCTCCCGTTGGGTAGGACAAGTTGGCAAGTCGTTCTAACTGCTTGTGACAGGTACCGTGTGTTCAGAGGCACCCGCTTAGAGCCAAAAGGCCATCGCCAGGACAGGTACAGCCTGTTTCCAGCAAACATTAATGTGTTTGTTAGCAAACATCAGCAAAAGTAAACATTGGTATTTTGGAATTACGATAAGGATTTAAATCCTTAATGAGATTAAATATATTTTTAATATTTGAACATTTTCATTTTACATTCATTTTGGTCAATATTTTCATGTAAATAAATAACATTTAGAATTTTTTTGCCCAAAAAAATCAAATAGACCCTTATTATCCCAAAGTCTCAATATTCTGAAATTGTATTAAAGTATCGCGTTATATTTCTGCCATTCTGCCCATCCCTAATGTCCACACCTACAGGAATTCTCTATGGCACTTCCAAAGCTGATACGAGATATGTTGCTGATCATTCATCTCAGAGCCAGCACAAGCGAACGAAGATCCGGTCATCAAAAGTAAAGGCCGCTAGCTCAAGGCTACCGATGTTGGCTAATTCCAATCAGGGTCCATTTCAGTATCTGGGCCTTCATCTCCTTGCACTACATTAACACTCAATTCGTTATGACAGGCTGCATATGTGAAAAAGCCAGTTCTAGCTATGGGCCAAATCTCCTAAATGTACAAGAAACCGCAAGCTGGAAGGGATTTATTAAATGTCAGTGGATAGCCTTCTTCAACTTTACCTGTTCATCCCTAAAAACAGACAGTGACTCAGAGGCATGCTTCATGACTGACTGTGTATGCACCAAGCGGATAAAAATGGACTGATTTATACTGATGCATCAGTGCACTTTACGAAAATCCTTGTACACAT
>JAQMCW010000003.1:11401918-11412102 GCA_030068335.1 Chrysichthys cranchii
ATAGCGTTAGTAACGTTATATAAATAAATAGGCGACTAGTCGACCAATAAAATTGACGTCGACTAATTTTCATGGTCAATTACGTCGACTAATCTCGGCAGCACTTAATTGTAAACTGTTATTTAAAAAAAAAAAAAAAATTCAGGCAAATAACTGGAGCAAACCAACAAAGAATACTAGTAACCTTCATTTACAGAGACTCATTTGTTATGAAGGCAAAGTAAAATTCTGGATATATTCAAGCAGTTATAGAAAAATTACCCATAGGAAACAGCGTTTCTATGTTACCATCATTATAGAAAAAAAACAACTTTGACAACACAACAGAGACCTCTGCATTACAGACTTCATGAACCCTGGACACTGCACATTAACTTGCACAAATCAAATCAATTGTACTGCAATGTACTGAAAAGTTGTCAGAAGTCCTCCAATGTTACCTTTGCTAACGTGCCATTTTATTATTAAAATGTCCATCATGTGTCTCCAAGGTATATTCTCCAAGAATATTACAAATATTAAGGTAAATGTGGAAGCATTTCAATGCTGTGAAAAAAGAATCATCATACATGAAAGGGTGTGTATGCATGTCTGATTAAAGTGTCATGACAGATCCATCAAAGCTGCATATGCAGCCCACTATGAAGTGCGTGTGTGTGCGTGTGCGTGTGTGTAAACAGAAAGGCTGTAGGCAGAGGAGCCACTGCACACTGACAATAATTAGTGTCAATGTTCTCTGTTGCCTCTGCCCTAATGAGGTCATCTCCTATACCACAGGAAGCCCTAAGGTATCAGTATCAGTTCTGTATTGCTCTGTTCCAAAAATGTCACCACATCATTCTCTCTGATCAGCATACCGAGAAAGCCCAGAGACACCACATCATAAACACGAGGTCTAGCACAACCAAATTTATTCCTTATGTTTTACATTCACATGAATGAGAAAATATAAAAAGATAAAAAATAAAACTCACTTCTTGCAAATTTTTCAAATAGAGGGCAGCACTGACATTGTATGCGAGTTAGAGGAGTGCATCAGCAGTAAACATTAGGCTTAAACAAATTTTCCATTCAGTTCAATTTGACAATATCTTCTCTTCACAAAACCTGACAAAGTACACACAGACATTGCTTACACTCAGTATTAAAATGCATCTTGTGGGATTTGATACGTGGACAGCGCCATATACAAGCATAAATGACCTCCAAGATGAATTCAAGATGCATTCACTCAAACCACTTGGCGAGGTGGTTTGGGACGCTTTTGACCACATATATCTTTTATAGTGTAAATGCTAATGTGTCCTGATGCTTCCCCAACAAGAATGCAACAGGAAAATATGTTATTCATGCAGGACCTGGTGGTTGTTTAGCTGATAGCACACCAAGACTCAAAAAAAAAAATGGAGAGAGGCAATGATATATATGGTTGGAGCGGAAGAAAATACTGAAGGTATGATGCAGTTTTAACATTTTTAACATGATTGTGCATGGGGACCTACGTCCTTCTAGAGGAAGTGATGAAGGGAGTAATGAAATCTGAGCACAAGTGGTCGACTGGACACCTTGAAGACACATGATTGACAGAAAAACTAAAACATTGCCATGACTAATTTTGAAGCAGCCCATAATACTCTTAGTTACTCTTTACCTTTGGGCAGACACACCTTGTGCTTGGCATCCTGATCTAAATCAAGTGTTGTACTGAATAAACTTTCATTTTCGCTCAAGATTTAACCAAGTCAGTAATTCCATATGCACATGAGCCGCTACAGGAATGCAAGCATTTAATAAAGATATATAATCAAGCAAGTCAAGAATCAAGCACTAGAAGAATTTTGATCTCAACTGTAAGCCCAAAAAAATAAATCGTGATTCCGACTTCATCGATAATCGTAAAGCAGACATGAAATTCAAATGCTATGAACTTTCGTGTGGACTACAATTATAGAAATGTCATGACTAAGCCGTCTGTAGCAAAGTGCTTAAGATAATGAGAGTCATGCGTTCTGTCGTACCACTATGAGGACTTATTTGCTTTTAATGAATTGGCCATCATGTGCAGCATCATCAAGGTACTAATAACACATATATTTTAATCACTTGCCTGTTCTTTAATAAACACCACCTAACATTATATTTTTCTCCACATCTAAACCACATGGCAGCACAACGGATTCAGAGAGTGACTGATGGTGAATTATCTGGGGGCTAGCTGAAGCAGGGCAACAAACAAGCACTGTACAGTTCTGTCAAGCACACCATGTGGCATTTGAGAATTCAAACGCCTTCTGGTAGAAGAGCTGGCATGCACCCTATTCCCTTTCGGCCAATCAGCTTAATGCTTGACCAGGACATTTTGAAAGCCTCAAACAAGGGCTGCAATTAAAACCCACCTGATATACACTCGACAACCTTATCCAAATGGCAAAGCAAATCAGTTTCCAGGAGAGCAGAAATGAAAAAATAAATAAATAAATAAATAAATAAAAATCAAAGCCTTTCCCCAGAGGTAAAGCAGCCACTGTGCCAACAGTATGTGCTAAGGTGAAGGGCTTGGAACCATCAATCATACACACGTGTCCCTTACGGTGACAAACATGGTAAGAAAAACTTCAATATACTCTGACAGCAAGGTAGAGAAAGGGGGAAGCTTAAAGGTCAAGATGATATGCTAAGGACCGAATAGAAACAGCACAATCACCGTGGAATTATTTCATGGATCACAGAAAAGGAAAGCTACTGCTTTATACACAGTTTTCTTTTAGGATCTTTTAGAAATTCTCCAGAAACACCAAAGCTGTACAGGACGGCTACAGTAAGACCATAAACATCATTCCCAGTCCCGAAGACCAGCACATTTTTTTTGTAATTTCCTACTTTAACCTACTAAGCCTGGTAATTATTTGACGAGTTGAAACAGGCCATTGATGGACTTCAACCCCGCAGAAGTAAAATCAGCAGAAATCATCAACATAGATGGATGTTTTTTGGTTGTTGTTTTTTTTATAATTGAGGCCTGACTATAAAACCCGGCAGCACTAGCATTACCATGAAGCACTTCAGAGAAAATTGCTCGTTATGGTCTACATTATTTCAATTATAAAGATGCTACCTAAAATATTGATGGAAGGAAGCAAAAAAAAAATGCTCAGCAACACAAAGTGTTACCTGCAGGTCTTTGATGTTGGGGAAGGGAATGCCAATAGTGACCACTGCTCTGGCATTATCATCTGTAAAATCCAGTCCCTCACTCACTTTCCCTCTGCAAACTGCAATCAGAAGGGCCCCATCTGAGTAAAGAGAAAACAAATTAAAATCAGAGTCATCAAATAAAAAGGGTGCACCAATGGGATTTTACAGAAAATCACAAAAGATCACTTTTTGACCCCAGAGTAGGAGATGAACAATGTTTAATCCCACCTCGGGCTCCACTTTGTCTGATGGCATTGTAGTAGGTTTGTAGCAGCTCATCAAAGTCACTCTTGGCTCCTCCGCGTGGCTCTGCAATCACTGCTTTCCGCTCCTCCAGCTTCTCCCACAAGCCTGTGTTCATCCAGCGATCCCTCAGTTTGTCCAGCATCTATTCAGGCACACAGATTTACCAACAGCATTATCACTACGAACAAGTTTCATTTTATTCAATAAGCATTCAACATTTAACCATGATATCATGACATGCATCTGAACTCTGTTTGGCACTTTGCCATATTCAGAATTGCGTTACCATCCCTTAGGAGAATTTTCAAACTTGAGTTAAGTATGCATTGTTCGGATTTCAATGCCAAAATTGTGCACAATATTCAGACAACAAACACAACTACACACTTTATCTTCATTAAGAAGTTGGCCGAGAGTTGCACACAGGATGTGGCTTATTTAGCCTACTCTGAATACTTCCTTTAGAATAGCAGTTAATAGGTTGGATGCATGACTAAGGCCGCAAGATAAAGATACGTGATCCCGACTTCAATCAGAACCAAATTCAGGTGTAAGGGTTGGCTAAACATGAAATATCATTTTTCAGCACGGCTTGACACTATATGATCTTGTAGTTCTACATCATGTGGTTTTATGTACAAAAAGTGTTTAATGCCTATACAGCATGCTCTCACAGAAAAATATCATCTGTCTGCCTCTCATACATCTTAGAACAGAAAGTGTGTACACTTCCCAAAATAAAATCACCACTAGAGCCCTATGTTGTACTGCAAAAAGTCAGCAATTCTCTAGGGAGCCACATTGATCTAAAAGTCCTGACCAAACATGCGGCGTGTCTATTCTATCCACATTTTCCTTTTGGGTAAGCATGCTTGGGAATCTCCACTGGTTTGGAAATGTGTTAGTAGGGTCAAGTAGAAGTTGTCTTTAGTGAGTACAAAACTTCATGAAAACACAACAGTATGTGCTTACATTCTTCTCCTATCACCCATGCTTTACACAATGTACTGTGTACCATATGAATGACAAACAGAGCCAAAGCAGCTGTAAGCAACTTTGATATAATAAAAATAAATAAACAGCCTCACAATCACAAAAGCAAAGCTGGAAAGTTGGATGTTTGTTTTATTTTGTTTCTATCTACACAAGAAAAATATTACATACGACTCATTCTTCTGATGGATCATCTCACTGTACTAAGCATCCTGAATTTACTTCGGGGGGGACAATGTTATTAATTTCTTCCTAGGCCAAAGTGTAAACTGATAACCCCAGTGTAACCTGATATGAAAATCCTGGACCTTAAAAGACAGGGACATGTGCAAGCACAAAGGCTCTCGTGTAAGCTCATTGTTTATATTCCCAGAGCTGTAATTTGTTAGGCCTTATAAAAACGGGTGAAATACAATACAGTGCCAGTCCAGGAGCCTTTTGGCTTGCACGGTAATGGTCCTAATGCTTTTATCTCTCAGACACTGTAAGTAAACATCGCCCTGTGTCTGCCTCCATGCTGCCATTTAATTACGTACACATTTTTCCATAGCCCTCATCTTCATACAAGCGGAGGCCGGTTCAAAAGCACCCTGTGAAAGTAGAATCCATGCGTGGTACAGGACTGAATATCAAGTCTACAAAAGACATCCATGTGTACTTTATTAGTAAAGCTAAAAAGCTAGGCTTTCTTCTCCACGTTCCAGATCGATGGTTTACGCTTGTGCTGGTCTTGTGCAATTAATGTTAAAAGCAACATGAACAGTGCAATCATCTTTAAAAATTGCACTATGGAAAACAGGAAAATGGACAAACATGAAAAGCCAATTTTCCCAAACAAAGCGGCCTACCCCAGGTAGGAGGAGGAGAACACAGAGCTAAGGGCCATGGTGGAGATAGCAGTAGTTGTAGTGGGATAAATGCATGGCCTTTGTGAGTAATTCAAAGTCATTATCTGACGGGAGCAGTGTAGTACCAGCCCTTAGTAAAAACCAGCAAAGACCCATAAAATACATATACAATTATGCAATAGAACAGAACAGGTTCTGACAGTGTTAAGTTATTCACATTTGTACCTGCTCATGTGTATGGCTCTCTTACATACAGTGCAATTCACCATTCACCCTTACTTTAACTTTGCCATATGGAAAACATATGGAACAGATATAGTTTGCAAACTTATTTACAAATAAAAACATTTTATCCCCATTGCTGTCATAGGTTACATTACAACTCTGTACTATAGGAGAGCAAGGGGGGGATTTCAAGCTTTTAATAGAGCTGTAAAATATCTTCTTGCATCTAGCAATAACACTGGCTGTAGCACATTAAAAACTGCACCTGGGATTGCCTACTAAACACACATTAGCTTTAGGTTTAGGGTATACATTTCAATGTGAAATGGGGAAAATGCTAGACCAAGGTAAAAAAAAAAAAAAATAAAATAAAAAAATGTATCAATACATTGCTTCCCATTTTTCTAACCATTTTAGTAGGCCCGATCATGCCATGTTGTTAGTGCACATTTGCATCAGACTATGGCTATGGTAACATTTAGAATATCAGTAACATTTTATTTTTTATTTATTTATTTATTTTTTAAAAGTCGTGTTTAGTATGCTGAAGTGCTTTGCTTATACTGGAAAAATGCTGTATGTATTTGTACCAACACATCCAAATCCAGACAACATGCAACTGTAGCAGCTATTATTCATTTCAATAATTCAGGTATCACATATTACAGCACAAGTCTTTAATTTGTTGTTTAATCCGTGCCTTTTGATTTTTTTTTGTTCGGAAAGTTAAAACTGACTGTTAGACATTGAGTTGTTAACAAATATTCTTTAAAATAGGTCTTCAAGGGCTGTTAATCAGTCTAGTCACTATACCTCCTTCCAGCATATCAGGTAGTAATTTAAAAGGTAGAGAAAATTACATGCAAATCTGGTTGCTGTTAGTCATGAGAACTTTAATAAATTTGTATATAACCGTATAATATAATAACTTTTTTTGTGCTGACTTCACAGCTTTTTGCCCAAATCCTCCCTCAATTGGATATGCATGAAGGAGATGCATGTACATGGCATGGTTTCATCTATGATACAAATTGCACATTAAGGCTTCTACACCTTTGTTTATACAAAACAGACTTCTGTTCACGGATCAGACTGTGCTCCATGGCAAGAATCTCATAAATTTTCAGGTACACCAACATCAAACCTAATGGTTTTTACCTGTTTTGACAAAAACAGGGTCTTTTACACATGAAGCAATTTTTTTCATAACTGGTGAATTGGTATTGGTGAATATTCACTTTGAGAAGTGTTCAAGATAGTCAACAAAAATCACAAAAGGGCAAATAAAGTAATTATTAAAATAAAATGCATTTAATTTTTTACAGAAATTTATACACACTCAGGTGGCAAATTAAAGGAAAAAGTGGTTGCTTTGTTATGTCGTGAACCAGTATGCAGGCAAACAAAGCCAATCTGACCAATCACCTTTATTCGACGATTTAACAGTCCATCCCGATTAATCTTTGGCAGAACGACTGCATCCCCATCCACAGAACAAAAGGGCTCAAGGAACAGGTTGAAAAGTACGAAAAAGATGTGCATTATACAGTTAGAACTTGGAGTTATCAGTAAGACAGCGCTCTCCACCACCTCCATCAAAACACCAAATGAGGGAATATTTTAAAGGTTCACTATGTAGGATTTAGGATTCTATTAACAGAAATGGAAAATAATATTCATAAGTATGTTTTCATAAGTCTATAATTATCTGTAACTACAAATCACTGTGTTTTCCTAAGCTTAGAATCAGCTCTTTAAAATCTACATAGCCACTAGGTTACAACGCTAAAGAAGCCCAGAATGCACAACCCACTAGAGAGTGCCTTCTGCTTTCCACCAATTTACAAATGACAGTTTGAATCCAGAAGGTAGCACCAGAGGGAGTACAAAGAAGAGGAAATGGAAGACAAAGAAGAAATAAGAGGAATCAGTGTTTGCTGGTGCTGGCTCACTGGTTTTTAGCACAGACAAAGCAAGGGACTGTGAATACAAGTACTTGAAGTATGCTAGGGCACCTAACGGCCACAGTATGTCCTAATACACACTTGGTAAGGGAGGGGTAAAGAATGGGGCATTCATCTGGATGAATCCTACATAGCGGACCTTTAAGGAAGAATGTTCATTCCTCCAGAGACCTGTAGAAATCAATGCCATGGTGCAAAGAAAACACTTTTTCTACATAGTCTGGGCAGATTCTTACAAGGCCAGGATTAAGCCTTCACTGCATGCAGATGTTAGGACATGTTCAAGGTCAGCATCATTGAATCCTTTAAAAACAAACTGAAAACAAATGTCGGGTGATGGATGTTTTTTTTTTTTTTGAGAAGCACAACAACGAATGAATAATTTATTTAGTTTTTCTGAAAAATACATGCATCGCCCAGTGTTCACAATACGGCACACTGGACAGAGTGAGCCTGCTCTCCAAGGGCACGTGATAACGTAGTGGCACTTGTAGGTACTGATCTGTGGTGTACTGACTCCCCCACCATCACTGCAAGCACACCTGTTTATCTCTGTCCCTTCATCACCACCACTCTGATATTTGGTAGCAGGCTGGCCGGGTTTTTTTTGTTTGTTTGTTTTTTTGCCAACACCCATTAAATAATGGAAACTGCTTGGTCTATGGACATCAATGATGTATGTAGACCCTGGTGGTGGCAGGCATAGACATGTAGCAGATGTGAATAATTCAGTCGCCAAATATGACAGTGACAGTTACGCTACAGCCGGAGTCAAGTGGTGCCCGTGCCACCTGCTGACGAGCAGCTCTGCTGCTCTGAGCTGATGCAGAGCAGGCCATTAGCACAAGGCCAACAGTCCCAGAGTTAAGAGCAGCAGATAAAGTGCAAGATCGGCTGGAGGATGGATCCGGTTTTATCTAGTCAAGAGCATGCCTCGCTAATGCAGAGCTTCAAGAAAGGAAGTTATACACTTCAATTGGCATGATGGCTACAGGCAAAATATTTACTCTAAAATGCGTGCGAAACCGAGTGACTCATGATAAGCTTGGAAGTTAACCATGTCACTCCAACCTTCCTCCTCTTGCGGCTGAGAAAGCATTAGGAGATTCTTGTGGACCTGATGTGGTAAACACTCACGAGTGGAGAGACTCAGGACTGTTAGCTGCTAATAGAGCTCAGTGTCAGAGTTTACAGCTCATTTACAGTTCAAGTGGGCAGCAGCTACAGAAGCAAAGTCTGGCTTGTTTCATTGTGATGATGCTAATTGTCTTGTCAGTCTTTCAGTTAAATACACATAAGAAATGGAGATGGAAACAATACCCAAGTCTATATATTTAAAGCAAATGCTTTGATGGCCTGCAATAACAACTGTGAGTTGTAGTTCAATTTTCACATTTTGGTACTCAACAGCAAAAAATTCACTTCTGAATGTTTACGGTCCCAGGATCTGCTTTTGAACAGGCATTCCCTACATATATTTTTGCAAAAATAACTCATTGCTTTACATAGAAAAATGGTCTGAATAAAAGTACATCATGTCAAAGATCATGCCCTAAATGTGTTAACTATTTAAATGAAATTCAACAGGTAATTCAACAGCCACACAATGTTAGAAGAACTGAACAAAAAGCCATGCTGACTTTAACTTGACAGTGTGTTAGAGGAGCTTAAATAAAATATTTATTTAAATTAGAGTAAAAAGGAGCAAGAAAAATATCTGGAACAAGAAACTTTCATTTAATAAAAAAAAAGTGAAAATGGATAAGAGTGTAAAAAAGTAAAGTTATAAAATTACAATATTGTCTTCTGATCAATTTTTTGTTTAACAAACCGTTAGCTTCTGTGCTTTACTGCTCAGTTTGTGATGATCTATAATGAGAGATGTATTGATTCAATACTGAGCATCACAATCAGTGCAGATTTGACACACTTTCCAATCCAATCCACTGACCCTTCCATAGCACAGAACTCGCAAATATAATCTTCCAGGTGTTTGCTCAGTTACAAAGAGGAAGTCACTATTGGATCAGCATTGGCTATTAGCTAATACTCAAATCTATGATAGAGGTATTGCATTAAAGAGAAAAACTGGGATTTGTACATACTTAAAATTATTGCCTAATTAATAGCCAGATCCACTCAAGCACGAAATCCCATCAAAATTTTCTGTAATATTCTCTATTTCAGAAAAAGTAAACGACATACAAAAACCATTCAACCTTCTTTGGATGTGCATGATCTAACAGTCTAAGTGTCCTATGTGCTATGCAAGTATGTACTTAGGCCTAAATTTCCCTGAGAGACACTGGGCAGCATGTGAAGGGACCTGAAGGTCTCACAGGCTCTTAGCTTATTCACCCTGCAGTGCACTCTGATAGGACAAAAGCTAAACGGATACAGCCTCCCGACACTCACTCCCCACCGGCACCAGGCGCCAGTACAGACGCATCTTCACACAGACAGCATGGCGACATCACCCCTAATGGCCCTTATCTTAATCTGCTTTAAAAGCATCTTGCGTTTCTCTGAGATCTTTTCACCTCTGCAAACCAACATTTAATAAGTGCCTCCCCCCTCAGTTGTTTCCAGTTTATTTCTCCTGTGGTCGAGCCAGACGATGAGGTGCACTGTGGATAAATGGGGTCAAAACTACTATAAACCCCAGCTCTGGGAGCAAGGTGAAGGGTTTGTGTGTGCATCTGAATTGGTGAAC
>JAQMCW010000003.1:11453485-11469611 GCA_030068335.1 Chrysichthys cranchii
GGCGACTAGTCGACCAATAAAATTGACGTCGACTAATTTTCATGGTCGATTACGTCGACTAATCGCGGCAGCACTAGTTTGTTTATTATTGCTAATTCATATTTGTAGTCTTTTTATTAAAATGTTCACACTGATCTTTCCTGCAAACCAAAAGCAGCTACATCTGCCTCTTGTTGGTCATGGACCTATAAATCTTCATCATGACAGGGGGTAGTTCGGGTGGTTAAGATGTTGGGCTACTGATCACAAGGTCGGGAGATCAAATCCAAGCACTGCCAAGCTAGCACTGCTGGCCCTTGAGCAAGGCCCTTAACCTCAAATGCTTAGTTGTATAAAATGAGATAAAAATGTAAGTCGTCTGGATAACAGCATCTGCCAAATAACTGTAATGTAATGTAATCATGACTTGTTACTCTTTCAAGGTTATTCAGACAGGACCACCAGCTTTTCCAGCAAAGACGCTATGTTTGTATGAGGCGAGAGTAGAACAGAGTAGGTTTACGCGTAAGGGCAGGTGAGCTTACATAAGACGTGGTTCTTTAAGAGAGATTATAAGATGCATGTCTGATTCTGATCTTTCATCACATTAACAGGAAACTCGTGTAGTGAATGATAGGCAATCAGTACCACACCATGTTGATCGTGAAACAGAAGAGGGGTTTGGCCGGCCTATGCATAAGACAGGATCTGGGCGAGTGGGCAGAGGTGGGCAGCGTGGAGGTGGTCACCGCACTGAGAGGAGAGAACCACGGGAAGGGGAAGGAGGCGGAGGAGAGGGCCCCTCCCACAACGACCGCCCCCGAGGACGACGGGGAGGAAGAGGAGGAAGAGGAAATGTGCATCAGGGTGGCCCTGGGTCAGACAGAAAATCAAAGGTGAACTTCTATTGTTCTGTCACTGCGTGGCCTGTTCTACACCAGACGTGTTAAATGTAAAAATGTCAGCCGTATAATTTGACACATTTGCCTTTGCTCAGGAGTGGGAAGAGAAGAGGCGGCAGAACATTGAGAAGATGAATGAGGAAATGGAGAAGATTGCTGAGTACGAGAGAGGTCAAAGGGTGCGTTGCTCAAAGCCATTATGTCTTCTACTTTACTTTTAGATGAAATAAAAAATCTATAAATATAACACTGTCATTTAATATTTGCTCCTGTTCATTAAGGCTGACGGTGAAAAGAACCCCACGCGGAACTTTCTGGACGATCCACGGCGCAGCGGACCCATTCCTGAGGCAGATCGCAAAGAGGGGAGCCGCAGACACGTCCGCAACTGGGGTGGCCTGGATTTTGAAAATGTTAAGACTGGAGCTGAAGCAGAGAAAGAGTGGACGGTTAGGAATTTATTACATTTACTGCCCAAATTGACAGATTTTGGTATCTTGAGCCTCTTAGAATGACATTAAATAGATCACTGTGACACGCTGTGCCAGGTGCTGTACTAGTGTGACACTCTTTCGCTCGGTCTCTTTCTCCCATTCTCTGCATCTCTCTAAAAGAACCGGAGGCCTGGAGGGAAAGGCTCAGTGGATATGACCTTGTCGATGACTGGCAGAGAACGGGCCGAGTATCTACGCTGGAAAAAGGAGCGTGCTCAGATAGACGAGGAGAGATTGGCTCGTCATCGTAACGCCACTGGTCAATGGAGACGAGAGTGGGATGCCCAGAAAACGGACACAATGTAAGAATGTAAAATATCTGACTTTTCCTGAACGCACGCAGTTGTCGTTTTAATGATTGGGTTTATTTGACATGGAAATATTGACAAATGCAAATAGTCTTTCAAGGTTGCAAGCAATATTTATTTATTTATTTATTTATTTATTTATTTAAAATAACAATTCCTTTAAAACACAGCAGATGATATACGTACGTTTGTGAATGAGGGCAATAGAGAGACATTTTTCTACTGAGGAAGTGTTGGATGGACATGAAGCATGTTGGATGTAGGTTGACAGGGAGTGAATGGCAAAATGAGTGACCCTGCATTGCCTTCACAGGTTCACCGAGGACCCAGCTGTGGCTGGAGAGGGCATGCCAGAACCGAGCAGCAGGAGAGGCAAGTCTCTCACTTCTTTTCACACATGCACACCCAAACACACTCGACTAATATGTCAAGTGCAAAGCAACTTGTCAAAACAGAAAAATAAGGTTCTCTGTATTCTGAATCACTTAGACAATCCTCTGAGGTTCATCCTTGTCACTGTTTGGTGATGTTCTGTGATGTGTTCTTTCAGCAGATAGGGGGCGTAATGCCCGTACACAGCAGCGCAGTGGGGCTTCAGGTCAGCTTGTGGCATGGGACATGTCTGTGTGTGACGTGTGTCTCTTTTACCCCACTCACATTAGTTTCCCTTGTTTATTATTATTATTATTATTATTATTATTATTATTATTATTATTATTATTATTATATAGGATTTTTTTAAAAATTGCTAGGTTTTTCAAGTGACTGTTGCGAAATAAGGCAGCTCGCATCCTTCACCATATCCCCCGTTTTGCTAATTACCCTGCTTTATGATGTCACTTATTAGCCTCGAGGCCACAGTTGCATGTTTCTTACTCTTTTTTTTTTTTTTACCCTCATCCACAATAAAGATTGATAAATGAGGTGAAAAAAAAAAGATCATGCTGACTGGAGGGGCCATCTGTTACCGAGAGCTTGTCTATGCTCTTCTGTGCTTGTTTGCTGTGTAATTGCTTTCAGGATATTCCATTACGTCATCTCTCCCTTGAGATATTTATTTAACTCTCTTCTCTTGCAGATGATGGCAGAAACGCTCCTAAGGCACCCACATTTGGAGATTTCTTAGGGCAGGGCAAAGTCAGAGAAGCGGGCCATGGCGGCAGAGGAAGAGGGAAAGGTCGGGGTCAAAGCAAGAGTTACAGGTAGAAGCATTCATCTCCCCACTGATGAGCATGCACCCTCACTCTTATTTGGACCTACAGCAATGTGAGCTGTGATTCCTTCGTTGATTTGGAAAAATGGAAATGACCCATTATAATGACCGTACTGTATGTCAGTGCATGTATACAGTGTATGCAGTGTGGCTTCAAGCTTCCATTGCAGCCAAACAGGAGCCATATATGACCCTTACTTTCAAGTTTACAGTGGGGTTTCAGCAGGTGGTGCAGTGCAGGGACAAACGGGTGACACTACTTTTATTGTTATTTCTGTTGCATTGTGGAACTGAAGTTCTAAAAATCCGACAACTGGCATTAAAAGAAAATTCGCTAGCTAGGAGCAGCTTTTTGCTGGACAGTACAGAACAGGAAGCTTCAGAAGTACTGTGAGTGATTGTTAAAGTTTTGAAATGTTCTTTGTGTTGCAAATTTAGGAGAAAGTATCATGGTGTCTTGAGCTGCCTGGATTTGAATACTCGAGCATTCATAATTATTTACTCTTCTGAAACTTTGTCTTTAGCTTTCTTCTCCCCATGCAAGTGTGCCACATGGCCATTGAACTAATGGTAGGGCACTATAGGATTAAATGGTGAGTCATTGGGGATTCATGTAATGTAGATAACATCCAGAAAGATGGTCCTTAATCATGTGCTACTTTATTAAAACTATAGATCAAATACAAGTTTAGACGTGAGTCTGTTGATTGTGTATCGATAAATCATAGGTGGTGTACTTTTGGCGGACATTTTCCCCTGCCCTGTTCTCTGTTTAAAGCATCATTTTAACAATGTGAAACAAATTTAATGTACAGTGGATGAAACATTTTGGTGAAATTCCTTTTTCTGTTCTTTCACAAGCATGCATGATAACCGGTGGGAAGCTGAGAAAGAGGAGGAAAAAGGGAAAGAGGAGGAAAAAGGGAAAGAGGCAGAAAAAGGGAAAGAGGAGGAAAAAGGGAAAAAGGAGGAACAGGAAAAAGAGAAGACAAAGGTAGAAGACAAGCCCCAAGCTCCATCAGAAAAGGTGATTCCCACCCCCCACCCCTGCTGCCAGAGTTTGTTGTTTCATTATAAATAAAATAATAAAGTTTCATTAATAAATCCCTGTAAAATGTAGGTGATGGTATAGCGTTAAATTAATAAATGTTCATTTCCTGTTACTTGTCCTGCCTAGAAGCAAATTGCTGTTACTATCGAGAAATCAGCTGCTGAAGATGAAGACGATGAGTGGGAGGATGCCAGTGATGGAGATGAAGACGAAGATGAGGAGGTGGAAGAGTATGAGGATAAAGAAGGCATCTCTCTGAAAGAGTCTAAACCCATGGAGAAGACCCAAAGTTCGCCTGCTCCATCCAAGCCCAGTCCTAAAGGACAGAGGACACCCAGACCCAGAGTGCACATCCCCTCTTCCCCACAGGAGTCTCTCGCTACTCCAGAGGGTACAAAGCCTCTCAGCCCCTTTGCCCCTCTGGAGGGCCACCAGCCTGTATCTGACTGGGGTGAGGAGATGGAGATGCTCTCCCCTAAAAGCAGCTTGGGTGAGAGTCCCTTGAAGCCCAGCAGTAATGAAAGCAGTCCAGCTCAGAACAAGAGCCAAGAGAAGGAGGAGGAACACGCCAATGATGCCACTGACCCACCCAATCAGTCCGACAAACAGCATGACACCCTGCCTGGTAGGAACACATCACTGAAATGTGTCACAGGATTTATGGGCCAATGAGGCAACGCCACACTCATTTACAAGAGCAAATATTGGGGCGCTTGGGGGCATTTCCAATTTGCATATTCATAAACATCTGCATTTGTTGATTAGGAGAAAAGGGTAGGCAGGCTGGTGTGCCTTTTTCTTTTGTCTAATGACATTTGTTTTTGTGAGACTGCCAAGCCAAAAAATGTATTTTGTAAATAAAGTTTGTCTTTTAGACAAGGTTTGAATGACTATAATATATGGACATATTTAATAATATGCCTACCAATACAGAATATTGGCCCTTATTTATCAAAAACCATGTAAAAAAAAAAAAGTGCAGATTTGAGCATACAGGGGTACAAACAGCTTTGCATCTGGTGTATGAATTTGCTGTATGAAACCAAAATAAGGAGTGACAGACACAAGATTCTACCCATAATGAATTCTTTACAAATCATATGTACGTGACATGATGTAATTTACCTTCCTGTGCGTCTAAGTTACATGACACATGCCCTAATCGATGCAGGTGTTGTGGAAAGAAAAGCATTCTGCCAGCTAATCCAAGAGAAGTAAGTAAAGAGGGAGGGGTAGCTCAGGAGGTTAAGACGTTGCACTATTGATCGGAAGGTTGTGAGTTCAAATCCAAGTGCCATCAAGCTGCCACTGTTGGGCCCTTGAGCAAGGCCCTTAACCCTCAACTGCTCAGTTGAATAAATAAGAGAGATTTAAGTCGCTCTGGATAAGAGCATCTGTCAAAATGACAGTAATGTAATATAAAAATGCATTTTGGTTAAGATGACAGAGCATTTCAGTTTGCTTCAAATACAATGTGACTTTTTGGTATCTTCAAAAATGCTGTAATCGGAGATGTCCAAATGAAATAAAATATAAACAGATTTTCAACAGAGGACAAGATTTGCCCTTATTGATTTTGATTTTTTTTTTAACATGTAATGCTGTTATGCTTTTAATGTGAAACATTGTCAAGAGGATGGTTAAATAATGAATCCAGACACTTGAAGTATAGTAAAACATTACATTTGTTTTGTTTTTAGTCGCAGAGTCAGCTGCTCCCACAGTACAGGAAGAGTCGCCCTCGTCACCCCAAACTGATTCCACTTCTAGCAGCAGTAAGCCCTTGGGACCTTCGGAGGGTTCAACCGCAGAGAAGGGTAAATGCGGAAACAAAATTGTTTTAATTTTCCTTAATGAGCGCCAGCAAGTTGAATGGGTTATTATTATTATTATTATTATTATTATTATTATTATTATTATTATTATTATTATTATTATTATTATTATTATTATTATCATCTTTATTTATTTGTTTGTTTGTTTATTTTTACTAATCCTGTGTAATCTCTTCCATCAGAAGAGAGTGCAGTCCCCGCTGTAGAGTTGGATTTGAAGCAATCCCCAAGTGAAATTGCAGCTCCAGTTGAGTCCTCGGATCAGCCATGCTCAGGTGCTGTTCTTATTACAGACTTTGAAACAGTGGTTTTCCGCAAGAGCTCCCTTACTTCAGCTGATGTCTGAGCACGCGCCAACGCCCTGCTTTGTCTCACTCTTTCGCCCCTCCTGTCACAACCTGTCCCTTCACTCACCTCTCTGTCTCTCCCTCTGTCCATCTGTCTTGTGAGATGGCATCTGCTGCTATGCTTGTCTCTTTCATGACAAATGCGAATGTGCCCCCTTCTGCTCCTCTGGCTGTGACAGTCCTCCCCGGCTCTGGGACTCTGTGTTCTTGTCTACAGCTTCACACTGGCTGTCAGTCTCCTCAAGAGCACTACTAACATCTCCACTCACTGCTTCCCGGACCGCTTTTTTTTTGTCTGTTGAACCTCTTTGTTTTTGTCTGGATTACATATGGACACGTCATGCACATGCAGCAAACCTTTTTTTTTTTTTTTTTTTAAATTTCATTATTCATCTGCTTACATGAGTGATCTGTAATGTCGGGTCATTTGAAAGATGCCATTTTAGAAAGATCTGATCTTGCAATTCCCCTTCTTGCTGCATCTCATCTGATTGCATGGTGCCATTAACGTGTGATCGGATGAACGCTGGCTGAATTGGTTGCTGTGCCAGAGCTGCTTGTCAGGCAGAATGTATTTTAGACAATTAAATTTAGTCCCAGACATCCACCAGCAGTTGTATCATGAATCAATAGGGCTAGATCTGTTTTTCTGTTGTTTAGTCTTTGTTTACATCCATGGAATAAAATCCAGATGCCCCCTCAGCACCCAAATGTTTACAAAATACATAATTGTACATTTTAAATTGTATCCGCAACAGAAATGATACTTTACACCCACTTATTAAATGCTCTCCAGGCTCTGGCACATGAAGTAAATCCATATTATATGAGTTTTTATGGGGTTTTTTTTTTATAGTATAGAGTGAGGCTATATTTCAAGGTATATTTATATCTACAGTTAATGTTCTGAAGTTTTAAATTTGTAGAGATAGATAGAAATTGAAGAAAATACAGAATAAACATTGCATCTGCATCTGCAATAAACATTGCATCTGCATCTGTATCAGTTTCCATTTTCAGTCTTTGGTAAGATTGATTTTCCAACCTTGGATTAATCCCAGTCCTCACAAGATTCTTGATGGAGAACCTCCATTAACACAATACACTATTCTTGATCTGGGTGTCAGAAATTAGTCCTTCAGTGTATAAAAGTGACTGTAGTTCTAATAAAAGTTTCAATCCTGTCCTGAAATGGCCTGAATCATACCATGTTGGAAACGGTGTAATTGAATTTTCTCTTGTTCAGCGCGGCATTAGGGTGATGGTGATCTCATGATGTGTCTACACCATTCAGTTTTTTTATCCTTCAAATGAAATGTGTAATGCCACATTTACATCTGCAAAAGACCTGAAGGAACTGAATCAGGTTTGTAGCTTTGTATTTAAAGCGAGACACTAGTCAGAGACCTTCTGCTTGTCATCTAACAATAGCCATGAAGGCTAATGGCCTGGTGTCAACATACTGATCAGCGTAATACATTCTGATATTTCCCTCAGATCCAATTACTGAGGCACATTAAGCCTGTTTAAGAGGGCAGGAAATTGCAGGAAACCTCTAATTATTGCTAAAAAGCCTTTATGTGGAAATTGAGAGATTGGATTCTCAGGCTGATGGGTGGTAATGGAAACCTCAAGAAGGCAGAATAACTCCCTGATCGTCTTTGATGCATTTTACATGATGGAGCCAATTCATGGTCTAATTATGAAGTCATAGCGTTACAATATTCTTTATCCTGAGAATAACTGGAGACCAAGTCACTTTTATGGTAAAGGGATAAAGGAGTTAAATAATTTATATGTCAAACAGATAAGACTCCCAGGGTTAGAACCAAGAACACACACTTTAACGTTTCAAGCAATTAGTCTATTTAAAACTATATCATGTTCCTAAAAACCTAGAAACTTCTCAGACATACATCTTCAGGAGCTCTTTAAGGGTACATTTGATAATTGCATCCCAAAGAGTTTTTGTCAGGTTTTACATAGAAAATCTAAGGGTTTTCGCGAGAGGTAAAACTGATTATTCTTTCCCAAACATTTTAAGAGTGTAGTACATTTAAAAAAAAAAAAACAAAAAAAAAAAAAAAAATTATGGTGGTCTTTTGATTTAGTGCAACATAACAATGCATTTAGCTGTGACGTGGGAATTTTTGAGCCTCTTAAAGCACTGTGATGACTCCATTGCCTTGCTCTTCTTTTCTGTCTGCAGGCTAAAGAGTAACTGCAGCACTAGTGATCTTGCGAGAGAGGAAAAAAGGTAAGAAGTGGTGAGAAGTGACATAAGGTCTAATGGATATCCACTGCCTGAAAATATGGAGGATGGCAGGCCCTGTGATGACTTATCTCCCACCTCCGATCAACTCGTTGTATGGTTTTTTGTGTTCTCTCAGCACTCAAAAATATTCTAGTTCTACGTCTGTTTCAAAATCTAGGACTGGAAATTGCGGGGGTCTGGAAACCATTTACGTGACACTGTAAAGATAACGAAGCTCATTATATGCAAGGCAAAAGATAAGGATACCTTAAGATCAGTAGCTGTTTTACATGACATTTGGTAAGAGTTCACACTTTATCGTAGTCACAGGATGCATTTGCTATTAGAAATGGTCTGGAGGCAGTGCTACTCTCGCTTCATGCTGCTTTAGTCAATCAAATGCATGCTTTAGTTTGTGTATGATACCTATGCAAACAAATGGAGAGGGGCATTAGGATTATCAAAGCTATTTCTAAACATCTGGATTTGGTTTTGGTTTCTTTTAGTTAATGTTTAAGATTGTAATTTGCCTGCAAAATAAGGTGCTAGATATTCTTGCATTTATAATTTGTGACCCAAACTGTATGTGTGCATATTATGACCAAAGATGTTTCTTAGGAGGTGTTTCTCGGATGCCGTTGGGTCTGTTAGGTAAATAATTAACATTTGAGGCAACAAGGAATGTGTACCTCAGTAGAACTAATCTTGGTTTGGAATTTTTGTCTTTATGCTTTATGATCCCCATTTTTGTCTAGGAATTTTTCATGATGTGAATGCAGGCAGTTTGGCTCATTGAGGCTGTTATGTGCAGGGTTCTACCTTTTTACATGGTTTTTTTTTTTGTTTGTTTGTTTTTGTTTTTTTTTTTTGTTTTTTTTAGAACTAGATAATTTTATTAACTATAATATTCAATACATTGAAAATGCATCAAGTTTGTCTACGAGCCAAGTTCCTCTCCCTTAATGATGATCTGTTTGTGATCAACAAACAGTGGATTCCTCTTCCTTAGGATGACCCACTTTGTACAGTCTGTTGGTTGTCAAAGTTCTTGAAGAAATCCCCTCAGCTCTTTATGAAATGTGTGTAATTTATCTTGAAGTAGCTTACAATTTCCACAGTCAGTGTTTGAGTTGAGATTCAATCTTTCAGCAAATTCAGTGGAAGTATATTGATTGTAATATTTAGGGGGTTTTTTGTTTGGTTTTTTTTTGTTGTTGGTGGGTTTTTTTTTTTATTTTTTAAATGATGTACATTCCAATGCTTTGTATGTCATCTTTAACTGTTTGGACTAAGGGCCCTCATCTTAAAAAACAAAACAAAACAAAAAAAATGGGGGGAAAAATATGGAGCAACAAAAATCATGAAATTTGTGATTGTATTGCACCTGTCTGCAAATGGACTCTCCTCGTGTTTACTTTATAATTAGATCTAGGTTTGCCTCTGTAGGTGTTTCAGCAGTGCACATGTGGTGAAGTGTTTGTAGGATTCATCCCACAGTGAAACACTATTATATCTCAATCATTTATTTTAAGGAAGATTATGGGTTAATGCTTTTGCCTTTTTAATTTCAAGTAAATTATGCGTTGTTATTTACGCTGAAGTTTCTTTTTAAATAAATGTATATCTTTGCCTTAAATGTTGTGCTCTATATTAATGATTTACTTGAACTGCTGTGAAAAAAAAAAAAAGTTCCTGCTTTGCAAATGAATATGCCCCCCAGCACATTTACCTAAACTCCACCTGCAATCAGAATTAAAGGAAAAATCCATCCTTAACAGTTGTTTTCAGTATTCATAATTAATATGTGGCATTATCAATTTTGTTTTTTTTAAAACACTTATTTCAGTGAACTGTTGGCCTGTTTGCACTTTGGGTATTCAACTATCTGGTGATGGGTTAGGATTATAGGTGGTGCCAGTGCGAGTTCATCTCTATCTAAAGAGACTGCAGCAACGCTTTAGTCCTTTTGGCAGTCCAGCTCTCTCACTTCATCTGTATATTCAGCTTAAACAGATCAGGTTTCAATGCTTCAACTTTCATGCTAATTCCACCATAAACACCCACTCACTTGCCATCTTACAGACAGCTATCTAGCCAAGCAGCTGATTCTGTCATAATTCAGTGGAACTGCATCACCTAAAGGCTGATTTATACTTCTGCATAGAATCCACACCATCAGTACAGTACCGATTCTCGCACAGGGTGATGTATCTATACTTGCATGTGAGGTACGCATGTACTCTAGGAGGCGCTGTTGCATGAATTGCAGTAGAATTTTCATGGACAATGTCCTTTTGAAAAATTTATTGGTGGGGGGGGGACCGTGTGTGATGAATTCTGACTGAAAGGCTTCTTTTTCTGAAGGGAACACCTCTTTATTCTGCAGTATGAGTGGCCTGAAACAATTCAGTGTGTAAGGCGGGCAGCACGGTGGTGTGGTGGTAAGCACTGTGGCCTCACAGTAAGAAGGCGCCTAGTTTGCATGGTCTCACCGTGTTCGTGTGGGTTTCCTCCGGGTACTCCGGTTTTCTCCCACAGTCCAAATGCATGCACACTGGGTGGATTGGCTACCCTAAATTACCCGTGTGTGTGTGTGTGTGTGTGTGTGTGATTCTGAGCCCCGAGTTAGGGGAGGGTTGTGCGTGAGACTGTCGATCTCACCCTGTATAATGTGCCCAGCCAAGAAACGTTAGCCGAGCTCCACGGGGGCTCTCTTGATGCTTCTGTGGACCGAGGCGCCTGAGGCATCTAAGGGTGTGCCACCAGTGGCACAGAAAGGACCATGGATGGAAATTCGTAATTATATTCATCACTCATTGATGGATACTTTTATTATTTTTATTGAGTTTTTCAAGTTTAGATCACATACACTGTGTTTATTGGGAGTCTGTTAGAAGAAAAAGTTAGAAAATTGAATGATTATTGAACCACAGCTGCAATCTAGCCCCACGCTGTATACCTGTATTAACACACCATTGGAACAGTAGATGATTGATTTTCACACAGAAAACTGAGCAGCCAGAAATGTGACGGGACCGGTTCCAGCTGTTGTGGTCTACATGTAGTTACGCTTTTGTTGAGGTATGAGTCGGTATAAGATATTCACCTACACTAACATGACAATTATCCCTTATGTTTGAGATGGCTGAAAATGTTTCTCTTGCTAACAGTGTCCCCTTGTAACGTAAGTGTTTCAGAGAACTGCTCACTTCTAAACCTAATAATAAAAAACACAACACCAACACATCAGCAGCAAGACTGTTCAGCACACCACCAATATTTCATCACAACTGTATGTAACCTTCCTGTTATATTTGTTTCTCAGGAACAGCAGTGATGTTTTTTGGTCAGTTTGACCCCGGGCCAAGCTAAATTATCCAAAAGGGCAAGAAACCAAAACAAGCCCAATACATATGGTTTATATCTTATTATTAACTCTATTAATAACCATTAATTTCTCTCTCAATCTCACACACACTCTCACTCTGTGTGTGTGTGTGTGTGTGTGTGTGTGTGTGTGTGTGTGTGTGTGTGTGAGAGAGAGAGAGAGAGAGAGAGATTGGGGTGTAATATGTCTTACAGTTGCAAAGAAACAAATACTGTGGTATTAGACACTTCTGACCCCTTTCAGCCTCCACTTTGACTTCCGGGTCAAACAGTATCTATGTAATATAAACATGTTTGCAAATATGTGAAATAAACCGTTTTGATTGTATATGTTGATTACACTTATTAAAGCAAGCAGAAGACGTTTCCGAAAAAAAAATACTTTTAGCTCATAAATCCTTTCTGAATCCTAAAACCAGACTTGGACCCCAAAGCCCCGCCCCGTGTCCGCCTTCAGTCCCGCCCCTGGCCCCGCCCCCACGTGGACGACAGTGCGCGTGTTTTCCTCCGCGAGAACGCGCACTTGCCTGATGCTGGAGCGGAGCGGAGCGGAGCTGTCCCACACCGAGTACACAGACTTGTGAGCAAGCTGTCCCGGACCAGCACGTCTCACGGCGCACTTTCTATTTCCGGAAGAGTCTGTCTGGCCAGGACTTTCTGTGTTACCCCACAATGAGGGGCAGCAGGACAGGCGCAGCAGGAAGGCTGAGCGCGTCCCGGAGAGCCAGTTACCCGGCTGATCAGTGGCTCAATCAGGCCAAGTCCAGCACCAAGGTGTGGGTCAAGGTAGCAATGGGCATCGCCTACTTCCTCTGCGTGTCCGTCGCTGCCTTCGTCTTAGCCGTTTACTACGTTTTCTTCTGGACTCCGGCGGCGTCCAACTCCACTGCCGTGTTGGAGGGCAATAAAACCGCGGACTGCGGAGGGATGCAGGCAGCTGCTGGGAAATAACACCGCCGAGGAAGAGCAGACACATGCACTGCACTCTGCTCAGGACACTCGGGCTTCCTACCCCGCTTCCTGCTGGTGTTCTGATGTTCAGCCTCTAGGACCTCGGAACTCTCACTGAAAATCACTGCAAACTTTTGTGTGTGGCTAAAGAGATCACTTGGTCTTACTGTAACCTGAGAGGCTGTGTGTGTGTGTGTGTGTGTGTGTGTGTGTGTGTGTGTGTGTGTGTGTGTGTGAGAGAGAGAGAGAGAGAGCGTGTGTGTGTGTGTGTGTGTGTGTGTGAGAGAGAGAGGGTGTGTGTGTATATATATATGTGTGTGTGAGAGAGAGAGTGTTTGTGTATATGTGTGAGAGAGAGAGAGAGAGAGAGTGTGTGTGTGTGTGTGTATGTGTGTGTGTGTGTGTGTGAGAGAGAGTGTTTGTGTATGTGTGTGAGAGTGAGTGAGTGAGTGTGTGTGTGTGTGTGTGTGCGAGAGAGAGAGAGTGTGTGTGTGTGTGTGAGAGGGAGAGAGCAAAATCTATGCATCTTTATTCTTATTTGTTTGTTTGTCTGGAGTCGGTGTTCGAGCACAGCCCCAGTAAGGAGGACATTTTCATATATATATTTTAAGTAATAAATGTAGCACTGTACTTTGTATTGTTTGTCATAAAAATCTATTAGCCAATATACTTGTAATAGGCTGGATGTAGAAATATTGAGAAATCATAAGAGGTAAATAATCAGGACCTTATATCATGTCCCATATAATGATTAGCACCGGATAAGTGCTGGCAAACAGGTGTGATTATTATTATTATTATTATTATTATTATTATTATTATTTTGTTCCTGCGAATTTTTAACGTTTTTAACTGGTTTAGCTCCAGGAGTATCACTCTGAGCATGTACGTGAGGTTGTTGCATTTCTCTTCTGATTCACTTCACTTCTATTACACTCCTATACCCGATGTCTCACTGTCTGTTTTCCATATCATGCCACTTTTTCTCTTTTCTGTGTCTTTCTTCTTACTTACTGCCACCTCTAGAACCTGTAATTAATAAAATAATTGTTTTACCAACTAGCTAATGGGTCTGTTTACTTTTTAATTATTTCACTTATTCATATTCAATAACCTCTTTATGCTGCTCAGGATCACATTGGATCCAGAGCACACACACACAAACTTTCGCTGCTAGGGTTAATATAGTTTATGCAGTCTGCCTAGCTGCATGATTTTGGATTGTGCGAGGAAACCCAGATGAAACTCCACACAAAGAATAACTCAAGCTCAGAATCGAACCAGGGACACTGCTATCCTTGCACCAGGGGTTTATAGAGTATTTACTACATTTAATGCATATTTAATATGTGAAGGTTAAACAGAGTAACTGCCTACATTACCTCTAAAATATATTTCTCTTACAAATATATTAACTGTGTGTTCAGGAATATAGAATAAGGTGAAAATAGCTGTTTGTAAAAATGAAATAAACACACAGTTTCTTGGATTTTCATGAGGGTGCACATTATGCCTATATGCATATTTCTCTGCTCGGATACTTGGCTCGTCCCTCTCGCAATGCATTACCAATGTACCGTAATGTCAGGGTTTATTCATGTTTAGTCACATGGCGTTTAGCCATAGATGCACAGATAGGCGTAATGGTCTGAAGAGATACGATCTTGAGAAAGAAAGTAAACAAGATTTCTTTAATGCTTCCAACATTGCCTGAGATCATACTGGTTATATACTGTAGATTATGGATGGTGTTAATGACCAGGTCCAAATTTCCAGTCACACTGGACCATGTCTCTAAAATAACAGACATTGGTTAAATTACTATACAAGTCTGATCTACTTTCTCTGTGAACTGCTTTTAAACAGTTATATTTTAGGAAATAGTTTACATGTGTTCGTAAATGCATCATGGAAATGTGTGGCAAAGGAGATATTCACATTCAATAACAGACTGATGTGGGAATACATTTAATAGATAAAAAAAAGGTACAAGCTGTAAATGACTGGCAATGTTTAATGCAGCCTTAATGTAGTCTCATAGTATTGTTGGATGAAACAGTATTTATCCTGCTCATTGAAATATCAGTTTTAGTTATTATCCAAAATATCAATTTTACTTAATATCCAATATAGTGTATTGGCATGTTTATTTGTATATATTTATTGCTAAATGTATTGGTTGACACAGAGGTTTAACATGAGCAATTTCCAATAATAAACGTGTTTTCAAAATTATGTGAACATAATTCAAATTTCACACTTTAAGTTACTAGGTAGTTGCTGGTTTAACACGTGTGGGTAAAAGAGTTAATCTGGTCAAGAAATATAATTCTTATTTCATTTGAAATTTCGATATAGCCTTTAACACAGACTTCATGGTGATGCAGGTTTCATAAATATTCCTGCTCTAATTGCATTGAATCAAAAAATTCTTCTATTGCTGGATGGCGAATCGTATATGTTCATCATTTCGAAAGCGCCTTGGAAAATCTTCCTCTTCTGCACTGTGTTAGGGAATTGCCTACCCCTGGAGGTATTGCATGTGCTTTCTGGAGGTCACCTCTGTGTTTACCAGATAATCACTGACAGCTTTGTCCTCTTTTGTCACACAGCCTCTTATTTTCAGTGCATCTGTCACTTTGGGTTTTAAGGTGGTTGGTGGACTGCTTGGCTCAGGGGGCCACAGGAGAATCTGTATAAACACTGCGCCTATTCACTCAGTTAATAATTCAATTGCTCTGCAAGTTGTCAGGACATATTTGTTTTCACTGTTCGTGTTTCTTCCTTTCTTGTCTACGGGATACGTTCCAGAAAGACTGTACACAGAGCTGGGTAGACGTAGTGGAGATTAATCATACTGGGAAGCTAAATTACATTACTATAAACAGAACATCAAATAGTAACAAAAAAAGCCTTAGACCATTTGTGGGTTTGTAATGAATACACACAAAGAGGAAAAAAGTGTCCACACTCATGACACGGCAATAAACATATTTCAGTGTTTTAAGCAGGTAACCATGGACCTCAAATTGTCTGTTTTTCTTAGTAAGAGCTGCCTACTGGAAGGTTTCTGAGCATTTAGAAGCCCTAAACGGGGGCAACAAATGGCTGAAAAAGCAAGAAAGTTTTAGCTGGGAGAACATCTAGCAACAATTAAATTAACTGATATCAGGTCTGTAACATGATTGGCTATAAAAGGGATGTCTTAGAGAGGCAGAGTCTCTCAGAAGTAAAGATGGCCAGAGGCTCTCCAATCTGTAAAAAGATTGTAGAATACTTTAAAAACAATGTTCCTCAATGTCAAATTGCAAAGCTCATCATCTACAGGGCATAACATCATCAAAAGATTCAGAGAAACTGGAGATATCTCTGTGTGTAAGGGACAAGGCCGAAGACCTTTATTGG
>JAQMCW010000003.1:11517604-11531440 GCA_030068335.1 Chrysichthys cranchii
CTCTCACCCGATGTCAGCTGGGATTGGCGCCAGCTTCCCCCCGCGACCCTGAACAGGATTAAGCAGCAGAAGACGAAGATATATCGTTTGTCAGCTGGATACCTAGTTTTCTTTTTAATTTTAGCTTAACAAGTACAGTATTGGGCTCACATATATATTATGTCTTGTCTCTGGTGTTGATTGTCTGATTGGTGCCTGATTGATCTCCCTACCAGCAATGCTTACAAAGCACTGTAACACTGACATGTGAAACAAGCTTAGAGCAGCACCAAACAGTTTGAGGTGCCTCTGATGTAGCCAGTGTGGATTGAAGTGCTAGTTAAAATGGAAGTTTAATTACAAGTGTGTAAAAATTCATCTGATCGTTGACATTTAATCTAACCTTTATTCCGACAAAAGGAGACCTCAGCTGCACATCAGCTTTTCTCAAAGGATTTTTACTATAGTCTGTGCTGTGTTTCCATCTTATAAAAATGTTTACTAGGACCTGTATGTATCTATACCTCCTGAACAACTGCTGGACAGTTTTCTCCCTTCATTATTTATGTGATACACAACAAGCAGTTAAGTGTGCAATAAATGTCCTTTAGGTAAAGGTAGATCTTTCTTCTGCTCCGTGAGTGTCCCTGAGAGTTAAATTAAGTGTCGGTTTTCCAAGCTCAGCATGTGATATATAGTGTACACCCTTCAGCAAAAACCATATAGGTTGGGTTCTTATATGTTCAAAATTCTTTACTGCCTAGTAAGATATCCAACACAGGAATCATAGACCTTTTCCACAGATCACATCACCCATACATCAGGTGTAATTTAACTTGATGTACCTATACAAAGACCACATTGAGCATTATTTATAGCTTATAATAGGTTACATATAGGTTATGTTTTTTCAAAGCATGGACTGTACTCAAAGATGTACTCAGAGCTTCTCTTCATATTGCAAGATAAACTCTTGCACGTGAACACAGAATTATCTTTGATGACTTGGTTCCTGGTCAACATTATATAGAGTTCACTACAGATTTTTATGAAATTTAACTTCAGTGGTATGAACACAGAATGCAGATATTGGATTATTTACACTTTGGATGAGTCAGATGCTCTTCCTGCTTCAGAACTGTGTTACCCAAGAAAGTCAATTTCAGCCCCTTTTGCATCACTAAGAGAACTAGTTCATCCACAAATGTCCTCAAGGAAAATGTCCTCAAGTAAAAAAAAAAAAACAAAAAACTAAATATATTTTTAGATATATAAAATGTCTCTGCAGATCAGCTGTTTACCAAATCTCTTTATGCTTCTTAAGGAGATTATACAACGTGAGGTGGGAGACCAAATTATACTCCCTGCCGTTTTTAATACTGAAAACAGATTGAGCTTCTGAAATTGCCTCAACTGGACTGTGAGAGAATTCTCTTTGCCTCCACATATTGTTTGCATAATATATCCAATCACAGTGTTTTCTTATGAATCGTGAAATGAAATGTTCTCAGATCTTGCGAGAGAACCACCATGGATCGTTGGAGCACTGTTGCTCACAGGTTGAAAACCACTGGATTACATTATGACTGGTCTCTGGTATTGATTGCCTCATTGTTGCCTGATTGAAAAAACATACTCTTTTTTTTAATCAAATGGACAAAAAAGAAACTCTTCCGAAACTCTCTGCTTGTGGAGAGCCCCCTTGCCATTTTTCTAAAGTGCCAGCGGAGGCTTGAAAGGCTTTAGATGGCTATAAGTGCTGAAACTGCCACTGCTACCCTGGTGAAGAGCAATTAATACTAAATTGACCTGTATGGGTGCTTAAGCTTTTGTATGACCAATCTGAGCACAGTGTAAACCAAATGTGTCCAGCAGTGCCCTAGCCTTGAGCAGCACTCTTAAAGACCAGACTGACTGTGAGGATTCCCACAGCGCTTTCAGGATTTAGCTCCTCTTTGGAAAGGAATCACGTTAACATTGTATTTGTTTTGATTGCAGGCACCAAAGTGATCATTTTATTATCAGTCTTTAGTAGTCATGTACACTGTGTTGATTATTCACTCTGTATAAATGGATGGGATGTTTCATTCAGCATTACTAAAGTTTACTCTTAATCGTGAAGGTCAGTGACAAAGGTGCTAGGATGACACATTTACAGTTACTGGTATATCTGCATTTTCAGTGTAGTGACAGGATGCTACATGCTGGAAGAGGAACCACCTGAAGCTATTCCCAGCTGTCTATCCACAGACACAGCACAAGAAGGAAGGAGGTTCCAAAAAAATACTGAAGTGCAAGGATTACCACAATTCCCCGTGTCTGGTTTCCCCACAAGGTAGTGATCAGCTTCAGATCCTGGACTGTAGCTGAAGGGTAAAACCCTGACAAGTAGATAGATCATTCATTAAGACTTGATTCTTCAGTCATTTGATTCATTAGTATTTTTATATCTTTGGAATGAATTCAACATAGAGCTCTGGAAGCCACTGCTGTATATTACTTACATGTATTTCCCACATTAGTTTAATTTAACGTGCATTCACAGTTTGCCATATGTTCACTGGTTGAGATTGCTTTTGAACATTATGCTTGGCACCGAACAAGTTTACACAAGAACAGGGATTGAGAGCACTTACAGATGGGATATCTTATGATCGATGCAGTCAAGTTGCAAACACCGCAATTCCTAATAAATTGCGGAAATGAAAGAAGTCATTCAGTGTTGTGCTTCCTTTGCTGCAGTTTTATATTATATTATATTTTATTATATATATTATTATATATATTATAGTTATACAGTGGAACCTCTGGTCATGAACGCCTCCGAACATGAACAAATCGGTTCCCGACCACAAAATCCGCCAAATTTTGCATCTGGTCATGACCACATAATAGGGTGCTGAACAAACACAGCCCTGGCGATTTTCCCCTTCTTTTTCATACGTGCCAGTGTTTTCCCGTTTTCTGTTTGCGTATCGCATACCTAACAAAGACGCGCATGTCCCTTTAATCGGTCAGACATGCATTCATTCGCTGTATAGTAACCTCCTCCTCCTCACTTCCTTAATGCTAGAAGTCGACTCTTGCAAGGTTAGTTTTCTTGGTTGTTTACAGTAAGTTTTTGTATAATTAAGGATTGTTCAAACTTAGATTTTTTTTTTCTGTGCTTAAAACTAATTTTAAAAAATTTCACAGCATTTTTTCCTTGTATTTCTATGCATTTTTGCACTATAAGCCTTCATTATGAGTCCCAAGAGAGTGGAGTAAGAAGCCTAAGCGTATAACAGTTGAAATAAAGAAAGAAATAATCGCAAAATATGAGAACCGCCACCTTATCCCTCCGCCACCGTCCACCTACGCCAGCAACTACGTATCCACCGCAAAGGTAACGTGCATTAAAATCATCTGTCTATTTCATTTAGTTTTATTTTTCTATAATTAAGGTTATTTTAAGTTTATTCAATGTTTTATTGCCACACATAAACTCATAATAAATTTTAAAAACATGTCTTTGAGAGCTGAAACACATTCATTGTATTTGCATTTATTTCAATGGCAAAAAAAAACCAGAGTCTCAGAATGAATCAAGTTCGTGACCAGAGGTTCCACTGTGTAATATATTTTATTAGATTATATTTAGATTATATTCAGCTCTGTAACTTTTTTTCATGCACACACCACACACACAAGCCATATTCCCTTAGCCCGGGCCCCAGAACAGAAATAAAACCCACAAAAATGCCCAACACTTCAGACTGCACTTCCTCCAACCAGTATTTTGCATTAGCCCTGGTGGCCTAAAAGCACTTCAAACACTGGTGCCATTTTATATGTAAATATTAGCACTAGTGTATTTATCAGAGCTGCAGTGTGCATTAATGTCCTCAGTACTCTCTCGCATTCTCTAGCACACCCACTACATCATCATTACTGTAAACACATTTAAGATAGTGGAATGTGCAAATTTTTTCTTAGCAGAGAGTCCTTGAGGTTGTATGGCGAAATATGTTCTTTAACATTCTTAGAAGATAGCCGAGGTCTTTGTCCACTAACAATATGAAATGTGCGATGTGGGAGGATTAAACGTGTTTTGGAATTCAACACTGAAATACACATGGTTTCTGCCCATCATCAGTAAGAATCATACTGTAAACATCTTGAATTTCCATGGAACTGTGTTTACCATCAGAGAGTAAACTCCTTCACAGAAGTGAAATTATTCTCAGTAGGTTGGTTAAATGACAGTCTTTTTTCTGTACTTTTTTTTTTTACTTGAGCAGGCAATGAACTGACGGAGTGTGTGAGCTCTATGTCTGTTTCATTCTGCGACTTTCATTCTGTGCATGGCACACGGTGATATGACATTTCTGAGTGAGTTTGAATTTTTGGATTAGCTCATTCATATTGAGTGGCAGAAAAGGCAGCCTTGGGTCTTTACCCTGTCCATTAAGTGGAACACATCTTCAGCTTTTACCTTTTGGATTAACTGACAGTTATTGACAAGTGAATTATTTTAAGACACTTTGATCTTTGACAAACCAACAGGTAAGCTCGTCTTCTGTTTACTCCGTCTCTGTGTAGCTGCTGAGCCGATGATGGAGGCCTGAGCTGATTTGAGAGCGTGGTGTCCAGGATGCTTGTGTGGAAGAGCTGTCTTTACACCAGTATGCAGACCGCCGTCATCATTTATACCAGCCAACCTCCTTCTCCTTCGGTTTTAAAGCACTGTGACCAATAAGAACTGTTCATTTTTGATACTTTTTCCCTTAGGCTAAACAACAGTCATTTTTTTAAATATTTTGGTAAAATATTCATATGTATTTTTGTATCCATGTGGTTTTGTGTGATTTGGAACTCATGATTAAAGACATTACCACAAGTACTGGTTTTTGTCTTATTTAGATAAATTGATAACATTTGACTTAGTTACAGTGACAGAAGGAAATGTTACTTTATGAAATCACTATATGTGTGTCTGCACATGTATTTTTGCTCATTTATAACATTTGTAAATATTTTTTAAAATCGAGAACCTGGTGATTTTCACTTTGATGGGCAAATTGATAGATTAAGCTTGAGCATTTCAAAGTACAGCAGTATATTAAATATTTCGATACCCAAACTAATTAAATTAGTTTCCACTCAAAAAAACATTCATAAATTCTTTCATTCATCTTCAGTAATTATTTTATCCTTGTTGTTCGGCATAGATGGCAATCCATCTCATGCAAGCGTAATCAATATGATGTATCTTGCTGTCTTGCCTGATGTTTGCTGAAGATGTTCTTAGATGAATTTTAGTGCAATGACTATAGTATCAAGTGTTTTGTCATTGGATGTCCTAAATGATCAGGCCCAAGGCTATTTGTAATGCAGCATGACCAGTACACGGTGATAGAAATTCAGCAATTGGTATGTTTACAGACCCAACTGGTTCACAGTTCTTCATAGTTAGGGGCTTACAATAATAAGAGAAGTGCTGAACTGCTGATCTTTGCGTTTATCACATTCATGTTGTGTACGTGTTAGAATAGATTTTTTTTGTGAAAAGTGTATTTAGATCTGGTGCAATGTAAAAGTCTGCACTCGTGCTAGTGCTTTGAGTAATCTGCTCTTTTACAAAATTATATCAAGCTCTGGAGCTGTGATATTTTTTACACAGTTTGGATTGCTGATATTTAAAATGTAGTCTTATCTTTTGGAAAACACAATCTTGCACAGTTGTTTAAAAGATAAAGGTATGTAAATTGAAAATATTGGAGTGTCATTATGAAGAAACGCTCAATGGTACGGTCATAAATCCACATTTACTGATTTGCAAACTGTGTGCCTCTTTGTACTGGTACCAAATATTGGTTATAAAACCTTTATCATTTCAGCCTTTGAGAATTACATATATTTACTTGTCAAGATTAAAGCCTCAGTTTGGTGTGAATGACTAAAGAGCGCTTATATACTATGACACAATAATGCTGTTTTTTAATGGAAAAATCATAGGGTTTGGTAGGATTAAGGTTAGGGTTAAATAAAGTGGTATTGCAGCTGCAATATGATTTTTGACAGGATCCATTGTTTAAAAATTCAATCCATGCAAAGTGTGTTAGAAATAGACTTTTAAAGCATTGGTTGTGTAATTACATTTCTTTGTGTCTATTAAATACTTAACTGAAGTGCCTAATGTAAAAATGCTTAACCACCAATTTGTGAAACTGAAAATGAAAGCATAGAATTGAAACTTTTTAAAACGGTGTTCAGCCCCATTTTCATTTTTTTTGGTCAATGCTTTTTGCAGATTTTTCAGATGCAGATTTTTGTCTACATTTGTCTAAAAAAATCATTTACACCCATCCCATTCATTAGATTAATTTGTCTAAAAAAAAAAAAAAATTCAAGCACTAATAATCTTTACTGTTGCAGAAAATTACTTCATTGCCTTTTAAGGATATCTTTTACTTTATTATACTTTATTTTTTCTGTTTTTTGTTTTCTTGGAATCTCTGCCAAACAATAGAATATCCAATATACCAAATATGGTCTTTAAACAAGTTGGGAAGCTTAAAGATATCAACCAACTAAGAGAGGATAGAAAAATAAATGCCATCTCGTCCTCATCATACCACTCCATGCAGTAGGATTCTGCACGCTGACATTACTCATTATTTTCCCGGACCTCATGCTAAGTTCTGGAATTACCTGCTGACAAAACCAATTACATGTTCATAGTATCCACATGCCTACTAATGAGTCTCTTTTACAACAAGGTTTGTCATGGTACCCCACTGATTTTAAACGTGTATCCTAGAATTACTTCTTTTGTCTAGAACAGATAACTATCCTAAGTTAGACTGACCCGTTCACCATTGAAAACCACACATTCACACACTCATTCACCCCTTAGTGGCAATGCAGTATAGCCAATCCACCTCTCTGAATGTTTTCGGACTGTTGAAATAAACTGAAAACGCAGACATGAATAGTCATATCTGATATACTGTAGTACTGATCCCTTTAAACAGTGGTTTATCTACAGGTAAAGAACTGCAACTACCTTTATACCTATACCATTGATTGGACTCATGAACCCTGGGCACGAAGATGAGTACTATGTCAGCATTCAGGGTCTTTAGTGCAAAATCCTTTTTTTTTTTTAAATATTGTGATAGAAAGTTGCAGTGCAGTAAGAGAACAACACTCGAAATTAATTCCTTGTATACAAGGTGATCTTGCTGATTAAAGCATGAATCTGATTCTATTTATCAGAGCTCTATTTATCATTTCTCCCTCCCTCCCCAACACATGGGTAATGAGCAATATCACTACTGTTAAATGTTTTAAATGATAGCAGACAAGGACAGGGAATGAAATGTACCAATGGGAAGGAGTGTTTGTTTGTCATTTATGAGGGTAGTAGTATGATTTCCAGTCACTGAATAAGAGCCATTGTTTCTCTCTAAGTCATTATTTATTGCTTCTTTTCTGTGTCGTGAAATATCAGTTGCTCATACAAGAAGGTGTTGTACTAGACACACAGGTACACATCATTAGAAATTATGTATTGTTTCCTAACTGAAAGTGTCACATATTTATTTTATTTGGGCTGTTTTCGCAATATATTCAGCTCATCCTCCATGTGAAATGTACAAGCATAAGGTCATCAGTCTGTCACATTCCTTTATATTGTAAGGGATAATATCCTGCTGGGGTTCATAAAAAGAGCCTAGCTGTAATAGTACACAATTGTGCGCATTTGGGAGTGGAGATCATTACATAATTTGATCTACTTTTCCTGTAGATCAGTGTCAGCGACGCACTAGGGCTACAAATTCATTTTGCTCTGAATCGTTTGTGAATTCATGACTATGAAGTGATTTTCAGACCTGTTTCACAATGATAAATAAATCCAACTAAATAAAAAAAAGAATAGAATAAAATAAAATAAATAAATGCAAATGTTAATGAGTATTAAATATTTCATTTAATACCTGCTCACCACCTTTCATGATTATATCAAACGCAACAGGAACTTTAACCCAGTCACAGAGAAGGCCCTGAAACGTCTGCCCTTTCTACCACGGCGAAAGAAATATAAACTTCCACAGAAGCTGTTGATCCTGTTCTGCACGGCAACCACAGAATCAATCACCGCAACTTCTGTATCCGTCTAGTTCATCTCTGGAACTTCACACTTCAAGTAGATTGTGTGAAATGTAGAGAAAATCATCAGCTGACAGGCCCCCAGTCCTGTACCATCCAGAGTGAAGAAGAGGAAACATAAAATCATGGCCAGCACCTCACATCCCAGTCACCCTCTCCTCCAGTGTATGCCTTCACAGCTGAAAGCAAGATTAAGCACCAGCTGACACCTGCACCACTTTCTCCTAAACAAGGACCCTTCCCACATTCATCATCTCTAATAAGTTGCAAATATGCCCTTTACCGCATATGGCAATACCAGTCTTAGTGTAATTGCATTTGCTCATGCATTTGCCACTATGATATTAAACGCTCTTTTTTCCATTCTTGCAGATTTGGCCACTACATTATCAGCACACAGGCAGTATGTATATGGAATATTGTATACGGTATATTTTCTACTGTTCTTTATTATATTGTCATTGTTATTGTATCTTTATATTGCATTATACTTTGTTGTTTTTAATTAAGGTTTTACCACACCAAAACCCTAAACCTTGGGGTCACTTGAGTCGCAGATAAGATCGCAGGTGATTTTTGACAACTGTGAGTAGCTATTAGGAATAACACTGTTTGTGACTTACAGAATATATTAAAATACTAATTAAAATAATGAAAATTAAAGGTAATTACTGTACTACAGTAATGCTAAAATGTACTAAAAGGTACATGTAAAAAATCTTAAACATTATGCTTATGCCCAATATTTAATTTTGAGCCTCAGCAGGGCTATATAATCCATATATGGATCAAAATGCATAAACAGTACAAAATGAAATATTCATTATGTAAATACACTGTGCATTGATATGTGCATTCATCCAGCTATATTGCCTGATGTGAATTAGCGCCAGTGCTACGCACTAGCCCAGTTCTCTTGTTACTGCTTGCAGCTGTGTTCTCATTGTCAGAACCCTTTATTAAATTATCATTAGATGTATAAATGTAAATGTATAAAGACCCGCATATCTTTACATGTTTGATGTGTTTTCTTCCGACCATGTTTGTGTCCATTTGTCTCACTCTCAGTTGTGTTCTTTAATTTCTCAACAGCGTTTTCTCTTTGCTCACATATTATAACTGCAGACCAATACCGTTGTACCTTTGCAAATAATAATTTAAAAGGCTTTACAAACAATAGCTTGTTAGGGTCAAAAACAAATTTTGCAGACTCTGATTCTTAATCTTTGTGAAGGTCATTTTTTGTTATGTGTATTTGTGACAATGTCTGATTGTAATTGTAGATGATACTAGGGAGTGATTTCACTTATTGTAGGATAGTTTTAATGATACACCTATTTGAAAGATAGCCAGTGTCAGACAGACCAAATTGCAGTGTTCAGTGTAGCTGATGGAGCGATTCATATAATATTGCCAATAATGCTCTCTAATTTTTTTCCTAGAATGTTTTTTCTGGTTATGAGTCAGTATGTTATCACCTGGATGTCCGGGTTATTTGTATACAGATAAAACAACCCATGTTGTTTTATTCCATATGCAAGTCACTAATATCAGACTACAACCTGTTACCCTGAATCACCAACCAACGCTTAAAGACACCTCACATTAAAATTTGATGTTAACATCCCTAAAGCTGCGTAAAACATGTTTGGAAAAGAAGGACATCGCACTGTCTTTAGATGAATGAAATTCCTCAAACCTTGAGGAGAACACACCAAACATCAACTTTAATAATCAATACACAGCACCTTTAGAACTTGACTTGCTCTTGGTTGTCACTTCCTGCTCCTCTTAGCCCTGACTACACCTTCTAGTGGGCAAAAAATGTCAAGACACTATTAAGTTTAATAAACGAAGGCAGATTTACTACTACTAATAATAATAATACATTTTATTTATAGGCGCCTTTCATAACACTCAAGGACACCGTACAAAATTTGAAACAATAAACAACAATATGACAGACAAATACAAAAAGGAAAGATATATAATACAGTACAGAGATGGAGCAAAGGAGAACAGAGAAGATTAGATGGAATATGCAGTCTTAAACAGATGAGTTTTAAGTCTGGCCTTAAAAGTACAGAAACAATTAATATTTCTGATGTCAGGGGGTCACATGTGTTACTAGGCCACACATACATATCAGATTAGATATGAACATTATACAAATACATTATACATATGTCAAATCATTGGTATGTGTATATTATCAGTTGGTACAGCCATGCAGTACTAAACTGTAGCCCCAAACTCTCTTCTGGAGCTTGCCGGGAATCCCATGGAAAAGCCCAATACATAGCCTACTTGTCTAATAGAGGTGTAATTAAAATAGTCCTCTAATGATTCTCCATGAGAGAAAAAAACAGCTCTACAGCTTCTCTTGGGGTTTCCAGAGATATCCGCTACTCACACATTTTACTGAGGATTTGCTTTTCATTCCAGACTAGTTAACTGTTGTCACTTCTGTACGTTACAAATGGAAATAATGTTATGTGCTCAGGTTTCATTTTGTGAGCCTCTCCACCTGCATTCCATGTGTGGTGCTATACACTCTGATTGCCTGTAAAAATAAATAAATAAAAAATTAAAAAGGAAACAACAAGTAGTGAAAAAGAGAGTAACACACTTCATCCTAGGCTGAGGAACGAAGATTCAGGCCCTGGCTGTTAGGAGGGAATACATCTTGGAGAATAAACTCGAAAACGTAACAGAACCCATGAGATCAAACACGGAAACTCTACGCCAACAATTACCCAAGCTCAGGATCACACCAGGGAGCTGGAGCTGTGAGGTGGCAACATGACCCGCTGTGCCACTGTGCTGCCTACCTAGATATCATGTAAGTGTTAATTCTCTAGGCTCATGAACCTCCAGGACATTTATATATTTCCCTTTGATGTATATTGTTGCCTACACTTCTAGAAAACGTCCTGATAAAAAAAAACAATTACACTGTCAAAAATCATTACTAGGGCACCACTGAAGGCTCAGGATCATTGATTCATTGGGCATTTTCACAAGTTGCCCTTAGCCTTGACCTCTGTTGCACACTGCGTAGTGATCTGAGAGTAACACATGGCTGCCTCCTACACTGGACTCCTTTTTCAATTCACCAGAAGGGGAGCACATTTTGAAAAGTTTGTATTTCATTTGAGATGTTTACATTTAATACTACCTGAGGATCATGACAACATTACACATAATGCTTTGATTGACATTTCGGCATAGTTCTGTATTGGGCGATGGAAGGGATAGAAATAGTTTAGTAAAGATGCAATGCATGAATGATTATGATTGGTGATTTATAGCAGTCATAAACTGCTAGATGTAGCTGATTCTTTACTCCACGTATAATTTCCACATCCATAACTTAACCTTTTTATTATGATTTAGAATATTATCCCAATTTTTGTAATGGTGTAATGAATTCTACATCAGTAAAACCATTCTTGGGTTACACTTGTCATGAACTTTGGCTATGTTTCCCTCATTAAAAAACGCTTTTATTTTATTTAAATCTCATGTGGTGAACAGAGTTATGCACTTAATATGACAATATATTCTATGAAGCCGCTGAATACTGGTACGTGATTATTGGTTGGTGTGTTTGTGGTATGTCTCTGATGTGCAATTGGTCTTTGGATTGTCGCTATAATAAGTAATCTTGGATCTTGATGCACAAGGTAAGGTGCTAGTAAAATGTGTTGTAATTATACTGCTCCTCTATCCCTAGGGTGTTTTTTAATAATGAAAACTCAGAGATCTGGTATAAGGTGTGGTAGGTGTTTGTGACTGCTGTGTTAAATGTTAGTATGATATCCTGTGTAATCATTCCCAGGTCTCATGGATTAAGAGAACATGAAGGCATTCTTGTGCTTTATCTGTTATGTATTCAGTCACTGTTTTGGTGGGCTTCTACATCTTTATTCCATAGGTAGATCGCAGTGAATGGCGGTTGCTCATTGTAAGTGGTTTTGGTTCTTGGTTTCCTCAAGGACATCCCCTTTAACAAATCTGGGGTGCATTCCAAAACTCTAATTGATGCCTCCTTTTTAATTCCTTGATCCAATGTCCTTCCGAAATCAATACAAGGTGCCTATTTTTAGGATGCACCAAAAAGTGCACTGAACTAAATCAATGAATGAGGGGAAAAAGAAGACTTCTAAATCTGCGATAGACTAATGCCTCGTGTGCGGAAATCTTTTTTTGTTGTTGTTGTTGTATTTGATGTAAGCCTTTAATTTTCTGTAAAAGCTTATCTGGTCCAAAAGCCAAGTTCTATTAAATGATAGAACAACCACAGAACTAGAGGACCACAAACAAACACAAAAATGAATCATTTTAAATAAATACAAAATGTGTGCAAAAAAAGCCCTAATTATTTTTCGGTATACACAGCTCTGTTATATAGTTAATACTGCTGAGGAGCAGGTCACAGTAAGGTGATGCTTCAATGGGCAAGTTTCATTTGTTAATAAATATGTTTGTCCTCAATTCCTTTTGACCTCATTTCCTTCCTAGCATCTTTCCTCAGTTCTTTTGTGGAAGGAGCTAAGAAGTGGGGAAGAGGAGTGAGGTAAGGAATCGAGGCGGCGCAGTGTAAGACATGAAACATACCCTTTATATATAATGAAAATGCCTTCAGGGACAGAAAGGTTGACAGACATATTTTTGAAGCAGAAGTTATTCTGGTGACTCATCGGTTGAAAACTGCTAGTAAATACACTATGGGGAGCAATTTTTTTTACAAGTTCAACCCTATATTTGATCTGCATCAGCAGCAACTGCCACTGGTACAGGTAGTCCTCAAGTTACGATGGAGATGCGTTCCACCACACCCATCGTAAGTCGTAAATATTGTGTGTCGAACCACTGTGTTGAACCACTTAGCCTAGCTTAGATATCTCAGCCTGGCTTAGCCTAGCTTAGCCGAGCCTACTCAGGAGTCTTTTCCTGTAGAAGACATGCTTTTGAATTAAAATTAGCTCTTGAAGCACACAAAAAAATCTGCGGTAATGTAATGTGCAGTACACCGATACACAAGGTAACTCCATGAGTTGCAGGAGAAGGTGAGGCAGCGCGCGAGGTGAGTGATCCGAGCATTGTCCGCATACTTCCAGGTGGTGTCTTCATACTTCCAGGTGTCGTCCACGTACATCCAAGCTACTTCCGAATGTCCACATATGTCATACGCTGTTACGCTGGCCTGCCAGCAATGCCTGCCCGCGAATTTTAAATATTTTCTAAATATTTTAACATTTTTAGCGCATCGCAATCGTCACCATAACTTCGAAAAATCATAAGTCAGGCCATCGTAACTCGGGGAGCACCTGTATTTACATTCTTGGAAAATTACACACATCCCCAAGTTCTTGTACACTAATTCTAGTTGTGTTCAGGAATGACAATTCTTTCGAAAATTTGATCTGTGATGTTTGCATTAGCGCTGTTTCAGAACTGTATGTTTGTAAATATTTAAATGTCATTACTTTTGCTCTTCCTCAGGGATAACAGCCTTAATGGTTATAGCTTCACAACCCTAAACATATTACATATTTCATTATCACTTCATAACTGCATCAAAGAATCTTCTGGATACCAGCTTATCTGTAATCAGTTTTGTTATATTCATTATGTACAAATGTATGGATTCTTTAAGATAAACTTTTTTCAAGTCATTAATATACATTACAAAATTTC
>JAQMCW010000003.1:11564851-11591195 GCA_030068335.1 Chrysichthys cranchii
GGGGGGGTCCCGCGGCGGCGGCGGCACACCTGATAAGCCAGTGGTTCTTAAACTTTTTTGGGCGCGACCCAATTTCCAGTCCGGTGGATATATCGCGACCCAGCAATGAATTTTGTTTTTTTGGGGTTTTTTTTTCAGTCAGAGCTCATTGACTCTTATGGAAGAATAACAACAGGAAAACTAAATAAAGCTTTTAATTCATGCAGATAATCATCCACATGAATTTTCTCTCACTAATGCTCAGCAGAAGATAGAACACCTTGGAGAAGTAGGGGATAATCTCTGATATTCAATAGTCTCAGTACTCAGAGAGGAAGCAGAGTGTCCTAGATAACTTATCCTTCTGATGTAGGCATAAAACAAGCAACATGTATCATATGCTGTTTGTTTGCTAATTGCCAAGAGGTCAGTTTATGATGGTAGCCAGTCATGTGCTATCCAGCTTAGTCATGCTTCTGAAAGGTTATGTCAATTAAGTGATGATAAAAAAAAAAACCCATGATGTGCTGACATTTTACCAAATGGCAAACAAGGTGTTTGTGAAGTTGTTGAAACACACAGTAAATGTGCATGACATGCTAACGTGTGCTGTCTCGAGTGGTTATTTTGGGACATTGCTGATTCTGATTGTGTGCTATGTTAGTGGATTAAGGTTTAGCGTCAGTGTTGTTTGTTATCCATTAATGAGATATTCATGATAACAGGCAAGCCTAATAAGCCCCAACAGGTTTTGACCCATCTAAAAGGGTGATATTGATTGTCTTGCTCAACCCCAGCTAAGGCTTGGCTATTTTGGGAGCTGACAGATTTCACCTACAGCTTCTAAGCAGGGAGCTCAGCATGATGCATTTCTAAAGCTTTGAAGGTTTTGTCTTCCAAAGCACAGAGGCTACAAAATGCATCTCTCTAAGAGTGACCGTTATATGACCATGCTATTAATGAGGGCACATATTGTTAAAGGTGTCACTGGAGGAGTGTAATAAGAAAATCAATATAAGCTTGATTCCCTCATTTCCTCGAGTCTACATTTTATCATTAGACCCTTTTTCTCTTTTATGGTTTTTCACTTCTTTCCAGTTCAGCAGCCTTTGCGGGTGGCAGATGTGCAGTCATAGGATAATGGCCTTTAGGGAAGAACTCACTGCTGTAAATAATTTGGGCATCTGTGTGTAAAATAGCTCATTGTGCTGGTGTCATTATAATAGCATGTTCAAGTATGGACTTATTCCCTTTAGTCAATATAGGCTACTTGTGTATATTTCTTCTGGCAAAATCATACAGTGCCAGGGTAATAAGTAACTCTTCCACCAGCTATTTGCATTATTACTTAATTGTACAAGGCATCTAAATAATTTCAATGCAACACATATAGAACGTATCCTACCTAGTGGGGCTGAGTGAGTAAATGGTGCTCTGTTAACTTGAGGTCTCATTTATCATGGCTTCTGTAGAACAAATTCTACATTTGTGCCTAAGAACCACTAGTATTCCAAAGAAAATGTATCACGTGTTTGTATGCAAAGTTGTATGTAATGGATGTTCATAATTTATTTGTTGCACAAAAGCGCAAAAGTGCAATAGCCCGCTTGAGGGGCTGCTTGTTATGAACATGGAGCATTTTAAATGTGAACTTCACTGACTGTGATATTGGTGCACAAAGTAGAGTGAAACAGAAATAATTCATTGCACATTTTGGCGAGTAATTTGTTTAATAAGTAAATTTGATTTAAAAAATTTTTTTTTAATGATTTTAGTACGTGTGCATGTTCTATTGTCCCAATTACATTTACAAACTCTTCATACTTTTCTGCTGCCAGAATTGGAAATGTATTAGTCTATGAGCAACATGAATGCAGACGTGTCGTCATTCAACTCATAGTTGGTTGGGAAATGCCACCTGTATGTCTTTAAAAAGTACCCATGGCTAAAAGTGCTAGAATAGAGACCAATTAAAATTAGACTGAACAAGCAAAATCCAATGATGAGCCACTCATTATGCGCAACGTAGTTTCCACTGTTGTCCCTCCCGCCCTGCTACAGCAGCCAAATCTTCAAACAAAGCATCGTTCCAATCCCAAAAATCTTGATAAAACCCATTCTGTGCACATAAACGGGCAAATCTACGAATATGGGATGTTAATGAGATCTCTGGTTCTTGCACAGATAGTAATTCAATCAGACTTTGTTATGGCAGTGGATACAACCAAACTCTGTTTGTGTCCACAAGATTCAAATGGTGCTGAAAGATCTAAAACTCCTGAAAGGAGCCCGCTATGACTGGTACAACAAACTTTAAACAACATTTGAAGACTTCAAATGGTGTCCAGGTTTTTACCTTTATGGCACAGCAGTGAGGGTGATATAACAGCATATTAACAATATGGGTCTTTCCTCTGTAACATAGCTGTGGGAAGATCCACTTCCATCTTTGTAAGTGTCTTGGTCATCTTACTTCTTCTTGTATTCATCTAGAGGACTCCGTAGGACTCTGACAATTATAAAAGTCCCATTAACATGGGCAGATATAGCTTTTTGATGGTTTGGATAAATTTATTATATCTGTGTTTATGATAAAACAGACACATTATTCACATAAGCTATGTAACTAGTGCCACCTCTGGAAAACCAGGAGCTGCAAACCTGTGAAATTGTTTCACTAGAGAGGCTATAATGCTCAAAGCATACAAGCGATCAAAAATAGTTGAGTTAGGGTTGCAAAGTCTAGTCTTTATGTATTAAAATTGATATGTTGGTTGATGCTATGGATAATATTTTACAATTAGCATAGAAACCGGATGCCAACCCCATGAAGAAGCCAAGTTCTCCTTAGCCTTATGATCGATATTCACAGACGAGACATCATACAGGTCAGGGGCAATTAATTTCCAGAAAGTTTTACAGAATTCTGCTTAAAGGCATCCAGCCCAGGTGACTAGCCATTGTTCTGTTTTCACACATCTCTTGTTATCTCACTGAATGTCAGTAGGCTTTATAAATCCCATCTGTCCTCGTCTGAAAGGAGCTCAGCAGCTACAGAGTTATCAAAAGCCTCTGACTGATAGTTTCTCATACAATGAAATTTCAGATGAATGCATTTTTTATGGGTCCATTGTTTCTTTGTCATCTTGGAGTCTTGGCTGATACAGGTGCCTCATCTCTCATCTTATTTTTTAGTCTTAAAAAGGGCAGTAGGGGAATCCATGTTGTTCAGCTGGGAATACCTGACTCATATAAGAGCACCCTTGCTTCATTGTTCTGAAAATTATTTGGTGGTATCTATGAAATTTGAGGCATCTCTGTTGTTGGCTGTTGGCTCTGTTGGTTGCTTTCCTCAAGGATTTCTTGTTTGAAGGCCATCATTTTTTACTTTTAAGGCCCTGTTTGCAGAATATCATTACTGTATCTGTATTTTGCTCGCGTCCCATCACTGACCTAATGTTGGGAAAACACCCAAAATTATTCCTCTCACCATGATTTTAAATGTATGAGCAGAAAATTGCAATGCTGAAAAATCTACCTTTATTGGCCACTTAAAAGATCAAGCCTCACTCCAGGCACCATTTCCCTCCCATTTTTTCTTCCCAATTTGGTCACCTGCCAATTCCTACTCACCAGCAAGCTCTCTTCTATCATACAACAGTTACCAACATGGGTTGATGAAGGCTAACGTGCTTCTTCTGAGAAATGTGAAGCCAGCCAAATGCATCTCAGTTGCTGCTCATGCTGTGTCACAGGGCAGTGTATGCCCTCTTCCACATACATGATGCCTGCAGATCCACATGATCGGCTAGCGTTGTTGTGATTGACAGGGGAGAGAGATGATTCTGTCCCATCTACCCTGAAAGCTTGGCTAGTTTTGTTCCCATGGCTTCCAGCCATGAATGTCTGTGTCATTCTCAGGGTTCAGTCATGCTATTCACTTGCTTAGTGAGATGATGCCAAAGAGAAATGTGAGAGTTTGCTACCTGATGTCTTTTGGAGATGTTTAATGCATTGTGAAAGGTATAAATTAAAGCTAATTCTGAATGCTGTGAATGAAGTTTGATCTTCAGCTATTTAATATATATCATAAAAGTAACTCTTTGTATGCATGATTCTACCTGCATGCCTCCTTCATGGCTAGGGCTGATGAATAGACTTGGTCCGTTTCTGCAGTCCTTCCTTTCTGACTCAACCCGAGACCTCAGCTGCATAGACCTCACCTGCATCTGGCATTTAAGAGAGAGAAAAATGTGCATCACATTTTGATATTTATTGATCACTAGACCAAGAAGCTTAATTCTCCTGGGATATAACTCATACAACATTAAAACCATATTGGAATACAGTATTAAATGTAGACAAGTTAGGGATTGGGATTTGAGTCATACTTGAGTTGCATGCTGCCCTGACTTGACTCAAAGAAAGGAGGCTTGTGAAATTTTAGCCGTAATAAACATTATCAAAAACTAATATGTTGGGATTGACGGTCTTAATGTTTCAGCCAGTTTTGTGATTTTGTGATACTGCACTGCTAGTGGCACTGCGAGCAGTGACTGGAGCAGAGCTGTTTTCATGGTGTGGCTAAATTTTATGTAATAATAATTATAAGTAGTGACAATACATGCAGAATTTTCCATATTTTGGAATCTCATATTAAGTGTTAAAGATCTAGCCACTAAAAAGATGCTTCACAGAGAACATATACTTCTTAGCTTATAAGACATGCTACAAGGAACAACCATCCATCCAGCCATTATCTATACCGCTTGTCCATTAAGGCTCACAGGGACTCTGGAGCCAATCTCAGCTGATTTCGGGTGAGAGGCGAGGTAAAACCCTGGGCAAGTCACTAATCTATCGCAGGGCTAACACAGAGAGACGAACAAGCATACACACTCGCATTCATACCTGTGGGTAATTTAGAGTAGACAGTTGACCTAACCTGCATGTCTTTGAACTGTGGGAGGAAACCAGAGTGCCCGGAGGAAACCCACACAGACATGGGGAATATATGCAAACTCCACACAGAAAGTCCCTGTTGGCTAGCAGTTTCAAGCCCAGAACCTTCTTGCTGAGGCCCAAATGTGCTAACCACTGTACCACCATGCCACCCAAACAGAACATCAAGCTGCATTATCTCCATGACCTTAAATGGATGTTCTTTAATTTGGAAAGAATATAGAGAGAGAATAAGCTTCCCGCTACATGTATAAAGGGCTTAGATTTGGAGAAGACCCAGTACTTGGCTCTGACACTATCGAACTTCATCTCTCCATCTCACTGAGCAAGGAAATCTTTCAATTTTTTTGACACACCAGACTGAGTTTGGATAAGAAGGTAAAATAATGTTTTCTGTGGTGGTGCAAGGCTGCATCTCACAATCCGGTTGCATTTTCAAGATTTGTAACAATTTGCTTCGGTTTGTCTACATGGCCTGTCTCTCTGTTTGTCACAGCCTGAACCCTTACAGTTATGATGAGAGCTGTGTGTCAAGCAGTGTGGATCATCTTCCACTGGCAGCACTTCCACTCCTTGCTATTGCAGCACCACACTACCAGGATGCTGTGGCAATAGTTATTGCCCAAGCCAATCAGGTCTACCACAGCTTCCTGCAGTCCCCTGAAGGACAAGGCTTTACTGGCCAGGTGGGTCTACTGTGGATCAAAAAGTGGACTTTGCCTTTTTTTTTTTTTTTTTTTTTACTGTTTTATTTTATTAGCTTTTACTATAATAGCCCAGTCAGAACTTTGGTACTGAGAAACTGTTCAAAGCTGATATTAGTACAGCATTAAAAGGCAACCTTCATCACAGTAGTAAAGGGGTGAATTTGGTGGGGGTGTGTGAGTCATCACCGATGAGTCATTCCACAGTGGGAGCGGACTCTCTCTGCCTGTTTGCCTTGGTTCCTTAGCTCACATGATAATTGCAGTAATACATGATTGTTCATTTACAACACACTCGTGATTTCTAGAGGAAGTGTCCTTTGTTTATATTTATATTCAAGACGTATTACCTGAGTGGACCAAAAAACTGGGCAGCTGCATGACTAACAAATTAACCTCCTGATCAAGAAAAAAAAAAGCTGTCTGAGATTAGGCTCCAAATTTACCAATGTTTCTCATAGACGTTTCCCAAATCCAAATGAAATCCAAGCACACTTAATGCATGACAAATGAGTATATACGGAGACACAACAGGGTTTTTTGTTGCTGTTACTACAATTAAGGCTATTGACAGTCCTATTGAGCTGTGGCCACCACTAAGATCTCCTACTGAGAAGCTTTTGTTTTATAGCATACTGATTTTGCTGGAGGTTCTGATTTGTATGTTTGTGTGTGTGTGCACGTGTGTGTGTGTTGTCGACCAGGTGTGTCTTTTGGGTGACTGTGTGGGTGGCGTGCTGTGTTTTGATGCCCTCTGTTTCAGCAACAGCCCACAACATGACAGTCATAGTCACAAAGGGAGACACTGCAGTATGGAGAGCCTAAGGGTATGTATTTCACATTAAAACTACTGTGTAGCTTAAGGCTGGATCCTGGCTGTATGTTTTGCTTGGATCCCCAACAAAGTTGTCTCACTCCCCTCTTGTCTGTCTGTTACTTCATGTGATTGGTTATTGTTTTCTGGTTCCCTTTTAATCCAGTTTTGATTTCGGTCCTCAGAAGCACCCAGTCCTAATATCACTCCGTTACTGACTGTATGACAGTGTTCCTGAAATGCATTCCACCTATTTAAAAGAAATTGGAAAATATGTTAATTCTAACCTAAATTCTTTTTTCCCCGGGTGCACCGTATGCTCCCATCCGACACAGAATAACCCAGGGCTGCTTGAAGAGGCCAACTTGGGTCTATGCTCCAGTAAGCGCCTCAGCAAGAGCAACACTGACATCTCAGCCCCCGATGGGAGTCGCGTGAGGAGGAAACGTCTCACTCGCAAACAAAGTGACTCGTGTGCTATTGACTCCTCCAAGCGCCAGCAACATCCAGTTCTCAGCAGGTAGGCTTAAGAAATACAAACGTTCTCAAGGTTTTATCAGAATTATGAATTATGGCACATTTTTGTCATGGCTACGGTAAAACAAGATAAGAGTATTTGCTTTTATTTTAGGTTTTCGTACAAATTTCATGCAACCATTTAAATGAACTGCATACATCAAATTAACCTGATAAACCTGAGCATATGTGTGTAGCTGGCACTTAGCCATGGTCTCAGTGAATGTGTCAGTCTCTTTCAACCTGCCATTATGCAGCCCATCTGCCTTCCGCAGCCTCGTATCTTCTGTGTCAGTATATACATGTAGTGTGTGCTTTTACTGCTGTTTTGAAGTTTCTCACAGTTGCCTGAGATTCTCTGTGACATAGATTAATGTTACTCTTGGAGATTTTTTGTGACAGCCAGGCACATGGCAGTGCGTGCTAGAAGTGTGACATCAGCCCCTCCTACAAGTATGTGTCTGACTCTTGGCAGCCCAGGACGGTTTGGATGCTCATTGTAGAACTGATAAATGAAAACTTAATGCAGGCTTTGCTTCCGGTTTCTCTATTGCGTCTGAGACGCAAGGCTCACCTTGGCCAATAGAGCCATTTCCTATGCCCTCTTGTACCTTGCCATCCCTGCCTCTGGAAAGGGTTGTGTGAAGTTGTTAGCTGGGAAAGCACAGAGGCTAATGAATACTTACAGAAGCAATGCTGAGATGATTATCTCCCAAATTTGAATCCACCTCTACATAGTGAGACAGTACAACACAGCGCATTGCTGAAACATTATTGATTGTTTCAAGCGGCACTTTGGAGTGGCATTTTGAGCATAGACTTCATATGAATCTCTGCGAATAGAGACCATAGCTTGGAGATTGCTGACCTGGTGTTGCACATAGCAAATAATGGGAAATCATTGGGTCATCAATATTCAACCTACTCCAGGATGTCTGACCAGGATTTTAGTCGATACAGGTTATTCTCTGGCTGACTCTCTGCCTCCGATATATTAGTTTGCCAAGACAGGGCAGCTGTCTTTGTATTTGTGGAGCCTGGCTGGTAGGTGAGGACAAAATCAAAATTAAGATGGTAAAGGAAAAAACCCAGTTGGCTTTCTTTATTAAAATGTCAAACCAGTGATGCCAGCCCTCTAACACGAATATTTCCAGTTCCTGTGTAAAATAAGCCTAAGTTTGAGGCACTTAGCCACTCATTTTTCAAGCCACCTCCAAAACTATATATGAAGCTTCACCACGAATGACTGTGAGGTGTTTTGATATTGAAAGACTTAACATCTCATTGTAATATTTTCTGTGATATCTGATTTTTAAACATAAATTCTGTAAACTGTTGATACATGGCCGTATCGGTTGCCGAAGTCAGAAATCCTAATTCCACATATTGGATTGTCAAGGTTGATGATTGAGACTGCTTGATATTATGGATGAGGTAGGGTAAAGGATTTACCATTTGCCCGGATTTTGTTCAAGTTTAATGCCTGTGTCAGACACCCACACTGTTGTTGTTTTCAATAGAACCGTCAGTATATGTGATGATTTTTATATGCAAATTTTATTCATTAGGCTATTAACAAATTATTATTCTGTGTTGCTTATCTTGGATAAATAGCCCTAAAAACGCATTCTTTACATGCATGCATTATTATTGTGTTTTCTTGTGTGTGTGTGTGTGTGTGTGTGTGTGTGTGTGTGTGTGTGTGTGTGTGTGTGTGTGTGTGTGTGTGAAGTCTGGTTCAAGATGAAATAGACCTAAGCCCTGGAGGAAGCAGTCCAATGTTGAATCCCGGCCGTTTTGACTTCGAGGTGTCTGAATGTTTTCTGCTAGGCTGTCCACTTGGACTCGTGTTAGCCATGAGACGCACTGTTCTTCCTTCAGTCGAAGGTGAGTGTCTCATACTGAAGCACCACACAGCCTGTAGCTCACTGTTCTTTCCATGCACTGTTAGCTGACACCTGGCAAAAAGCCCAGCTGTTCCAGAAGACTGAATAGCAGTACTGTTGCCATATTACAGTGTCTATCCTTCAGTTTCCCTACACTGTTCTTTAGAAAACAACCTATTTTTGAAAAAAAAAAACTCTAATTATATGCAATTTTTCGTGCCTCCTTGTGACAGTATCTCAGCTGCAGCCTGCCTGCTCTCAGATCTTCAACCTGTTCTACCCCTCCGACCCGTCAGCCTCAAGGCTGGAGCCCCTTCTACATTCTCTCTTTCACCGGCTGCCTCCATTTTCTGTTCCTCGATACCAGCGCTACCCACAAGGCGACGGCCGCTCTACCCTCATTGGTGAGGAAAATAGACTAAGCCAAACGGTACAGGATCTCAAAACCCCCTCTTTTTTAAACAGTCTTTGACAGGACATTTTATTTGCTAGCTTGCCAGCTACACTTTACTGTCCCAGATAATAACAAATAAACATAAATACAATCGATGTATAAATGATGTCATTTGCAATCTCTGAGTATGCTTGCAACAATAGAGAGAGACAGTCAGTGATGTAGCTTCCAGAAAATACATCATCCTTCCAGGAAGTTAATGAATGATATATTTTTATAAAATGTGTTGTTTATTATATGTTCCAGTAGTTTTATTTGACCAACTAGATATGTGAATACGAAATCTGAGATCCGTATTTTTAATTGTGATTGGAGGGGTGGGACTTAAAGCCTCCAAGAAAATAAATAACTGACTTACAATTATGAGACTTAATTAACACCCCATTGACCGTAAGGAAAAAAAAATGTGTTGAGGATAGATAACAGTAAACATAGTCAGACACATTCAGGTTTAATGCAGTAATTAATTACTGTAGCCACATGGTGTGGCTCTGGAGCCGCCCCATGAGAAAGGTAGTTTCATCATTAGAGTCATCACAGATCCGCTCTGCCGGTCTGTAAATGTGATTAATGTGTGTAATATCCAGGAACTGTTGGCCTGTTTGTGTGTTAATGGTTTTTTGGACATGGACTTTGATTTTGTTTGTTCCATATGCAGATTACTTAATCTACATGTATAAAATATATCATGAAGATGAAAAGTGTTGTTGACAGACAGGCGTTCAGGAGACCTTTTATTGGGATGAACGTTCTTGGACTATTCTCTTAGTATTCTGTCTTTCATTGTTCCCTCTCTTCTACTCGTCTCAGCTCTACCAATTGTTTTTACTGTGCAAATGCACGAGTAGTCTGTATATGACTATTTCACCTGATCTGGATTATTTCATTGGCATAAACCATCAGAGGTTTTTTTTTTCCCCCCTAATCTCTAAACTGTGTTGAGAAAGTGGGGATCCAGGTCCTTTGCTTGTCTCCTTTCACCTGGTTTGCTGTGTCTCTCCAACACATCTGTCTTGCTTTCTTTTCTCTCTCATGCCCTCTTTTGTCTCTCCTATTTATCCTCCTTTTACAGTGTTTAGGCACAGGCAGGAAACAAAAGACAAAACAGAGAAGTGTGCAGACTAGAGAACACTGTATGTAGGATACTGTGTCATGTCACAAGTGGACGGCAGAAATGAATAGCTGTTCACACCTCGTATTTTCATGTGTCTTGAAGACATGAGTGGGATTCGTGAGTGGGATTACAAAAGCTTCCAAAGACAGCTCAGTTCATTTCATTTCAAAACCAAAGCCCAAACTGTCCAGTGCCAAACAAAAGTTCAAATGAAGTTTTTATATTTAGCCATCAGGTTGCATTCTCAAATAAAACCTTTTGTAACTCAGACTGATTGATAAAAGCTATAATTGTACTCATGTCATCTGATGTACTGTGTGTCATCAGGGTGCGAGGCATTGCATGCAGGTTGATCAAGTAATCATGTTTCAGGTGGTTTCAACAATCATTTGAAAACAATCAACCTCAGTTATTCTGCAGGGTTATTACAATGATCTATCTGTGGGACTCTATTGTGGTAATGAAATAAGAAACCCAGGAGCTGGGTAAATATAATAACCCAGAAGTTACTTCACACCACCTGCCTAGATGCCGGGTAATGCTGATGTAGCGACATCAGCAAAATCACTCAACGGACTCGGCCAAGCTTTTGTATAGAATATCGACCCAGCGTTTTTAGTCACTGTGTAGTGAGACCATTGTAGTTAGAATGAACTTGACTCCAGTGGACAGGCTACACACTCAAATATATTGTCAAATATCAGTGTTTTATTATAGTTAGCCTTTACTTTTTTGTGTTTCTAAAACATGTTCACCTGGCAGGTGTTTATCATGTCTGGAGAAATAATTGGGTACTTTCTGACAACTGAGCACACTCGATATAATAATATAGTAATCTTGTCTGATGCCTGAATATATACTACATATACAGTATCTCAAAAATCTGCCCCTTACAAATCAAAACACTATTTTAAAATAGAAAATCAAGACCCCTACTTCAAATTGTATGCCTTTTGATGTTGCCAGGGATATATTGAGCCACATTCAGTTGTTCACTCTCCAAATGTCCCATGGTCATATGTATTCCAGATCACCTATGCAAATGTCGTGAGTGATCAGATCACTAGAAGTATTTGACCCTGTTAAGACATGTTTAGCATTATTCACATAAAATATGACCACCCAAGACAGATATTAATACCAAGTGTGAACAGGGCCTTAATCTTTGCTTACTTCATTTTTCCATTTGCAGGAATAGTGGATATTAATCCAACCCTTGTTCTGGAGTACCTCCATCTTGTATATTTTTGTGTTTTCCTGCTAGTTAGTCAGCTAATTATTAACACTTCCTGGGTTGAACTGAGTGTGTTAGAGCAGGGAAAACAAAAAAAAAAGTGCAGAACAAAGGATAGGGCCAGAGTTGGGAACATGTGACATAAAATGAGTGCAGCACTGCATCTGTATTCTTCTGCTGAATCCAGGCATCTAATGACGCAAGAGGTCTCTAATATCAGCTCTCCTGTGCTGAGCAAAAACATCTGTGGAAAAAGTCAGGCTTAAAAAGCATTGGTTTTTTCAGCAGAACTCCATGCAATAGGAAAAATGGACCGATTGATTTTGCAGAGTCAGTAACACAGAGCACACAGGTGTCTATACCTGATAAGATAAATATATAGTACGTCAGCAGAGGCACTCCATTAGCATTTCCTTTCACCATACCTGTCCCTGCTAATGACCTCAGTGACTAAACTAGCTTAGACGCCTTATACATCCATTGGAGGCACAGGTCAGTTTCTAGTTTCTTTGGTACAGGTACAGGGTCTACAGTCTTAAGGAGGGACATATGGAAGGCGGTGCAACAACAAACAGGCATAACATAATGAGGTTTTGTACTGAGAAATGTTTTAAAAGCTCTTTTTTTGTTTGTGTTTTTGCTCTTACATTTTCTGAGTCACTGGTGGTTGGTTTTTTGTTTTTGTTTTTTTTGGTCAAAACACAGGAAGACATAAGCAAACAGGCCAGTGATTAATGGCTTAAATTTGTTAGAATATATTAAGAATCTGCATCAAGCACCGCGTAAATTAGCATATGCAGACACAGCGCAAATGTGAGCTGCATGTGAAATCATGAAAATGGCTGAATATGGAAACTAAGAGTCTTAAGCTGGTGTATACGATATTGCTGTAGGTGAAGTTGGCAATGGCTTGCGCATTACAATGTCATTTATAATCCATGCATGCACTCTTGAGAGTTGGAAAAACAGTGCAAGCTTATGGGCCTATGTCAAAACTCGCTTGCTACATCACCTTTGTCTCACTAAACTTGCTAATAAGAAGAGCTAATTGCTGTAATAGCTAGTAGTTTGGCTATGTGATGAATAAAGGGCTGTGCGGTGGAGACAGGCAGGTAAAGGGACACATTAATCCAGAAAATTCAGCGATGCGTAAAAGCCAAGTACTTACATTAGAAAGCCTGTTGAAGGGTTGAAAATCACTTTTTCTCCAGGCACACACAAGTAGAAGTAGGGCAAGTGGATAGCTGGGAAATCAGCCCAATTGTATAAGGTCATTGCTTCTATTTACAGAAAGTGGTTAAGTGTTTGTTTACTGTTTCTTTTTCTTTTTTTCACTTGGTCATCACTGTGCGTCAATGCAAGACGTCCAGTCTGCAAATAAAATAAGAACGAACCCTGATCCAGATAATGCTGAGAACTGCTAGAAAGTCATTAATTATCCACGCCTGTTGGAAAGATTTGCCCGTGTGTTATGAATAAGCAGCAAAGCATTAAATTGCATTTGCAGTTGTGGAGCATAGATTTGTTTGAACTGAAATGTTGCTGACCATACTGCCTGCCTTTTCACATCTCTCCCCTTCTAGCCGATGACATCCATGGCCACTCTGATGTGTTCCTGGACGAAGAAACCGTGCTCCCGTTCTCTCCGAGGGTAAATGACGCAGAGGGAGCAGTGAAGCAGGTGGTTGGCAGAGGCCGCAGGGCAAGTCTGACCAGCACAGACAGTCAAGCATCCGGCTGCTGGGAGAGCAAGCTCAGCTGCGTCATTGCCAACAGTGAGTGTGTAGGCATACTCTGTTATACAAGCTAAACTCACCCACACCCACTCAGACCTGCTATTCTATCAGTCATACTCTAAAGGTTTAGCTACAGATGAAATAAATTTACATTTCCAGTTAATAATTTGTTATATATGCGTGTGTGTGTGTGTGTTTCAGTCTCTAGTAGTTGGTGGGGTTCTAAGCGGCTGGACTATGCACTTTATTGTCCTGATGTATTGACTGCGTTCCCCACTGTGGCTCTGCCTCACCTGTTCCATGCCTCCTACTGGGAATCTACTGATGTGGTGGCCTTTCTGCTCAGACAGGTAATACATAAATCTAAAATGATTCCAATATGTATTACAGCGTAAATATAAATCCCTTCTGTTCTCTAATACGGCATCATTTCATTGATTTGATGAAATTGTTGTCCTTTTCAGGAGAACGCAGATTTATGTAATTGCTATGCGTCTTGGCCTTGTTTTTACTTGTTTTAGTGGCTTCATTCTTAGTATTTGAATCCACCTAAAGTAAGATTTCTCGTTTATGGCGTTAAACTGCATTGCACAATGTATTCCCGGGATACCGAAGGCTGGATCTAGAACGAGTGAAAGAATGCTGAGTAATGCAAAGAGGTTTTAACATTGATTTTTAACGTTCTTTCTCAGTCAAGTATCAGAGAAATCTGTCCGAGTTTAATTGTTTTATTAAAGTCATTTTCTAATTTATGGGCTTTGGAGGACTTCATTATTTTGGTAGAATGTGGATTAGTATTATTGAAAAATCTAACCACACTGTGAGAGAAGGTAATCAGGCTGGATCCTTTTCAAACATTCATATCATTATGCAAAATCTGTCAACACACTGACTCTTGCATTTTCAAATAGATTTGTCTGTTATTGGGATAGAGATTTTTTTTTTAATCTGGGATTTCATCAGATGTCTGAAAACCGGCCTGGAGAAATACAGTGCTCATTGGTTGCCCATGTGTGTTTGTGTGATTGACAGGTGATGCATTGTGACTGTGTGAAGGCTCAGGAGGCAGACAGCACAGACTGCGCCTCCTTTTCCCCTTCAAGCCCCAGAGAGAAATGGCTCCGGAGACGCACACATGTTAAACTAAGGGTGAGTGGTACAGCGGTTTGTCTGACTATACCCAGAAGTAAGGCAGCTGCTGACTTAAATATATATTGGGTCTAAAGGAATAAAATCTTAAAACAGGATGTTTGTCAGCTTAAAATGCATTACAGCTAATACATTTCACCAGCTGCTTCAGTCCTAGTGAAGACGAGGAAGATATCGTGCTAATGCTTATCTTGGTTATAGCTATAAGCCCATGTTTTTTTCCCCACATTTTTTTCTGTTTTGATCCTCTGCCCATTCCCGTCAAGTAACTAGCTCTCCACTATCACATGGCAACCACAGACTGAGAAGGTGAAAGCAAGTATGTGCTTCCTTCACAAGATGTAAAGCCAGCCACTGCATCTTTTCAAATGATTGCTCATGCTGTGTCACAGGGCAGCTATACATAGATAAATGAAACCTAGATGCTGCTTTGGGCTTGATATATTTTCACAGTCACGCTCTTGATGGTTAATAGAAATCATATCATCGATGAAGATTTTTACATAAATGTCTGCACACTGGGCAGCATGTGGATATATGAATTTTTACCTTAAACAGAATGAAGCTCGTGCAATATGTACAGTATATGCATGTTTTATTTAATTTGCCAAGCAGTATTTATTACGATTTAATTAAGCTAGTTTCAGACTAGTCATGCTATCTTCAGCTTACACTGTTGCTTGATCAAGTTAAATCCATGGTGTAAAGCTATTCTAAATTACATGAAGCTCATACTTGCACTTTCGTACAGTTTGGTTTTTGATGATTTTTTATATGAATTTTAAAAACTTCTCTGGTCTGGGGTCTTCGTTAAGTGTGTAGTCGAAGTATCAATTTCAGCAAAATTCAAGGCAATTTAAGTGAGACAGGCCTTGCTTTATGATCAATTTTATCCCACTATACATTTGCAGTAGGCTACATCGCACTGCTTTGCTCAGTTTTGCAGTTGTTTTCAGTATGAGCTTGTGGGGGCGGGGTGGGGTCGAGCAATGAATGGGGGGTGGAGCTGGGAAGAGTGAGTGATAAGGACCTACGCCTGTAGAGGATTTTTCAGGAGTGTTCTGTGTTTCAGTGAGCTAGGATAAAAACCAGGGAGACAAGAGCCATGAGAGTGCTGGAGCTGAGCAACACAGAGCCCAATGAAATACAGTAGCTGAAAAGAAAAAAAAAGATTTAAAGAACTCCCTTTGAGTCGTCCCAAGCCTGCACATTTTCAGTCAAACCTGTAAGCCTATTTTATCTGAGCAGATCTGCAACAGTCCATAGCCTCGCACTAGCTTATGATTGATGAACTAATGTAGTGGGTTGTTGACATATGAAAATAGTTAGTAGCAGCCGCATTTCAATTTTGGATATCTGTAGCAGTTGAACTCGGAGGAAAGTAAGAATTTTTATATCGGTGACTCACTTGTTGCTACTGTGAAGGGAAAAAGGTCATTTTTCGACTTGGTTAGATGTTTCTATAGGGAACTTTAAGCTGGAAAGTTACTGTAAGCAGTAACTCTGAGAATTCAAATGTTGGTATTCTGATTGCTTTGTGTCCTAGCAGTCAGTTGTTCTCCCAGTTGCTCGGTTTCACTGAATTTATTGCTGGAGAGTTGCAGTAATGCAGAAGACTGCGTGTATATCCGACACCCTTTTTTTTATGGAACAAAAAGGAAGTGTCTCTTTGAGACATCATGTTACATTCCACTGAGTAAAGGAAGGGAAGTAGAAATATATAAGCTCTATTTCTTTGTTACAGAACGTCACTGGAAACCACAGAGTGAATGATGTCATTGCGACCGAAGAAGGGCCGCAGACTCTGGTTGGTCGCTTTATGTACGGCCCTCTGGACATGGTTACTCTGACTGGAGAGAAGGTACGAGAGCAACTTTCATCAGCCTCATCAGTCAGAAACACTTGTGAAGTCTGTGTATAGTTTTACTTAGTCTAATATTCCTGTCTTTTTTGTACCTCTTATCTCTGTAGGTGGACATATATTTAATGACGCAGCCTCAGTCGGGGCGCTGGGTGCACTTTGACACTGAGGTCACCAACAGCAATGGCAGAGTGTCCTACACTATTCCTGACAATAAAAAGCTGCCTGTGGGAGTTTATCCTATTAAAATGATTGTCAAGTACGTTCATGCTACGTGCCTGTTTTTCCAAGTACCCTAGAGAGTATTTTTGCTTCTGTGGTTAATAGTTGATGGCTGTTTTATTCTTATAATCGGCTTACTATGCCAATTTGACACCGCTCATTTAAGGCTGTCCGTGTAGGCTTTGCTTTGAATGAGCAAATTTCTGAACCGGTCGCTTCACTGTGGATGCAGGGTAACTCTGCTGGAGGTGGTACAGCTGTTTTCATGGCCATTTGTTCCATTCGTCCGCTTTCTTCTGTTTCTGTTTATTCGCCTCTTATTTTTCTTGACTTTTCTCTCTACTTTAACCTTTAGAGGAGACCAGACAAGTGCAGAAGCTTTCCTGACTGTGCTGCCACGGGGAATGGAGTGTGTGGTGTTTAGCATCGATGGGTCCTTTGCTGCAAGCGTCTCCATTATGGGCAGCGACCCTAAAGTACGTGCTGGAGCTGTGGATGTGGTCAGGTGAGCATTAATGAAAAAGAGAAAAATAAACCGTTACAGAACATTTAGCTACAGCACAGGCAAGATAGAGTGTAGAATGATGGAGTGGAGTATGGAAAAATAAGAATTTTTAACCAATTAGTCATCAGCTAGCATATCACTGGTATGGAGGTCTTTTAGAAGCATAAAATAAATTCAATTCCTATTATTTTGAAAAGTCTATGATCAACTAGAAAGACATTTTTTGCATAATGGGCTATATTCAGGGTTTACTGAATTCAATACAGTTCAAAGGATAATTTAACAGTGTTGGAGGCACACTAGTCAGAGAACACCAATGCAATACACTACTAAGTTAATTATTTGCATGCTTGGTTTTGTGTGGAAAATGAAAAAGCTCCATTCAGAATGGTGTCATATAAGAAACAAGGCTGCTTTGCATAGTATTTCTTTATAGACTGTGCTGTTTGAGTGCCATCTACTGTGCAGGTTAAGCACTGCTGTAAGCACTGTCTCCTTAGCCAGCCACATTATTATGAGTACGGCCTGCGACAATTCCGTTTTTTTATGCGTTTTATGAGGTTTTTGACTTCAGACTAAAAAATGAAAAAAAAGGTCATTTTACTTTGAACCATTCTTTTCAGATTGATCTCTGTCGTACTTGAACTGTGTATATTCCTACAGAGTAAATGTATAATTCAAGTCTGCCATGCAGAGAAACAACTGACATTGTTGCAATAATATTAGACAGAGATGTAGCTGTAGATGTAGAAGAGAAATTAATGCTGGCTTCTGTATCCAAGATATTTTTCATGATATATTAATCATTGGAAGCATGAAATGGACCCATCGTATTGCCTTTCTGTTAACAAGAATGAATATTATATTTATCCATATTTATAATGAGATTAATCATGATAGAAACATAGAAGGGGTTGGACTGTCGACTCCTAGTGTGCAGCACTCTGATTAAATTCTGTCATGGTGATAAATGCCACATTTCAATTTAATCCATCAAGGGAGGATCAGTACAGTCATACTAACATCTTTGCATGTGTGTGTTTTTTAAAGAGATTAAAAAAGCAATATAGTCAGTCTATATAAAATAAGAAACACTTTTGTGACGGTGATGATTATGAACAAGTAGGACTTCTTTACTATCCAGGGAAACTCCAGTAACCGACGCCGTTTCTTTTAAAAACCTGTAAAAACAACAGAGAGACTGTTGTTGTAACAAGTATGTTAATTAATTTTAATGGATTAAGATAGAAAATGTATGGCAGAACTTAATAATAATGAAGAAATAGATTTCTACAAGGAAGGATTTAGCTTGAAGGGGTGAAAACTTAGATTATTTGTAAGGTCCAAATACCAATTTGTACATATTCTGTATTAACTCCTCACTTTGCATGCCTAACCCGACTCTATTTTTGCAATCAATTCATTGTGATCGGATGAGGAATGGATGTTGTGTTTTGTATTAAGACACTGGCAGGACTTGGGTTATCTTATTATCTACATCACTGGGCGTCCAGACATGCAGAAACAGAGAGTGGTGTCATGGCTTTCCCAGCACAACTTCCCCCAGGGGATGATCTTTTTCTCCGAGGGGTTGGTGCATGACCCACTGCGCCAGAAAACCATCTTTCTTAGAAACTTGATTCAGGAGGTATGATTCACTTCGTCTGGTGTTCTGACCCATCCTCACTATTAAATTGTGGACACGCGTACTTTTGCAGCATACAAGTTTCGCAGGAAAGTGAAAGCCACTTTTTCCATGTTGTCAGTGTCACATTAAGATAAACTCAGCCTACGGCTCCATGAAGGACATCTCTGTCTACAGCATGCTGGGTCTCAGTCCCAACCAGATATATATCGTTGGCAGACCATCCAAGAAATACCAAAACCAATGCCAGGTGATCCAGATTTTCATTCATCTTTATGTGTTCCAGCTATCTTGTTGTTGGTGCTCTGTTTCTCTGACATCATGACCTGACCCTGGTCTAACTATGCTGTGCAGTTCCTCAGTGAGGGCTACGCCGTGCACCTTTCTTCACTGCAGTTTGGCCACCGGGCCCGGGCCAAGAAGACTTCCTCAATGCGCATGGTGCTGAGGAAGAGCTCTTTCGGCCTGTCGTCAAAGCCGGACTTCCTATCCAAGCGCACACACCTGCGACGCACCATGTCTGTGCAGCAGGCCGAACCTCCCATGACCCTAAATCCCAAACCGGAGCGTGCCCAGAGCCAGCCGGAGTCCAATAAAGAGACTGGGGGTAGTGAAGGAGGTGGCCATGTGATGTGGGTGCGGGCAGGCATGCACCGGGGTAACACCACTCCTTGATCACACAGAAGGTTAGAAGAATGAGAAAAGAGAAGACATGGTTTCTCAGAACAGTGTCCTGGTAAGTCTCTTCTCTCTTAGCATTCATGTATACTGAAAATTATTGAGTAGTTGGTATTAAGCGTTGAAAATCTCCTTTTTTACTAGTTTGGAAAATAAGGAATCCCCTTGCCCAAGATACTGTCTCTCATGCATGAAGTATCTCTTGGATGGATGCACGTCAGCCTTGATTTTAATGATTTATCTGTAAAATTAATTCCACAGACAACCTCAGTACACACTTATCTGTAGTTTACTGTCCAACTATTCAAGTGCTAGACTCTTTACGTATGTAAACGTGTTCTGGCTGTTTATTGAAGAGCTTTTTTTATTCATGTGGTCCAATTTGATTAGGTACATTTTGAAATTATTTATAGGGTTGCTTGTGAGCACATCTTTTTTTCAATGGTCCCCAATGAGAAGTTAGTTATGCTTAAACCCATTCAGTTCAAGTGACCAGACAAACAGGATAAGAACTCTTAGAAGGCAGTCATAAAGTTAAAAGATTTGATAATGTTGAGTTTTGATTTCCGTCAGTGTAATTCTTTGCAAAACGAGTAAAAAGAAATAAAATTTAAAAAATCACCGACCCAAGGGTATGCTTCGTGGACTCCACTTTGAGAACCACCGTTATATATAATATTTTCTTAGGAAGAAAAGTGCTGGCAGGGTGCTGGGGAGTGCTTTATCCCAGCCCTTCATCAAAAAAGTGCTCCACTCCACACATGGGTCTTGTTTCTATGACAACAGTATCTTGACAACATATTGCCACTCAAACCACTTTTATACGATCGACTAGCATCACCCCGTTGCTCTTTATTATCTGTTTGTTTTTCTTAGGCTTGGAATAGATAGACACGTCCTAGCCATCTCCTCCATTTGCTTGGTTACCAGGGTGTCCCACCCATATGATTGATTGCCTAAAAAGAGTGACAGCAATGACATCGGTGCCATTCTGGGAAAGTTGCCAGATTTTCAACTAGAAATGCTTGGAGCAGCCGAACAAAAAAGGCAGGGCGCTCTGAAAAAGAGAAGCTAGATGCAGCGATTTTTCTCTAGCCAGCCATATACGGCCGCATACTTTCTTTTCTCATTGGGGACCATTGAAAAAAAGATGTGCTCAGAAAAACACACTTTATGGCACTCAGAAAAAAAATAGCACTATATGGAACCTTACCCTTAAAGAGAATGACGTGCTTGCTTTTACCCTAGAAAGCATGCGAGTCATTGATCTCTTTTATGTACAACAGCTTTTATGAATGCACTGCATTTCCCTATTAGACTAGTCCAAACTTAATATGGAGGGAAATCTTCATTTGATTTCATCTATTAAGCAAGTTTCCTTTTTTTTTCCCCACAGCACCTTATTGATATTCATAACCAAACCCTCGGTAGAGCTATTATTAGGAGCAGCTCTCTGAATCTCCTGCTCTGTCACTGCTCTCAGCATAGCTGAAATCTGAACGCACATGTCCATTTTAGCTGTCCGTGGTCTCTTATCTGAAGACAGATTGCTCAGCCTTGCTCCGATTCAGTTATTTACTTGCAAAATTACATTTGCTTCATGAGATGTGTGGGTTGACTGATTACGTTCCTGGTTAAATAGCAGATCTGTTTATCTTTTGAATTAATCCAGGTATTCTGATGGGCTTTCATTTGGGATTTGCACTCTACATGTCCATCCTTCAGCGGTCTATTTCTCTTCTGCATTATCTTCACATCTATACCTTTGGGTGAGGCACCACAAATCGCATCTCTGCTCCAAACTTTACTGTTTACCTCTTGCTCCATCTCCCTGTGGATTTCACACAGCATGTGTAATGCAAGTTCTCCCTGTTCATCAACGCCCCTGTTTGAATCGAGGCAATAACAGAGGTCCAGCAGAGTTGCAATTATAAGTAAGTAGTAATTAATTGGGGAATTAAGTATCAGAATCCAAGCAGAAAATTATTTTTGAGATTCAGCTTTTAAGGAGCCAGCAACATAGAGGTATTTTTTTGTTTGGTCTTGTGAGGATTTGGCTTTGCTCTTTTCTTGACCTTGGCCTCCAGGCATCTGAAGGTATTCGGTCACTCTGGTGCCAGGCAAGAGGAGATTTAGAAGATTGCAGCCAAAACGTCAGGATGTCTAAAGCCCAAGGAAATATGCAGAGTTGAAGATGAGCGCTCATACCATGCTTCTTGGACAGGTCTTGATGCTGGCTCCTGCAATAATCCTTTTGTGTAAATATTGCAGACTCAACACTGCTCTCTGGGCAGCTGTGCGTGAGCTGGCTGCAGAGATGGGGCTAGGCTGCCGTACACTAACATCATGCCAAAGTGCCAGTTTGACCCAAACCCGCTGTTTGGCGCATCTGCACAGCCAGAACAGTGCATATGACAGCATGGAACCTTGGCTAGGAGAAGTGCTGAACTTCCCCCTACCTCTGTGCGAGGTCATGCCTCACGTCCCATCTCTCACGCTTGTTATGTCAGTAGCTGTGGATTGACTGCTAGACAAGAGGATTATCAAACATCGGTGGTTTCTGTTGTGGCAAATATTCTTCTTGAACATATTGAAGAATATGTAATGCTCATCGTATCTGCTTTTTTTTTTTTTTGAACTATAAGTGGCATCTGTCCAGAAGACATGACTTTCAGAGATTTAAAATGGAGGGCAGCTTAAGTGTATTATATGTATTCTGTACATTGTGACGTTCTTCAAGTTCACACTTACGTGACTATTGTAACTTGCACTAAATCAAATTGATTATGGTACTATAGGTATAATTGTTTATGGCTGAATGCAGCAATGTTTACCATTCAACTAATGTTTTTTGTATTTGTATTGTAATAGTGGTTGTTGTTGTTCACAGGATTGTGACTGTACTGCCCTAATATTACACAGTAATAAGATAATTGTTTAATCTGATATTGGTATTGTTTGCATATAAATGACTCATGCATACACTGTACACTATAGGCCAAAAGTTTGAAAATAGTATGACTTTTTTTGGGGGGGGGCATCGTTACATAATATGGTGGTCAATATAAAAAGAAGAGTCCCCAAAATAAAAGGTTCCTCCGAGTTGAAGGACCTCTTTTGATTTCCTTAAGAACATCGGTCCATTTTTTTAAACCTCATTTTAAAATGAATAATCGTTTTTTCACCAGACAGATACTTTTATGGAGGGATTGTTTTTAGCTTGTTTTTGTTTGGCAAGATTCATGCATCCAAAAGGTCTTTAGGAAACCATAAAATAGTCCTTCTAGAATACTCTGAAGAACCATTTCTAGCACCTTTATTTTTGTGAGTGTAATGGGCTGTAATCAACAGAGACTCTGAGAGCTTTTTGTCTGTAATACATCAGGATAAGTGTATTAATCTTAGGTTGAACTAGATGCCAATAAACACGTTGGTTGTTAGTGGAATCACTTAATTTGAAAATATTTTTAGACTTGAAACATCCATTGCTTGTTTTCATACAGTTGGCCTATACAATCTATGTAAATTACGATCAATATGACATATGAGATGTTAATTATCTCTTGTGTTTTATTAGTTGCTTTTGTATTAATGAGAACTGTTTCTTCACTGAAGGAACCTAAAACTGCAAAGTTTCTTAATTTGCTTAACCAAAGTAAGTGACACTTGTATAATGGACACTGTCTTTTGTATAGACCACTTAGTGTGCGTGTGCGTGTGTGTGTGTGTGTGCGTGTGTGTGCGTGTGTGTGTGTGTGTGCACGCATACTAGTGTACACACATGCAGATCTACATGTCTGTGTTGATTTCCGCTGTTTTGTATCTATTGTAACTGTTTGAAATGAAGAGAACTCATGGTGTATTTTCTTTTTTTTCTTTTTTTTTTGTCCTAACCCAGAGGTCATGTGATTGATAAATACAGTCTTAAACTGAGCCTGCAGCTTGAGCCTATATGACAAAGAACTTGTAAGACACACAGTGTTTATATGAGCTTTCGTGAAGTGTGAACTTTATCATTTTCCGGATTAGTATACTCAGTATATGAATGTATTTTCAGCCTTATAGATGTGTGTATAACCTTTCAAAGATCTAGACTTATCTATATATTCAGAGAATATATTTGTAATTTATTCAAGTTATTAATTTTAAGTTACAGCTATATGGTTTACGAGAGGACTAAGGTGGTATGACTCACGATTATGGTAGTTGTAGCCAATAAAATTGCTTTGGCTCAGTGTGTGACAAAACGCTGTACCTTTCCTCTGTGTTATACCATCAGGTAACGTGCAGTGAAACCATGCCCACATCTAAACACTTCATGAGCGGATAACATTTCTGGTAACCAGTGATGGAACTGATGAACATAGGAATATCTGCATGCTAAATATATTTCCCAATAAGAGTTTGTACCGTTTAAGACATTTACAACTACCTGAGAAAGTCTGAAAAACATATCGATGCATTTTTTCTTCCAAAAGGGGGGGCAGTGTCACCATAGCATGAAGCATGGACACCCCCTGGACACGCAGTTAGAAATTTTATTATTATTTAACTAGCAAACACAGAAGCGAACTATTCCTTGGTCCCACTGATCATAACAAATAAACAGGTAAGCAAACAAATGGCAACATTTTTATGTTAACAGTTTGTGTTACAAATTTAAAATTTGCAACACCACTGTACTTAAGGGTGTGATGGTTAGATGTGTGCCTTTTATGTCCAATGGGGATCCTACTCAGGTCAAACACCCTGCCAAAGTCTTACCTGGGTCTAACCCAGGCACCCCACTGTAAAATGTAAGGCTATGTCATACTTTAGAGCCTGGTTTTTGGTCAGCTTTTGGACAGTGTGGTCAGTCTCAGTCTGATAAATTGGGCTAGTGTATATTTACAACCATTTTTAAAACCTAAGTATATCTTTATAAATAAATAAGGCTCTGATTATACTGTGTATTCTCATCAGATGACGTCTGCTCTTTGTTACTTCGGGACATAAGAGGACTCGGATGAAAGATAAGTACTATAAGGATCAGAATACTCCTTCTGTCTCTGCCACCAAACACAGCGTCTTATATAATCATGTTACATAAGCACTGTCCTGAACTGTAGGCCTGACTCAGCAGGCTCGTGGGGATTAGTTTCCCACTGACTACACACACTGGGAAAGTCTTGCTGTGTCATGATCACTGCACTGTTAGTTATCAAAAAATATGATTTAAAAAAATGTTTGCTTCTCCTGACTACCTCCACAGTTAAATAGAGATGATGTAAATGTGTTAATTTGCACTCACATATATTGACTATTTTTTTATTAGTAAGAAATAAAACAGTTAATTATGCAGATAGTTTATAAACGTCCTGAAAAGCTCTCATATAAATTGTCATAGACTGAGTCATAGATATATTTGTGGCTGGAGTCAGCATGTAAACATCAACAGACTTTTTAAGGGTTATAGGAATCGTAACAAATGATCTATCTCGGCAGTTTCAGGTTATGGTTATTTTGTAACCCATGTCATTGTGAGTGTCGTCTGCGTTTGAACTGAATTTAGTATTTAACTTGGTGTAACGGCTTTATGGCATTGGCAAAGTAAGAGACAGTAAAGTTACCCATCTCTTACATACTGTTAATACACTATGTGGCCAAAAATATTTGGACACATGACCATAGCTCCCATATATGGGCCTTCCCCAAACTGTTGCCACATCGTTTAAACACAATTATATAGAATGTCTTGGTATGCTAAGCGAGCTCCAAGAAGACATGGTTTGCCAAGGCTGGTGTAGAAGAGCCCTGACCTCAACCCTATTGAACTGGGATGAACTGGACCCCAGGCCTCCTCACCTGATGTCACTAATGTTCTTGTGGCTGAATGGACAAATCCCCACAGCCATGCTCCAAAATCTAGTGGACAACCTTCTCAGAACACTGCAGGTTAAAATAGCAACAAAGGAGGACTAATTCTGTAAGGGACGGTATAAGAAAGTACATATGGGTGTGAGCTGTCCAGATACTTTTGGCAATATAATGTACATCACATATCTTTGTTTGTGAAAACTGAAGATGAATCATTTAAGGTCTTTTGCTATTGGAGACTGGATCAACTGAACTTTGCACTTTTCCTAGTGATATTTTTTAATATATCAATTAATCCAATATATTAGGCAGCGCTTTGCACCATTATCATGAAAATACCAATTGTAATACTTTTTTTACCTGTAGTATACCATATATGTCCAGGAAATTGAAGTTGTTCTGGCAGCATGCACTGGGCTGACACATTACTAACACTATATTGCTTTTTCCTTTAATTTGTCACTGTTTAGTGTATATGTTCCATGGGGGATCATTCATTTCTGGGTGATGAATTCATGCTCATCTACTGATGGGCATGGTCTCTTCAGAGTGACGGCATCTCCATCTACAGGAGAGAAGGGCTTACTAAACGACTAGATGGGTACGAAAATGATGTAAATCACTGATATTCTCTGGCCTTCGCCATCATCAGATATCAACCCGATTGAATGTCTACGGGATATTTTGACTTGTTATGCTTGGATCAGACATGATTTGTTTTTCTTTCATGATATTCACCTTGTTAGATTATGCCATACATTCTTGCTGTATCTTGGTCAGGAGACTGGCAAAACTACCAACAATCATCGTTCACATCTTTGCATGTCTATGGGGAGGAGGGTCAAGAAACTATCAATAATGATTACAGAAGGAACTTTAAGAAAGTTAAAGTTTATGTTTGTGGTCGTCTTTGACGTATTTTTCATTTAAGGATGTGCCAAATGTTCTCTACAGGTGAAAGATCTGGACTGCAGGCAGCCAATTCAGCACCCGGACTGTTGTAATGGCTGCAGTATGTGGTTTTGCATT
>JAQMCW010000003.1:11701915-11721454 GCA_030068335.1 Chrysichthys cranchii
CTGCCACCTACTGTAGTTGATGTGCAATTACACTTTGTTTTAGTACAGCAAAAAAAAAAGCATGTTCCCCGGGGTCAAACGCGCCTCCCCCCGGGCATCGCACAGCGCCCCCCACTATTTGAGAAGCACTGCTGTAACCCAACCTAAGTTTCTTTTTTTTTCTTTCTTTTTTTCCCCCCTCTCCTCTTTCCTCTCCAAGCAGTAAGAATGGGACTGAAGTTATTACTGCGTGCTTTAATCTCATGTATGAGTAGCTCTTAGTAGCAGCCACACAGCTTCACCTCTCAGTATGATGACAAACGTATGTTCATTGCTAATTGTGTGTAGGTTTCTTTGCACCGATGATGGCAACAATTCTGCTATCATAACTGCCCGTTGTGATGGGTTTAAAATGATGAATATTTCACACTTTCGGAACATTCAGTAGCATCAGGTCTGGTGTGAATAGGCCTTTAGGAAGTACATTTCACACCTGTCATCCTTTGAATCTCTTCCCTTGACAATGACTTTTTTTTTTTTTCTTTCTTTTTATTTTTTTTTACTTGCATTTTTTGAGTGCACTGATTTCTCCACTTGCTACACTTCCTGTGAAATATGCATTTTCAAATCTTTCTCAGTACAAGCTGGTCCTCTTTTAATAAATCTATTTCAGTTGTATTTTTGCCCTTTGGTCCTACTTTGTGGTTCTACATAACGCATTACTTCAAATGAATTTTTGCACCAAGCACGGCTGCCGTCCCCCAGGTCTGATATTTATTTGTTTATTTATTTATTGTAAGCCGCTTTCTTGAGTGATTAATCAACCTGTTAAAATGTGGATTAATAGCTTGCTTTCTGTCTTTCCAGGCGAATATTGCAGATTTTGCAGATAACCAGTGGGTCACATGCTTTCAAGATAGTGCTGAGACCATCTTGGGCCAGAAATCAGATTACATTGGGCAACTCAAGGACTCGGTAAGTTTGTCTCTGTTTATACCTCTTTACTACAACCATATTCTCATTCCTGATGTGGCCAGTGCAATACCCACGAGGCTCAGTTGTTTTCACCATTGACTGTGGTACATCAGTGAGTGTTCAGCAATTAACTGGTTCTACAAGGTCTTAGTTCATTAGAATAGATTGACTGAAGTTGCTCTGACACAAGATTCAATCTTACCCAATTCACTTTGTTTCTCAGTAAATTTTATTACTTCTCCTTTTATATCTTCGCACAGAATGAGGCTGCCTTTGATGAGGTCTTCCAGCATGCCAATTTCAGCACTTTTGTCTTCCGTAACCGAGTGAAATTGGAGACCTACAATGTGAGTACATATTTAATTGGGCATCATTTTTGAGAATTTCACTTAACCAGGGAGCAGAAGTTGGGAATTTGCTCATTATTCCAGCAAACTGCAGCTTGAAAGCGACCCCCCCCTCCTCCCTTTTTTTTTTGGGGGGGGGTGTCGTAGTTCTTGCTGTGCTAGAGTTTGTAGAGGTTTGTCACTTTTTTCTAGTCTAAAATCCGAACGAGATTGCTAAAGTGGAGGAAGGCATTTTTCTTTTAACTGAACAGAAGCATCACTGTGGGTGATGACTGCCAAAGCATTGTCACCATTCACATGTCTGCGCCTGGCTATGCACTAATGGTGCAGTAGAAGTGTCATGTCGTCTATCAGCAAGAGCTTTTTTCTCTTTTGGCTGTGTGGAGAAACGTCGTAAAGTGGATTTGTTTGTATTGCTGTATCATGAAGGCTGTGCTGCCTTAAGTGGTGTTCAAGGCCTAGTTTCCTTTGTGTGGGCTAAAAATGTTGAGGTACACATACCTGGAGAAGAGGGAAGCAAGTGCAGTCCTATTTCTATTAATATGTACACAGTTTTCCCATGTATACAACCTGTAGTCCATTAGCCATTTAGATTCATTAATGCTAAATTCTGTAACTTTGATAACACTTGCAAAAAAATAACAGAATGCATGTAGTGTAGGTTCAAAGTCAGATATTTAAAAATGCACACACTTTGTAGAGGGTTCCTGAGTCTGCTGAATAAAGAACACCCACCACAGTGCTGTCTGGCGTAGCACTGTGTACATTCACATCAGCATAAGTGCATTATTAATGCAGCATGTTATTCATGAATAAAATATGACAAGGCCGACTAAAAGAAACATGGTCTGAATGAGTTTGTCTTCCTGATATGATGCGGGAAACCCGTAATCTCTTCATTCATTCATTTTGAGACCGTGCTCAGTCATATTGAACCCATCGAGTGGTCATAGAAGTTACTAATTCTTTGGCTAACATAGCATGAGCAAATGTTTTCTGATGGGGGAAGGTTGTTGAGTTTGTCATCTAGCAGGACAGCTGGATAAGGGAGAGCAGTTAATGAAGCTAAACCTGGCTCACCCAGGACCATAGCACATGCGTGACACTGGTCCCAAATGATGAGGTCAGCAATCATGTCATATAAGGTGTCTCTACTTTTGGATAGGTAGGAGGATCTCTGTTGGACTGATTTTTCTTGTTCCAAACTACAGTGGAACCTTGGATTGCGAGCATAATTCGTTCTGGAACGTGCTTGTAATCCAAAGCACTCGTGTATCAAAGCCGGTTTCCCCATAAGAAATAATGGAAACTCGAATAATTTTTTCACAACCTATGAAAGTTTATATAAAAACAATAAATACAAAATATGAAGTGAAAATTCACAAAATAAAATAACCTGCATTTTACCTTTGAAAAGACTCGTGGCTGGTGTGAGGGAGACTAGAGAGGAGGAGGATTATTGTGTAGGATGACTTTCACTACAACTCACAGAATCACTGCAGTCTGTCGGCTCACTGGGATCTTTCTTTTTGTGTGACTTTAACAAGGAAACTATCTAATGATCGCTGCTGTTATGAAACAAGCCGGGAGAGTGAATGCAATTGTAGATAAAATGTCTTTAATGAAAGTTTGAGGTATGGATAGAGGACAGAGCAGTTTAAAAATTCAAAAACAGGCAAAAGTCAGAGATCGGGCAAACAGAACATTAAAGATGAGGCAAAGGAGAAATCCAGAAAACGGGCAGAGGTCAAAACACGAGTAAAAATACTATAAAGGGCACAACATCAAAAGGCATAAATCCAGGTGAGAAACAAGGTCATATACACGGGAAAAACAATCAGGAAGTCACAAGGCTCGGTGCTGGTGTATATTGATTAGTTATAAATATTAACTCTAAATACTGTATCTGTATCATATGACGACTTTGAAGAGTTGACTCGTTAGCTTGAACAAGCTTAATTTAAAACATCAAACATTACAGCAGTTAAAACTCACTTATAATAATAATAATAATAATAAGAAGAATATGCTCACTCCCTTGTGCTGCAGCATTTCTTAAGTTGTCTTCACATATCCAGTGTTTGCACTGTGTGCGCTTGGTGTTTTTATCTACACGTTTCCAGCCTTGTGTCTCTCAGCCAATGTTTGTTTAATACAGAATAAATAGTTTCATGAACTGTTATTACTAAAGCTTACTCAAGTATACCCCAATATTATCCTGTATGGGTGATCACTTCTATGTGTTACTTTGTTCACAGGCTTCCAGTTTTCTCTCTAGATCGTTTTATTAATTAACTTCTTTAACCCAGTGACAAGCTGAGCCATCATTTGCCAATCTGCTTGGGGGGAAAGGCTAATTTATCTTCAGTGACAATTTCAATAACACTCTGCATACCTACAAGTTATATTTATATAACAATATATATATTGCAGAGCAAGCACAGAACGTGACCGGTGGATGTTGGAGATCACAGAGTTTGCGGGGGATGTTATCTATTGTGTTGCATTCTTTTTCTTTGATGATGTTTGATTTCAGGTAGTAAGTTTGTAACTGGGCAGAAAGAAACGCTTCCAAGCATCAAGATTGTTGAGCTGTTTGGGGAATTTTCTGTTTGTATGCGCTCCACGTATGTCCAGGTTTTTATCAAACTGTAAGTCTAACTAGAACAAGTGGGTAGTTACTTGGCAACTGTAAAATGCCCTTGAAGCCGTCTCCATGAAAAATAGTGCACGGTATAGCTCAGATTCTGTGCTCATAATGCCGCTGGTATACTTTCAGAAGATGAAAGAGCTAAACGAAAAAGAACATCCACTGAAGGTGTACTTGGTCTACTCAAAAAAGAGCTGCCTTCTGAGAAGGGAGCCGAGCAGACTCCATATTGGCGCTGTGCTGCCACGTTGACGTCGGACTTTTAAACCCTATACTTAAACTATAGTGATACAGGGACCACCTAATAACTTTTTTGTTACTGTTCAGCAAACAGTTGCCAACTGTTCTTGGCTAAAGCATCGAATAAATTTACCTTATGGAAAAGGCAAATCATTTAATTTAGGTGACTTGTGAATTTAAGGGAGGAAACAAATGAGTGGGGACGGAACAAGTGGGCTGCTGTCTGCAGCTGACAAAAACATACCCAAGACCACACTGAAGGTTTTTTTGTTGTTGTTTTTTGTTCCCCCCCGCATAGTACCTATCCTTTCTCTGCAAAATCAAATGCCATATGGCTGCAAACAGTGATTTTAGGAATAGCGTGATGAAGATCTGGTATCGTAGTAGACGCCTATCTGTCAGAACAAACACTCTGTGGTGGGATGTTGGGGTCAAACGATCAGTTCGTCAGTTAGACTGTTTGAGACTCCATAATGGCAGAACAGAAATGTTCGAATCCTGATAATGCCAAAGCTGTCTGTGGGGAGACTAGAGGACAAAATCGGCCATGCTGTCATGTGGGATAGTTGGCGTACACTGTCCCCTATCAGAGTGACACCAGATGCTGATCATGGACGTTTGTGAGCTCATATATGCAGGAGAGAGTAGCTAGCACACTTCTGAGTACGTCAAGGCCGGTTTATACTTCTATGTAGAAACTGTCATAGGTCCTGACGTGCACCTCCCCAGAAATGTAATTTTCTTCTTCTTGTTTTTTTTGTTTGGGGTTTTTTTTCTTTCTTTTTTTTTTTTTTCTTTCTAATATTAAAAGTAACTGCTACTCCAACATGATCCGCTCAGTTGCAGTTGCCATTGCTTGAAGTAAGTGAAGAAACTAAGCACAGTGGTGTAGTATCCCCAGCGGCAACTAGAGTTTTGGGTGGTGTAATTGCAGACCAGCACGCAAGTGTAAATTCTTACAACAGCAAAGGCCACTTGTGTAGGCTCTACATGGAACTACACAGACATCTCAAAGTTAATAAACACTGTTACTTTTGAAAACTGTATTTCTAGAAACTTCTAGCTGCTCTGCCATAGTCGCCAAGTTGATGGAGATCCCTCACAGAAGTTCTCCGACTCACTTGGAGTCGCTTTGCAACATCAGTGGCCGTACAACAGGGATTTTTTTCAACAATCTACTTGACAGTCTGAAGACACCTGTCAGAGGGTCCAGGTCGACCTGGAGTCCTGCAGTCTTAAACTGGAACTTGTCTTTGAGGAACTTTGTGTTGGCACATTCCCTCTCCAACTGGGTGGAAAATGGCGAATGGGGAGAAAATGGTGGGGTGACGGCCTTATTTCGGATAGGGGAGTTTCCAATCAGTTAATTGTTTAGAAAAAGGTGGAATTTTATATTTAACAAGGTGTTTTTATATTAAATCAGCACTTTCCATTTTCTGTGTAAACAGCCAGGTCATTTGGTAATAAGAAAAAAAAAACCACAGGGTGAATCATGCTGTCACTGTTTTATATTTCCTTTCACTATGTAAGCAGTCATATATTTCAGACTTTAAGTAGTTAAGTTTGTTTTCCACTCGTTAGTAGTAAAGGGTAAAAAGCCTTACTTACTTATTTAGGGTCAGTGTGTGTACTGTATACGGCAGCTCTGGAAAAAAAAACAGCAGCTAGAGGTCCACATGCATCAAAGAGATGTTTGTAGTTTTGGCATTGACGGAGGAGTTGGCATGCTTGAGTTTTCCCTTTCGCAGTGCTGCTGCTGCTTCCAATAACGCAAACAAATGTTCAAACAGCTGACTTGCAGTGCAGTGACGCAAACGACTGTTTGAGATTCAGACAAATCCGCAGAAGATGCAGTAGTTAGCACCTCATGCAAACATTAAAAAAAAAAAAAAAAAAAAAAAAAAAAAACAGCCAGCTTTCTGGCACTATCTGTGTAGAGCAAAAGACGTGCGCCATCAGATTTTGTTAAGAAGCATGTGGCAGGTCCGCTCTGTAGAGTTTTTATATTATTATTATTATTGCTTCACGAAAATTGCACTTGGTAGCATGTTAGTATCCAGATTCCCAGATTTGATTATGCTATGATGAAATAAGTTTACACACCCCTCTTGATGAGGATTTTGCCGCTCTGCTCTATACAGTGGGGGCAAAGCCAAAAGAAAGAAAATGTATGGTTAAATTTTGTGATTTAAAATAAACAAATTTTTAAAAAAAATAAATAAATAAATAAATAAATAAATAATTTTTACACATGTGCACATCATAAGCAGCTCATTTAGTGTTTATGGTGTCAGTTTAGCACCATGCATATATCGAGAACCAAAATCTGAAAACAAGAAATTGGACTCCATAAACGAGAGCACTCAAAGTTACGCATGTCTCAGTCTCGGTTACACTCCCTCGGTCCCCCTTTCAGAAAAAGCCCTTACTAGGAGAGGCAGACATTGCGGGTGCACTGGGTCGGTCGATCACTTTGTTTAGCAGCCAGTGAGTTGCTAGAGCCTGCCCTCAAGCCTCTGGCAATATGTCCGCGTCCTCCTGCTGCCAAATTCGTGCCTAAAGTCAAGTGAGAATCTTATCAAACTGCCAGTGAGAGAAGAGTAACTGAGAATGAGTGCTCTTGTTTGCAGCGTTTGATCACTTGATTACAGATTTTGGGTTCTGATGCCATAAGTGTTTGTCCTGATTTAATGATTTTAATGATTTTCCCCATTTTTTCCTCATCTTTTCAGTGTTACTTTAACCCTTACTAAACCATAATTAAGCATTTGAAGTTTTTGAATGCAGTTTAAGTGCTCAGTTTGTTGTGATGTATCCTCATAATGATCTATTGCCATTTTATAATTTTTACCATTTAAGAATAATGAGTGTCTACTCTTGTCTTTGTGCAGGATGAATCTCGCATCAAGGTGACGGTGGTGGAGGCCAAGCCTGTGGATCACAAGGAATACAGCAAGAGGCTGATCATGAACATCAGGAAGCATGCAGCACATTAGGAACACGTTTACTTTTTCTACAAGCACTTCAGTTTTTGACCTGCAGCACACGTGTGTCTTTTTGTGCCGTCTTCCCTTTAGTTGGTTATTTTTGTTTTGTTGTTAATGTCTGGTCATTGATATTTCCTCTGCTGCGGAACAGGAGTTTCTTTTTTTTTTCCTTTTCTTTTCCTTTTTTAAATATAAGATAAATGCTTATTATAACTGAAGCGCTGTAGGATGATTGTGGTTAGGCTTGTGCAGATATCCCTACATGATAACCCTTAGCTCTGTGGGGGTGGGTATGTTTTTTTTTTTTTTATTATTCTTCCTTTTTTTTTTTTGCTTTTCTAAGATGCTGACCTTTTAGTGAGTAAATAATTAAGAGAAGTAAAAGGACTAGTGTAAACACATCGGATGACTGCATGCTGGTCAGTATGTACACACATTTAAGCAAGCAGAAGCAAATCTGCTGCCCTTTCCTACCTTTTGGTTGAACAGCCTGGTCAGTAGGCTACCTGTCTCTGAGCTCACCTTGCTTAAATCTGCAGTCTAAGGTCCAATTCACTTCCCAGAGACAGAAGTACTCTGTACATGTAGATATCCCCCCCCCGTGTTCTTGAGAACTAAAGTTTAACCAACATAAGAAATAAAGATTTCGAGGATGCTAACATTTGAGTGATTTTCCTTAATCGATCTTGATACAAAACTGAATGTCCACTTTACAATTTGTATTGACTCCTTTTAACAAATTTTCTGTATTTTATGCTAGTGGTAATGAATTGTTTCTCAACAATACACAGATTCGCTGTTGGGCCCTTTGTGCTCTATTATATGGCTGATTCTTTCTCCATTAGAGCTGCAAAACAGCTCCACAGTAGCCTCCAATAATCCCCTTTAACACTTTGTCTGTAACATGTCCATGAAGCTCTCAGTGAGCTCTACCAAGAACGGCACTCTTATATGTGAAGAACAGTCTTCTTTTTGCCCACATTTCATGCATCATTTTAAAGATCTTGGATGTTTTTCAGCGCTGCCCTAAATCTCCAGGGACAATTGAGGGCACTCACTGCCTGCCTGTCATTTCCTCACAGCCACTGAAATTGTCTCCGCACTTGATTTGTCTTTTATAGGAAACAAACGGAGAATCTGAGCCCTCTAATTCCATGTGTAATTCTGAGCAACTGTTCTTGTTTTTCTCATTTGTTCTGGGAGATCCTGATGTTCGAATCACAAACATAATGAGCGATATTAGGGTGCCCATATGTCCTTTTTCCCCCGGACACTTCCTCTTTTTTGAAACGTAAAAAATGTGTAAGAGGCGGGATTTTTAAATCGCAGAAAATATCCGAGATTCGGCTTCTACCTTCTACATTCGTCACATTCCTACCCCCATTGTCCTCTTATAACCCTAGTTCTCTATTTATTTAATGCTACGATAGGTTATTTCGATGAAACCAGCCAGAGTAAGCTAGAATGGGAAAGTATCCAACTGAACATCCCACTCCTTTCCTTTAGACATTCTTCCAAAGGCTCCTCCAAAAAACACGAACGTGCGATCCCTTACTGCTGCTGTAAGACGTGTCCACATGAGAGTTGGGGAGAGGAGAGTAACGTGTTGTCATAACCGACTACCTCATGTCTCAATCTTGTGAAAAATAAGTAAATAAATAAAACCAAAACTAACAATTTCATAATTGAATGTACACAATGAACGTGGTTATGGTTAGTAGTCACAGCTAGTGACTAGCTTGCTTGCTTTAGCAATATGTCTGCCTAGCCTTACAGAATACTCCAGTCGCAAGCAAGGAGTGCAGGGGCAGAGAGTGTGCAGGAAAGAAGGCTGAAATGATGAGCTTCTTACAGTTGAGATGTCAAAAGGATTTTAAGAAATATAACACAAATGATTCCAAGTTAAATGGCCTATCCTCGCTTTACGCCTGAAGGCAAAGTGAGTGACGAGCTGGTCCGTGTGTACCCCTGTAGTTTTTGGCTTGTGGGTAACTCTAGGATCATCAAAGTCGGGCTTCAGTTAATTGTTTTGGTGATCCATTAAACATTATATGCTCATCGGTTTGAACTGGTTTGACACCCCCCCCCCCCCCCCTTTTTTTTTTGCGCCATGTTTTCTACCCAATTTGGTCACCTGCTCAGTCCTACCCATCAGCTGTCTCTCCCACATCACATGCCAACTTTCGATCAGGGAGGATGAAGGCTAATAGCTGCTTCATCTGAAGCTGGCCAACTGCATCTTTTTAAACTGCTGCTCATGCTGCATTACAGAGCAGCATAAAGCACTCCGAGGAAAGTGCCGTCTGTCCTCTTCTGCGTACATAAACTCTCAGACATCTATGATTGGCTCGTTGTGACTGACAGGGAAGAGGCATCATACCATCCCTCCCACCCAGAGACCTCGGCCTGTTTTGCTCGCTTGGCTGTTGGCCTTGGACGGTCGTGGTGTCGTTTGGACTTGAGGTAAGAGCATATTTGATCAAATCTCACAAATGTTAGTATTAAGTGAGTGCCACCTTGTGTCTTTCTTTCCTGGATTAAGTATCAAAAAGATTAGAATCCTCACACCAGCACTATAAATAGCTGCGAAGTTTTACTGCAGTCACAAGATTCACCAAAGTGCAAGTCAAACATGGCTTTCACTCTGTTCATAAGATAGTTATGCATCAGAAATGAGAGGCATGTAATTTATGCAAACATGGAAATGGGATTTGTTCTTCATGCTCCTCTGTTTCTATTTAAAAGCTGACTGTGGCATGTTTACCTCGAATCACTTCTGGGCTTTTTTATCTTTGTCTCGTTTTCTGATGGACACTTCCTGATAAAAGGTTGTCAAATTGAGTTAACAATACCTAAACCCTGCGAAAAAGTGTAGCAAATCCCTGATGTGATAAGAACTCGAATAAAAGGCAGAAGGGACTGCAGAGAGGCAGAAGCTTAATCTCAGATGCTTGCCTCACACAGAGATGTCGTCCCCCCCCCTTGCTATTCACTCAACAGCGAGCTCCTTGGCATGTTTCGAATCTTCCAATCCTGAAGTAATGATGCTTGTTTGCTTAGATACCTCCCTGCAGCTTGGTCTGCACTGAAGCCTTCTAACCTGATTAAGACCTCAAACAGTGATTTTTGCTCAAGTAATTTTCTCATGTCACTGTGACACAGATAGACATCATGAAAGCTTCCTGTAGACGTAGAGTACGGTTGAAATTGCAGGCTGCAGTATAATCTGCTCAGCTCCTTTTCAGTCCTTGATATGGCGATCGTACTAAATGGGATTTGCTCCCAGATTGTTTCTTTGCTTAGGGATGTTATGTTTTAGTGAATTCGGATTTTTGAGCCCTGTTTAATCATTAAAATCCCCTGCATATTCAGTCATTTTAAAGATTCTTGCAGTAGCACTGGAGCTTGCGGCAGAACCACAATTCATGAACATGTCACTCTGCTAAATGGCTCCTAGTAGGTCTATCATCATGTAAAACAAGATTTTATTGCGCGAGTATTGCGGCAGTTTCTTTTCAAGGATTCTTATGTGCAGTCCTAGCGTTGTCAGTGCTATGGAGACAGATGGGCCAGAAGATCTCCGCAGTGTCACTCTAATTGTAATAGATGGAAGGAAGAATGGTGTGTATGTCTCCCTTAAAACCTCCAGTCTGGGCTGAACATGGCCACCTAAGGAGAAGGGAAAGATTGCGAGTGTCTCCTGATAGCTCACGCTCACTAGATCTCTGCAGGGCATCAGTAAACTCAAGTCAGAGGACTACACCACCTGTGTGGGGACAGGGAACTCTATCAGTATCTGATTCTGCCCTCGTTCTCATCCCATTCACCTTCTGCGGTGTCAGGTATGCGAGTGCCTCTGTGACTGTGGCATGACACCGGAAATTGGACAAGAAAATGTCTCTATATGTGAAACACAGGTTCAAAATGGAGGTGTTCCTAACGGCTTTGCTACAAAGACATACATCTTCTAATATATCCTTAACCCTGGAAGACCCAGACCATCTTTTAATTGGAAAAATATCTCCATTGGCTAAAATGATGATACAGACTTTGTGAAGACAAAAACAGGTGGGTTTTTTCCCCCCAATTAACCCTTTCCTACTACATGTTATGAAATGGTCCTTATGAGACCTCCTGGGATATCCATCAACCAATGAGTGGGTTGAAAATAAGAGTGAATTAAAAATTAGTGTCATATTAGGACCCCAGGGGTGCTACAGGGTTAAAACTGATAGAAATGACTTTGAGACTTCACTTTGCCCCAGAAACGAGATTATTTCATAGGGTGGTGTAGTGATTCAATCCGGTGCTCTTGTTAAGCCAGGTTTATAATAAGTAATTTTGCTGTTGCAGACAACAAATTCACACTGTAAAAAAAAAAAAAAAAAAAATTCTTTGGTTACAGTGTAAGATTAGCTGTGTATTGAGGGCCGTCACAACCAAAGACAGGCTCCAACAAAGTTCTTGCGGTGTCAGAAAATTCTGATAAAATTTTCTGACTGTGATTTCAAGCTCACTTTGAATGCTGGTTCTGATGTAAGCAGAATGTAGTAATTTTCTTAGAGGCAAATTACTGTTATAAGATCTTCAATGAATAGTTTGACAAAGAACATGTTATCTTACCAAGACTTTATTGCAATCATCTCATACGGTGTGACAAGTCATCATTTTAAATGGCTGTTGAAATCTTGCAATCTAAAACTGTCTGTACAAAGTCTTTATTCAGTTCGATTCAATTTTATTTGTATAGCGTTTGTAACAACATTGTCGCAAAAGCATATATATATGCTTTGCGACAATGTCTGTTGTAAAAAACGCTATATAAATAAAATTGAATTGAACTGAATGAATATATATATATATATATATATATATATCTCCATCCCCCTAATGAGCAGCCTGTGGCGATGGTGGCAAGGAAAAACTCCCTGAGACGACAAGAGGAAGAAATCTTGAGAGGAACCAGACTCAAAAGGGAACCCATCCTCATTTGGGTGACAGCTAGTGCCATTTTAACAACCCACATCTACATTCATGTGTTATGTGGTCAGTTCAGTTGTGGAACACCAGTTTAGGACGAGTCTGTTGGTTTAAGAAGAGTCTGTTCAGCTTCAACTGATCACCAACGGAGCCTCGAGTGCAAGACAATCCACAGCAATCCATGTCCCGGGCCATCCATGCCAGCAGCAGGCCAGCGCTATCCCCACAGCTCCCGCATGCACACCGAGGCAGGCCACATGGGCCACTCCCAACAGCAGCGAGATGACGACTCCAAACCAGGAGCAGGACGACACTCACTGATCTCTCAGGAACAGCATGTGCAGCTCAGCAGACAGAGAGAGAGAGAATTTATGTTCCCTCCATGTTGATTCCTGTTTCTTTTGTCAAGAAATAATACAAATTTATTATCCTTCATGATAAACATGCATATATGCATTGTGCCTTATTATTTTTAAGTTAAAGAAGTATTTGTTATTCACCGTGCCTGATATTTTCTTTTATCATCTTTTGGTATTCTGTGAAATTAAACAAATGAGGTACTTTGACAGCATAATTTGACACTGTGCTCTGATTGAGCATAATGCACACTTACTGTATAATAAATTATAACTAATTAGTACCTACGACAGCAAGTTTCTCTTCCTAGAGCCAGGCAACGAACTCAAGAGAAACATTTTTTGTCTGTGAGATGTGTATAAATGATGCTTTTAGTGTTAATCAGTGTTTCTGAGCTTCTCCTGAGCTGTTCATTGTGCTGTTGAATTCTTGACTCTGACTGGACAGAAGGTATTGAACAATTATTTATCACAGCCCTGCTTGAAGAGCAGTTCAACTGCAAGGCAAATCAGAGGGTTACTGCATATTAGTGCACTTACTCTAATACCTTATGGTCTCCATAGTAACTTAAACAGAGACTTGTATGGCAGACACTCCTCATACATGCATTAACCATGTTTGTGGTTGTTGATGGGGTAAAGTTTTCTGTGAGGTGTTTATTTAATCTTTTTGAGTTGGAGTAATGTGTCTCCAGTGTCATTGCTTTGAACAGAGGTTTTCCAACACAAAGTTCTTCAGGGCAGAGAGCTTTGCAGTTTCTTAGAAATATAACAAGCTCATTTTTGGTCTTATTAACTTCTAGAGAGGAACTTATTTGGCTCCTGGTTGTTCCACAATGTTAAATGTGACTATAAACACATGAAATGTTTGTGCCGTTCTTTAACCCTGCTCTGGTACCATAAAAAAAAAAAAAGTCACATTCTTGGTACGGTGGGGTCAGTTTGTCCCCATGGTGAAACACATGCTATATGACCAGAATAACACCAATTTATTACAATATTTTGCTTTCCTTGAAATAATATGGTATGACAATGTTATAAAATCCAAATAATATTGCACGACACTTCATGTGCAAGATTCTGCTTATTTCACTCCGCTGTAGGCAAAAATGTTACTGTTTGCACAACTAATTTGGTTTTCTTGTGACTTGATCTGGGACCAATATAACATCTCTTGCGTTGTCCTGGATGACGCTGTGTGGTGCTTGCGGCTGGTGCGGGTGCCTCTGGGGGTGGATTTTTGGTACAAAATCCAGCATTGCTTGTGTAACCGGATTCACATTTTAAATTTTTTGGTTGGTCCATGTCAAAATCTCTGTTATCACGGCATCATCGAAAAATAAATCAAATGCTTTCAAGGGTGTGTCTGCTCGACACCCATTCCCTTTCGGCCCTGGTTTCTCTCTCTCAGTAATTCCCACTGGGGTTCTTCTGACAGGTTTTTGGCTTCTGTGACCACACATACCCGTCTTTCTGCTTATTTTTTATTTAGGTTTATTTTGGCTTAGGGTCAAATTGACAGTACTATGGCGAAGTGAAAATAAACCTAAATAAAAAATAAGCAGAAAGACTTTGAAACTATCGAACATGTCACATACTTAGGAAGGCCTTACGAGAAAATACGTGGCAGGCAAGGTCATCGTGATGGTTTCCAAGAAAAACATTGTCCAAAGAGGGCTGGGGTCTCATAGACCCCGTGGTACCAGAGCGGGGTTAATAACTAAGAAAAAAAAACTGTAAGTGTTGGAAACATGCTGTGGTGTAACCAGCAAAAATCACAAGCTGTTATTGGACAATAATCAACTTTGGGTTGGTAGAAGTAACTCTGCTTCAAATCAGCCATGTCATAGCATCCTGTCATTGATTTATTTTCATATAATAGCATGCAGCTTTGGGGTTTATTCCTTACTGCGCACTTGCTTGTTTGGGAAAGGAACAAACGAGGGTGGAATTTTGTAGCTACACACAGAACATCATAAAACACACAGAATACAATGAAGGAACATCAAGGCTTTGTCATCTCGCTGTCAGTAGAACATCTCATATCATCTGATAACGTTGCACATTCCTCTTTTGAGAAGCTTTTTGGATGGCTGCTGAGAAAATATGGTTTTTTTTGTGTTTGCTTGAGCAGTTTGTTTAATTTGCAGTTTTTCTCTTAAATGACAAATTAATGGTGATTTTCAGACTTCATTAAAGTATCAGCTTTAATAAACTGTGACAGTAGCAGTAATGAAGTCACGGAGAGAGAAACAGAAGACACACGTGCGCACGCAGAGACACACATAACTCATCTGATCCTTACAGCTCTGTCTACTTGTTTTGCTTACAACATGGCGAAGATCAAATTAACGCTAAAGGAACAATGAATGTTTTGTGTGTCTTTGACCTCACAAATTCGTCCTCCATTATTAACAGCCATGGTGGCCTAATTGTATAGAAGGGTGTTATTTATTGCATCTCTTTCTGTGTCTGCTTATGTTCTGCGCTATCCTGCACAGCCTCTCCCTTTCTTTTTTCTCCAGAATCTTCTCTACTGTGGTGATTTCTCCACAGGCTGTTTGGATGTTTAACAGTGCACTGCTTTCACGCTGATGCAGCTGCCTGTCTCTTTCCTTCCATCTGCACAAGTCTACAGTTAAATTGTGCGGTGGAGCGGCCCGGGCCCAGACTTGGCCCTCGGGGATCAAGCTGCCAAATAGTAGAACGGCTACTGAGTAGGAAAAGACTAGCTCCAGATCACCACAGCCTCCATACTTCAGCTACACCCTTTTCACATGGCTTTTTTTTTTTTCATTTTGAGCATTTGAATGTCCTTTTGCTGATCTTCTTTTTTCTCCAATGTTTTTCTTGTCAAAAGCCTTGGAATGGCCCTGGGAGATTGAAGCCGATTGGGAAAGCTGTGCTCAGTGCATGCGTTGGAGGAAAAGAACCAAGGAACGTGAACATGGTCAGGGTGCTTTCTGAGAACTGTGATTTAAGATTCTGTCTTGCTTTTGGGGTTTATAGGAATCTGACTTGATGTCTGTGGTGCAGGGGCTCTGTCCATCTGTGTGGATTGTTTATAACATTCTTTCAGTACGGATTACTTATCAAGATGTGTTTTTATTTCATAAGTTATTAAAAACAGGGTGACACGTTGGTGCAGTGGTTAGTACTGTCACCCCACAGCAAGAAGGTTCTGAAGTCAAACCTGGTGACCGACTGGAAACTTTCTGTGTGGAGTCTGCATGTTCTCACCATGCCTGCATGGGTTTCCTCCAGGTGCTCCAGTTTCCTCCCAAAGGCCAAAGACATGCAGATTAGGTCAACTGGTACTCTAATTTGTCCATAATTGTGAAGGTGAGTGTGAATGGCTGTTTGTCTCTCTGTGTTATCCCTGTGATAGATTGGTGACTTGCCCATGCTGTACCCTGCCTTTCGCTAGATGTCACCTAGGACTGACTTCAGCTTCCCTGTGACTCATAACGGATAAGCAATATAGATAATGGATGGATAGATGACTGCAAACTCTGCACAGAAAGGCTCCCTACAGGTTCAAACCCATAACCTTCTTGAGGCTGTGAGGCAACAGTGCTAACCTCTGCACCACCATGCTGAATCCGGTCCATGTGGACATGATTGCATCATGCAATCCCTGCAGATTTTTCAGGCGCACTTTCATGTTGTGAATCTCCCAGCACACATAGTGCCACATACCAATGGTGTTCTATTTTCAGATCAGGGGACTGGGAATGCTAATATTGCTAAACATTATGATGCTTATGAAATCAGTTTGAGATGGCTATTTCTTTGTAACACAGTGCATTATCATGCTGGAAGTAGCCATTAGAAGATGGGTATATTGTGGCTAAAAGGCCGTGGCATTCAAGCGATGATTGACTGGTATTAACAGGTATTCATTGGTGTTAACAGTGTGCCAAGGAAACATTCCCCACACCATTACACCACCTCCACCAGCCTGAACTGTTCATACGAGGCAGGTTGTGTCCGTGGATTCATGCTGTTGGCATCAAATACTGATCCTACCGTCTGTGTACTTCAGCCAAAATTAAGATAGGTGCACAGGTGTTCTTTATAAAGTGCTTGGTGAATGTATGTTGAATGCCACACAAATAGTAGAGCAGGCTCAGGATTGAACCAGAGAACCTGGTGGTGGGAGATGGCAACGCCAGACACTGTGTCATTGTCATCCTAATGAAAAAAAAAAAATCTATAATTACATCTGAAACAGTGTATTCTTGGGCATCAGGGTGACACATAATTGCAGGATTCAGGGTTAGTGTCATGACCTCAGGTTATAGTCTGTGAGGAGCCTGTAGGAAGTTGTTTGTTTGGGGTTTCTCCAGGACCTCGTACCTCCCAAAAATATGCTGAAAGGTGGATTGGCTACCCCTAATGACCACTAGGTGTGAATTAGTGTATATGTGACTGGCATCTCATTCATGGGTAAAAATTCCTGGGACAGGCTCAAAATCCACCATGACCTACTGCAACCCTGGCCAGAAAAATATTAGTTGCTAAAGATGAATGAATAAAAAAAAAAAAGTTAAATTCCGGGCCGAAAAACATCTTGGTACTGGAGTTGTCAGTGAATGTATAATCAGCTCTGAGAGGACGGCCCTGATCATCACTTTCACACAATGCTGAAACAAAGTGAGGCATCTTTCCTAGATGCAGTTGTCATATCTGATATATTGTTTGCTCAGAGTAATTGTTTCCACTGTCACCCACACAGTGTCTTGGCCATCTTTGTTCTGTCTAAGAGTAACTGCTCGATTAGTTCACTGAGGGTCTCCTTCAATGAAGGGAAAAATCTGTCTCTGGCTTGACTAGACAGCCTGTCTGATCAAAACCAATATCTGGTTTACACAAGACTAACTATAACAAATTCGAGTCTTTCCTTTAGACCTGCGATTCACATCTTAGTGAGTGAGTCTCGGAAACCAGCCCTGCGTGTTCGGAATAGTGGGCTGAAAGAAATCATACAGGCCACAAATGAAAGGTAAGAATTCATTGAAGGAGTCCCAAAAGGTCTTTTAATTCTTCACTGGCTCTTACGTTGCTTGTATCTCAAAGATCTTGGATCTCTCTTTGTGCTTTCAGGGCATTTGTGGCCCATTAAGTGTTTCAACTGATGGTCTTATTTTTTACTGCAGAAAGTCAGAAGCCAACCTAATATTTCCAGGTGTCTTTTTAATTAGCAGTGTAAATGTATTCAAACAAATTGTGTTTAATTTGGCATTTATATGGCTTGTGGAATATTATTTACAGAGCAACATGGATAATATTTGCAAATGAGCCGGTAGACTGCAGTGTTCTGAGGAAAACAGCCATTGTGAGAGGTACTGAGGAGGAAAACTGGCCATGGCACAACAACTCAAACAAGATATAATTAGCAGAAAACAACCGGCGCTGTAAGAGCTTCGGATATTGTCTCTGTTCTATTGAAGGCTTCTGGAAACAAGCAGATAAGACAATGAGTAGGCCAGAAAGCCGCAGGCTGTGTGCTTTTACATGTTTGTTAGCTCATTTTAATGTGTTAAAGTGCCTGATTGGTAACCTACAGCTTTCAGTGCTCAAGCTCTTATGTCAGAGATTTAAGCTAATCAGTTCAGTCTATCCAGCTGGTACGCCATCCCTGCCATCATCCTGTCGAAAATGTGACAAGCCTGTGTGACTGTTATGCAGGAGTTGTGTCATTTTTAGTCCTGTGAGCGTGTTCTCGAAGTGGAGGCGTGAATAAGGACTCACTGTGGTGACTATTGCTTTGGGCAGAATGACAGCGAGCACATCTCACGGCTTCAAAGCACTCAAGAAGGGCAAATGAATTGCCCCCCTTTCAAGACTCTCAGCACCGGTTTCCGTTCCAGTTCCTCAGATGTCCATGCAACTGTGTGCTGGAGGTCTGGCAAGATACACCATAAATACCCAGGTACCCACATGAAGCCGCACATAAAGAGCCATGAAAATGCTGCAAGAGAATTTATTGAGGCTGAGGACGTACTTCTAAATGCTCATGTAAATAAGGGCTGTTCTATGATTAGATCTGCATTTGTCATTGAGCAAACATGCATTTACAATAATTAAATTTTTACCTAAAATGACTTGCAAGTGAGATGGGATGCATCTGAATGGTTAAGGGTTTCACTTATGGGTCTAGTAGTGACAGCTTGGTGGTTCTGGGACTTGAACTCATTATCCCAATGCCTTGACCACTGTGGCACTACTGCCCTCCTACCCCCACATGTCACAGTGGTGCAATGGGTAGCACTGCTGCCTCACAGCTCCAGAGCTTGGGTTGGTGTGCAGCATTTCTGTGCACATACTCCTCATGTCCATGTGGGCTTCCTTCAATTTTTCTTGGCTCCCAAGAACATTGGGGAAGGTGGACTGGCTAATCTACGATGTGAATGTGTTTTGATGGTGCCCTGTTACTGACTGGCATCCCATCCAGGATGTGTTCCCTCTTCACATTCAGTGTTCCTGGGATAGGCTCCAGAAAAGTAATGGATCAATGGATAAAGATGTAGATTTTTGGCAGGCACAGTCTGCCTTAGCATCTCACACACTATGCTCCACTACTTGTAGTCCAAGTCTCTTTTCTTGGATTTTTTCTTTTCATAGCTTGGTTTCTCATGTATCAAACAGTCAAACTTTAGAAATTCATTTTCACCACTCGAAAAAACAAAGGTTTCCAAAAATTACAGCTTAGTATTAATAATAATAAATATAATACAACCCGACTTCCAGAAAAGTTAGGACGTTCTTTAAATTTGAATAAAATGAAAACTGAAAGACTTTCAAATCACATGAACCAATATTTTCTTCACAACAGAACATAGATAACATAAATGTTTAAACTGAGAAATTTTACAATTTGATGCACAAAATGAGCTCATTTCAAATTTGATGTTTGCTACAGGTCCCAAAATAATTGGGACAGGTGCGTGTTTACCATGGTGTAGCATCTCCTCTTCTTTTCAAAACAGTTTGAAGACGTCTGGGCATCGAGGTTATGAGTT
>JAQMCW010000003.1:11743685-11753886 GCA_030068335.1 Chrysichthys cranchii
CACACACACACATTAGCTTGCACAAAGATAGCCCCATATAGTTTTTAATGTAAGTGCAACATTCAACATTGATTCACAAGTAATGCTGTATCCTTTCTCTGCCATGTAGAAAACTAGCTATCCCTACATTATTGGAGAAGAAATTTACAGTTTAGCTTTGAATCAATTCCCATCATAGTGGGAAAGAGATGAGAAATGAGACAATGAGAAAATACTGTAAAGCCCTATTAATAATTGTAATGATCGACTCAAATATGGTGCTTTTAAGATGATTTATAGAAGCTCTTTATATGTGAGATTTCATGGTTTGGAGATTGCGCGCGCACACACACACACACACACACACACACACACACACACACACACACAAACAGTTTTGTGGGTGACAGTGATATTGAGCTTCATGTATTTGTTTTGTGTGTGTGTGTGTGTGTGTGTGTGTGTGTGTGTGTGTGTGTGTGTGTGTGTATTCATGTAGAGAAAGAGGGACTCACTGGGCTACACAGATACCTGGATTATTCCTCTGATATAATCGACGGTGAGTGATCCGGAAACGCTGCAAAGAAGAGCACTGACTGAATGAAAAAAAATCCTGCTGGCAAGAGAGAGGTGGAAACGTTCCTTTACTTCGTCAGTGCCCTGCTTTCTGAATACTAAAAAGGAAATGCTGACACACTTCTTAAAATAAGAAGATATAGATTTTAATATCTTTATAAACATTTTTTGTATTATCTTCTGAGAACAACTTGTTAAACCATCGAATAACTAGGATGGTGTGATGATGAGGAGAGAGAGAGAGAGAGAGAGACAGAGACAGAGACGGAGGGCAAGGTGGAGGAAGTAGGATTGTGCCGTTTCTTTGTAAATGGAATCTAAAGCATGTAGGAACCAAAAAAAAAAAATAAGAAAGCAAAAAATGTGAAGAAATGTACTTCTCTGCTTGAGAAGTAAAAAACCCTGTTGTCATCATAAATGTCATTCATTCATGGTTTTTTTTTTTTGTCATGGTACCAATATTATCTTAGTCAGAAGTCCATCTACTGGCTGACAAAACTGTTTAGAGTTCATTATATTTTACAAAGAATTTCTCCAGCCATTCCCTGGACCTGGAGATTGAACATCCATCCACACGTTTCCCTCTGTCCGGCACGGATAAATTGTTTTCTCCTGGACCCCGTTGTTTTTTGTCCTATGGCTCCAAAAGTGCTTTTTTTTGGCCATGGTATGTTGAAAATCATTATTATACATCACACCAAGTTATTTAAAGGAATCTTTCCCCATATCTTCTTAGTATTGTTGAATTGTTGATTTCACAGCCTTCTAAGGGTGAAAGGTTGTCCATTTTATTAGGCAGTTCAAACAGAGGGATGTCAGCAAAAAAGAGTTCATCCCAAATGGACCATTGTCCTTTCAGGGCACTTCCTGTTTCCATGCCCCATTAGCAGGTCATCTCTAGTTCCCAGCTCAGCCAAATCAAACAAACACAGAGGACAATAAACAAATACAACTCTTTAGATTTTCAGGGATTTATATCCTATGCACACACACACACACGCACACGCACACGCACGCACACTGATCTTGAAGCAAATGTACCCTGTTTGCTTCGTTAACCATTAATAGCAGCTTGTTATAATAGGCTCCATAATGTGCTGTTACCTAAATAATCCAACCAAAATTGCAAATGATGATGTGTCTTGAAACAATGTTGTTAGAAAAGAAAAAGAAAAATTTATATATATATATATATTTGTGGGGTTTCGTATTTGTTTGCTCAGTTTAAGAGCATTGTATGGTTTAACATTCTATAGTTAAAATGATGAAGTAGGTAATAGCCTGACTGTTCAGAAAAAGTGAAAAGTGTAAGTCATTTTAAGAGTTTAGCTTTTTTTCTCTGTGGCAGCGAGTCTAGAAAGGAATATTTGTCAGCAAATTACTGCGAGAAAATAAGAAGGATAAAACTGAAAAGTAAACAGCTTCTGTCTGCTAATCCTAATTAATCTGCTGACGTCACAAATTTCACTAAAAATAAAGTTGTGCTATGTTGTTATGCATGGTATCTTTCTCAACTTATTAATTTATTTCCATACTAAGCACACCATGGTCAAGGATTAAGTTTATGCATGGCATTTCAAAATGATGAGGCAATTATGTGTAGGATTACATTCAGGTTTCAAAGGGAAAAAAAAAACCATTATGTGTTTTTGCCAACAAATGGGACTCAGGACACGCTGAAGGTAAATCTTGACTGGATTTCCAAATAACACTTTATTTTGGATTATAGTTCGCAACTTATTTATATAAGAACTTAAAGGTAATGAAAAAATATTGTGAATGTGTTAAGATTGTCACAATGTAACATTTTATAATTGGCAATTTGTATTGTAGTCATTTTTAATTTAGCGACCCCACATTTCAGCTGCATGTTAAATTCAGATTGCATGTCTTGCTGTTTAGATATCGCTCGTGATTAGGTTACAGTGACCCATTTAGATGCAAATGAAAATATTTTGGCAACAATGGCAGTGAAAGCACATTTAGGCTGCCCGTACTGCTTCTCTTTCAATTCGATCTTCCATCGTCCTTCGCATATTAGGCTTCCGATGTTCACTCACATGTATTTGTTTCACAGATATGTGCATATGATGCTTAAGCATGTGTGTCTATTTCAGTTTCTAACTGGCAAAGATCCTTAAACAGTATTGTACATGTATTATTAAACATACACACAATGATCCCCCCCCGCCCCAACCCCGGAACATACACACGCACTTGCACACACAGAGACTTGTGTAAAGAGGTCTTGGAAGGCTGGAGCTAGAGTGGATCTGAGAACCGCATTGTTTTCTTTTAGCTACAATGCACCAGCGTCAAGTTCACTGAATGACGAATCTAGCACTTAGCAGCACAAGAAGTCCCACAATACTAGAGAGAGGGAGGTGGAGCCACTGGGAATTGCCCATGTTGGTGGCCTGCTGAACCCCACTGGGGGGACGCACAGTGGTCCGGGGAGTACATCTATTCTTTCTCCGTGTGGTCAAACTATCCGCAGATGTGTGGTCATATTTCCCAGTGAAGTCAGATGAAGAAAACTCCTTGTCTGCCATTTCCTTGGAAGTATGAACGTCATTGGGCCCTTTCCCTTTGCCATTCCTGCTCCGCTGGCGTGTGCAGTTCCGAGAACGACCTGGCCTCTTAGGAGTGACCGCGCTTGGGGAATCTCCTGTTCCTGCCTGTACCCCATTAATTGCAGGGGGAGGTTGGGGCAAAGGTGTGGGCAGAGAGGAGAATTGTTCCCCGAGATGGGGGCGGCGAGGGTGTGTTTGTGGAGGCTGGCCGGGTTGAGGCTCTTGCTTCAGGGAAACCTTGTCTGTTCCAGCCCACAACTTGGTCTTGCTCTGGTGCAGAGACTCAGATCCAGAGCAGTTTGGGAAGTCCTCGTTCTTCAGCTGTTTGAGGTCCTTTCCGGACAGGTTGGCTGGGGCCACACAGCCCACTGAAGACGTTGAGCCACGGAACCTCTTAAGCCAGTCCCACAGAGACAAGGCCTTGCAGTCACATTCCCAGGGGTTGTCGTTGAGACGAAGGTATTCCAAAGAACTTAGCATGGCCAGGCACTCACCAGATAGCTCAGTCAGGGAGTTGTTGAACAGATATAGCGTGGTGAGGCGCTTCAAGTCATGGAAAGCCAGACGGTCCACCCACTGCAGCTGGTTGTGGTGCAGCAGCAGCCTGTCCAGAGCACGGAGCCCTCTGAAGGTGTTCTGATGTAGGCTCCAAAGGCGGTTCCCATGAAGAAACAAATGGCTCAGGTTGTGGAGGTCCACAAACATGTCATCCTGCAGGTACTCCAAGTGGTTATCCTTTAGAGACAAAGAGGAGAGAACTAAATATTACAAAATACAAACGTATAACACATAACCAAAACTAGATGCAGTTATGAAACTTACTTGCAGATATAAGTACTGCAGATTGCGAAGGCCCTGGAAGATGTTATTAGGCAGTGCACTCAAACCACAGCGGTACAGGTGGAGGGCATGAAGACGGCCAAGGCCATGAAAGGTTTCTGGAGACAGAGAACGCAGGTAGCGATTGTCTCCCAGGTCCAGCTCCTCCAACAGGGTAAACCCTTGAAAGGTGGAGGGCTCAATATAGGTGATGTTGTTGGAGTAGATCCACAGTGTTACTGTAGTGGGGCTGAAGTGGCCTCTCAGCAACCGGTGGATTTTGTTATTCTGGAGGAAGATACGCTCGCTGTGGGGAGGAATGCCCTCGGGGACAGACAGGAAGTTGTGGGCCTGGCAACTGACGGTGCTGGGGGCAGAGTAGCAGATGCAGTGGCGCGGGCAGGACCAGGATAGCTCCAACCCACAGAGCACCAGCAGGAACTCAAGCCCACAGCCTAGAGAGACACACAGATGGAAGCAAAAAAGGGGAAAGAATCAGGAAAGCGTTTCTGGAATACAGCCTAGCATGTGGTAAACCATTCAGAATTTTTGCGATTTAGAGCTCATAGGCAGGAGGATCTGCTTATGCACAATAAAGAACAGGGTAGGATCGATTTAGGCATGAAATGTTGTGGAATAAAATGGCAAAGAAGAGTACAACTGACTGCAAGGAGGGCAGGCAAACAATTCACACGTAAGGTCAAGAAAAAGCAGTTGATGTATGAGAAGAATTTCGCCAAGGATGAACACAATATAACAGGATACAGCAAACAGGCTGTCCCGAAAAGGTAAATAGGAGAAGCTGAATAATAATGAATGACAAACATACCACACAATCTGTTGGTAACTACAGATTACCATGTGGTCACTATGATTTGTGCCTTAGGGATGCTTGTTAACAGCTTGTGTACACAGTACTTATCCACTGTTGGTTGCCCAGGGAAACAAATGTGGATACCAAATTCCCATCTATCAGAAGGCTTTTGCTATGGGAGGAGGTAAAAGTAACTGGAATTTCAGCATGAATTCCACAAACCTATAAATCAAGCTAGATATGTGCTGTATCAAAATCAATTATTCTGCAGCCAGCTACTATATGCACCTATCAGCCTCGGTCTCCTGCGGAAATCAATCTCTGAGCCTGCAAATGGTTGCATAGATACTTACTTATACCTATGTTAAGCCTAAGAGACAAAGTATTTTTCTCCTCCTCTTTCCACATTTATTAGAGGCTATTCAGGTGGATTTATCCAACAGTTCATCTAAAGGAAGCACAGGAGAAGGGCACTTTTTTCACACTGAGTCCCATTTGTACACAAGCGACAGCTGTTTTCTTTTTTCTCCAAAAATGTATTATTCAAAACACGAATCCTGTCATTCACTCAAAATCGATTCGCTCCCTCTGCCTCTTAACATCACTGTAATCCTTAGTTCCTCCATTTGAAATGCAGGACAAGGGAATTACTCTTTTACAGAAGACAAGCAGATATTTATTGGAATATTTTTTTGAGCATTTTTCCAAAATCATATAAGGCCTCTATAAATAGGTAATGTAATATCTCCTTGGTGAATAGCAAAATAGGGAATGACAGTGTACGTCGGAAAGTGTTGGACAATCATCAGCATGCTTGGTAAGCAGCCAGATTGAACGCAGCTCTTTTACTGGGGGACTTCACTGTTCTATAGCCAGTGAGAAAACAATACAATACTGGCTCAGTTTGAATTACAGAGGGTCTCAAAGTTGCCAAAAGTCCCAAAGTCCAGGCAGAGCTTCCCTAGTTAACTCCAAAGTCAAAGCTAAGCTGGGTCCCATGTCATTTACTGTATTAAGAAATAAACAGTGCTGACTAGGTCATATATTTTCTTATATACTAGTAGTTTATGCTTTGTCCTCTAATGGCACAGTCTCTTATGCACTCACTTTATATGTAAAGTATCCAAAGTTTTCACATACGTACTTCTATTTAGGAAGCCAGGTTTTTTTTTTTATATGTCACACATACAAAGCATTTTCTGTAGAGTCGTTTTTCTCTCCCCACCATAAATATGATCACGAATAACCATGAAAATCATATAGACAAAAGAAAAAAAAAAAAAGTAAAAGATTAATATAGCTCTCGACACTGTGGCTAAGCAGTGCATCAGAGAGAATGGAATGTGTCAGACATGATTATTAAATTGGTAAGAGATAGAAGTCCTTTTTATCTGAGCTGGATCGTCACGCTTTATCTGGGCTAAATCTGATCCAAGCTGCAAGAGAGAAATTTGAGGATGTCTAATTCAATTAAATTCACACATGTAGCAAAAAAAAAAAAAAAAAAAAATTCAGCTGGGAAGCTGAGAAATAAGGAGATTATTGTGCCCAGAAAATTACGAACGCTGAACCTCATGAACAAAAAAAACCGCATTATTATCTAGTAATAGAAACGCATCCACAAAAGCCTAGTTTAGAGTGGAGATATTAAACTGGGATGTACGATAGCTAATCCGAGAGGATATTTACACTACTGAAGCATTAGGAGGATGAGAAAAAGAAATGTGTAAAGCTGTTCTACTAGCTAAACCCATGCTGTGTGCCATGGCTTTGCCTGTTTATTTACTTTACTTATATCCCCAAAGATTAACTCCCCATGATTAGTACACTTTTAGAAACTTTTTAGACCCTTAAGAATTCTTTGGTTGTCCTTCTGGAGGAAACCCTTATACATACGAAAGAGTGTTCCACTTGCAGAAAGGTTTAAACGTAGAATGGTTTCAGCAGGCTAAGAACACTTAGCTTGTCATGTTACCACATGCTGCAAAACTGGAACGCTTTCTTTGTGTTGCTATATGTAACCCAATTATTAATCCATTTATTATTAGGTTCAGATGAAGTGGAGTGTCCACCAAACAAGTACCTGTGAATGAGTTACCATAGAAATGATAAGATATTAGAGCAAGCACATTAATGCAAAACCGTGATTTGACTTGCAGTCAGAGCTGTAGAAAATTAATCAACCCTTTTTGACCCAAGATCTGAGAATTCTGCCACAAACTATTCTGGGATTGAAGTGCTATAAACTTTTTAAATTCGACTTCTGATTTGGTCTGCTATCATAGAAGGGAGCTAATACAACAGCTTGCCTTTCGCTGGGAGAAAAAAAACGCTGCCCATTGATGCCTGGGAAGGCACAGGATGTGCACCTGAGCGACAGTGTTTCTATCTCACTGCTCCACCCTGCAGCGGAAAACTACCACCAGAGACCTGCTGCTTCACACCTGTCACCTCCCTGATTGCAGCATGTGTGTGTGTCTCCTGGAACCCTCTCACCACAATTTACACCCCTCTGCATCTCCAGCAGAGTGTAGACACAGGAAGAATGAGAGTGAGAATGGAGGTATTTTTAGCAATGCAGAGATGCAAATGGGACACGAGAGCATGAAAGGTGCATTATCATATTGCTTGACCACATAATGAGCCTCACTAAAGTGAATTATTGAGGTGGTTTGGACCACGTCATAGCTCCTCCATTAACACCTCTATAGCCCCCCTGTGCCAACGATACCATTTTGAATTCCTGACAAAAGAGATAGATTTTTGCTGACGAACAATGGAGGTGTTATTCTAGTCAGTCCTGCTTGCCTCCTCCTCCTCCATCTCTCTCTCTCTGTGTTTTTCTCGTGCACTCTCTCTCAGCACCTTTCCCCTTATCTGTCTGTGTATAATGGATGCAGCTGAGAGCTCGTTACAGGGAGAATGATTAAACAGGCTGTGACTGGGCTTGACGTTTACCCTGCCGACCCCACGGCCACGGTCCCTTTTCATGCCTTGCAGTCACCAAGAGGAAAATAACTAAATAAAGGCATGAAACAGAATGGCTTTGGTCCCTAGACAGACAGTGTAAAGTCAGTCTGTTGAATATCAATGAAGCATAGTTCACACTAAATTTGCCCTCATGAATAACACATCGCTGCTAATAGGAGAGAAGCAGTGTGTCTGTGACTCTGCACACCATTACACTGGACAAACTCAATTTCCCGTGTTTCTCTAAGGACCCTGATAAGCGCACGGCTGTTGCTACGTTGCTTGCATGGCCCAATAAATATTGGCCTTGGTGTTCATATACACACACCAAAAAAAAAAAAAAAAAAAAAGAAACAAGTTAAAGGGCGAAGCAATAAGAGGGACTATAGATTAGTCTGACTTCTGCTGCCATCACAGATAATGTTTTAACTGTATAGTATAAATGTAATAGAACCTAAAAGTTCAATGTAAATGATTCATCAGAAATTAGTCCAGATCTTTTTTTCTATTATGATCTCAAAGCTCAAACTCAAATTCATTAAGGTTTATAATCTGGCACCGAGTTAGGGTAAGTGAAGTTAAAAAGGAAAAAAAATCAAATGAAATCCACCCACACTGTCCCTCCCCGCTTCTTTGAATTCATGCAGATTTCTCGTGAGATTATTTTTTTTAACAAGGTTACTAAAGTATCTGAGTAAGACTAATAGGTGGTCTTTAGTGCAAAGGTGATCCTTACAAGTTGTCATGGATTGGATTATATTTATTTATGACACATTTTTCAGAAATAAAGTTGAAATGGATAGAGATGCAAATTATTCAATTGGAAGAAATGCAGAGAAAGAGAGAGACAAAATGGTTGTCATGGTTTGTAATAGTTACACATGGGTAAAGCTCAAATATCCTAAACGGATCCTGAACAAATGATTGACCCTTCCAAATGTTGTCAACCATGTTTAAAGCAACTGAAATATTATACAGGTCGTCCCAAAAATCTGAATCCACAGACATTGTCCTTATATGAATATATATATTTTTTATTTCATATTGAATATGGCTTCAAAACTATCAATAGAAAATGGAATTCAGGGTTTACTGAATCCGATAGTGTTGCCATCAAACTGCAAGTCCAAGGCCATCAATTTGAACATTTGTTGTAATATCTGCATTAAAATAATTAATTATCGACTGATCCAGACTTTATTTCTTTTCTTACATTGAAAAAAACTGTGTTCACCAATCAGGAAACTTTTCTGCTTGAAATTAACCCTTGCTGACTACTAGAAACAGGAAGTGAATAATTAAAAATCAAGCAACATTTCCTAAATTTAGTGTGACATAAATGAAGCTCATGGGATGCTAACAAGAGTTACCTGTAAAACTAGCTATGCTGCAATAGCATGTCTAGTGTTTACTTGGGGTTTTCCAGACTCCCAATATATAAATATGAATCCCAGCATAGTGTAAAATGTCAGCTAATTATGCCATAAACTGCTCCTGATTTATGGTGACTTGAAGTGAATATGGATACTTGAAGTGTAATATCAGAGACCTGATTTACTGCCATAAATCTAGCCTACATCAGCTCTACAAAAGAAATGACCAAAAAAAAAAAAACCCAAAAAACTGGGAGGATACAGATGATGACCAGACGTTATTGTTATAGGAAAAGTATAAGAACTGCCTTGGATTAATTATGATTGTTATTATGATTGTGTTTCCTTATTTACTATGGTCTAAAGTGCGACAAATGGCAATAACTGCTTTCCCAACACATCCTGTTAATTCTGTTTGTCTTTTTAATAGACCTGGAATTCAATTCAAGTTCAGCAAGTCACTAATTAGTCTGAACATCATTATTGTGATTGTATTGCTGTTCTTGGTTAAATGTAGCAATCATTGAGCATGTTTATACGCTTAAATGGCATTAGTAAAGCAAATGTTTTGCTTCTAATGAAAGCTAATGAAAGTAACACTGCCTGCTTTATGGTTCTTAGCTAATTGGAAGTATAATGAAGGGTAAAGATCTCTGATGAACTAAAGGGCATCATCTCACCTCAGTGTGTCTCGATGGTTAAAAATTCAAGTTCGCTCTTGATGCACTTAGATTACTGAAAATCACTGGTTATGGCTAGGGGTAATATTCAGGGTTCAGGAAGCACGGAGATCCTATCTCTCTCACCAGTAGTAAGATTGTGAACTTACTTATTTGTCTTTAGTAACCGCTTCATCTTGGTCAGGGTGGAGGTGGATGTGGAGCCTATGTGCAAGAAGCAGTATGCAGCAGAAATACTAAACTGTTTCTTTTCTTGTCAGTGGTGTGTACCCTCAAGTCTGCACCTTTTGTACCTGGTAGATATATATATATATATATATATATATATATATATACACACATACACTACCATTCAAAAGTTTGGGGTCACTTCGAAATGTCCTTATTTTTGAAAGAAAAACACAGTTTGTTTCAATG
>JAQMCW010000003.1:11754054-11770939 GCA_030068335.1 Chrysichthys cranchii
TATACCATATAGTGTACCTTTAAAGCTTGCACAAAAAATGGGGGGAAAAAAGTTAATTATGGTCCTATTATGTACTTTAAGACTTTATATGACTTCTTTTAGCTTCTTTTCCAGCAATCACACAACACAGTAAAGAACGAGCTTTGAATGAGCTATAGGAACAGATTTAGCTTTATTTCATTTTTATCAATATATAACAGGTAACAATTTCTTTGTCTAAAAATTGCTTTACACACTTTTGAAATGTAAGCATTTCTCTATAAAGCGATGTGAAAAGTATTACATCATCCCTATTATTATCCCTAATATGCCATTCTATGATTTACATTTCCAGAGCTCAGCTGCACTTGCCTTTAACATAATCCAAAGGCTCAGCTCACATGAGCTTCTCCAAATTCAAATGTACCCCCTGGGTATGGTACTAACTCTGCCGCATTGACTATAAGGACCTGTCTCATTTCTCTACCTGTCAGTGCATTATTAACCGCTTGAGTAAAGCAGTCAGAATCTGTGACCGGTTTGGAAGCTGAGGCAAAATTACATTTTTTCAAAACCTCACACAGAGTGGAAGAGACCTTAGAGAACAACCATGTATTTTAGGATAGAATAAAAAAACAAATTATGTGTTTAAACTACTGGTTATAAGAGGCTCTGTGGACATGACCAATATGCAATCCTTATTTTATCTGAAGCAGTGAACAAGGGAGATGTGATGGGAAGTAATTTTTAGGGCACTGACCCCATCTAACCCATTCCTCGGTCTGTTGGCTGATATAATTCAATTCAGTTCCTTTTTATTTGTATAGCACTTTGTACAATGGACATTGCAGCTTCACAGAAGTATATATCCCTAATGAGCAAGCCTGTGGAGACGGTGGCAAGGAAAAACTCCCTGAGATGACAAGAGGAAGAAGCCTTGAGAGGAACCAGACTCAAAAGGGAACCCATCCTAATTTGAGTGACACCGGATAGTGCCATTATAACTAACTCACATCTATAACCATGTGTTATATGGTCCAAAAGTATAGCTGTGTGGCACCAGATTCACTGTAGTTTAAACATAAACTTTAAACATATAACCAAGTATAATATTCACAGCAGTGACCTGGGTCACATGAGGGAGATACATCCCCTGTCAAATAGTGCCCTACCTAAGTAGACATGGTTGGATATTTTTTATGTTTGCAGTGCTATTGTTTTTTTTCCTTCCTTACGTATTGCTCCTAGATGCATTGTCAACAATCAGATACATTAAAGATACCTATGAAGCAACTACTAATGCAATATGATATGATTAACGGCACTGCAATGCGTTTCGACACAATTTGATTCAATACACTGTGATTCAACGTGATATGATGCAATACAAAGACGATGATGCTTTGCAATTCAATATGGTAGCTCATCTTTCCCCATAATAATCTTTCATGTAACTCGAGGATGGTCTGGCATGAGAAGGGACTTTTATTTTGAAATCCTGTAGGTCCTATGGCAAGAGAACCACTGGGACTTTTATTTTGAAATCCCACTGGAGCCCCAGTGAGTGAGCCATGTTAAACTAGCTACCAAAAGTCTCAAATATTCTCTTGTATGATTTGCCTTGGACACACCTCCAACTATTGTGAGACTTGGCCAAGAGGCTTGACAAGAATCGGCTGATCACAACAGTGGAGATGAGAGGAGTGCACTTGATAAACTCTTTAGAGAGGAGGAGTCTGTCTAAATATAAAGCTATTGGTAAAAAAGTATTGGTCACCTTTGTGACAGGTTGGCATCCTGCCCAGTGTGTACCCTCCCTCTCGCCCGAAGTCAGCTGGGATTGGCTCTAGCTTCCCTGTGACACTGACTGGGAAGTGGTATAGATAATGCACGAATGGAAGATATTCGTGAGATCACTTGTATGTGCATGGCATTGTCAAACTCTGATAATAAGGATCTATCTGCAAATTAATATGCGACCTTAAATGAACACAAAACCACACACCACACAAAAGCAAGAATAGGAGAAGTGACAACGGTGCTTTTCCAGCTGACAAATCAGAGGAGCTAAAAATAGTTGGGCTAAACAAGCTGCTGCCATATGGAGCATGTAAAGAATACAGAGGGGAATTTGGGAGTGGAGGGGGACTGAATTTGTTACTGGGAAAGCGTTTAGTGCAGGAGAGAGAGAGAGATTCAGCAGTTGAGAGCCAGGGAAAGCACAGATGCTTAATACTGCCATTTTAATTAAGAGGATTTCAATAAATGTCAGAGACGCATTAATTCCTTTTAGTTGGTCTTAGACAAGGGGGCGGAGGACATTTGTTTCATTGTTTGGTCAGGATGTAGTCACTGTGAGCAGTAATTCGGTGAGCAGTGACAGGGGTACATGGACGTATAGAGCAATCAGACCCAGACAACACTCCACATGCTGGGTCTGATTACAGCGCAGTTTGAGAAGCTGCCGATCACCAGATGAAGAGGACAGTCTTATATTCATCCTGTATGACGCACAGGGCAAATCTGCGCACTCCTTTTATTGGCCATATTCCATCAACGCTATGGTATATGTACATAAAAAGGGGAGGTTCTACTGGAGGCCTTTGTCTGATTAAGCACTGTGGGATATGTTGATGTTCCTTTGCGCCATCTTGCTCAATGAAACCTAAAGTGTAAAAAAGCAAAATCAGACAACATTATCCAATATGTGGCACTTCCCATTAGGACTCATTTCTGACCATGCGTTAGTCATCAGATACATCTTTAACCATCGTGTCTTTTCGAGCAACTCAATCCATGTAGTTGGTTTCATTTTTGTAAATCAATATCTAGCCAAGCGAGATGTCCTGTTAAGTGCTCTTTTCTGTTTTGATGACAATGTGGCACAGACATTTTCATAGTCTGCATCAGATTACAAGCTGAACTGATTGGGTTTATGAACATTTTGCTATGGCAAGCAGCTAGCCAAAGACTTGACCATAGTGTGACATTTACTGTGAAAAAAGCACACTTAGCTAGCAAGGATTTAGATATCTTTATGCAGACGGACAGTTTTTCCCACTGCTTTTGGTAAACTGGCTCATTACCTGATGAAATCTTGCAAGAAGATAGCCAAGACAAGGTTAGTAAGTAAGTAACCTAAATAAAATCATTTCTCAACCTACTATTAAACACAGTGTACAACCTTTTAAGCTACTCTAGGATAAGAGCATACCTAATAATCTGTTCTCTCTCTCTTTCCGTTGAGGTGTAAATGCACACCTTCTGCCTGATGTGCCTGACACACTTCTACTGCTGCGGCTCTGTTCACTTTCTGCCACTGTGCATGGTTTCAATAGATCCAAAAAAACGGCGTAAGCCCAAGACTCACACTTGTCTCAGTGAATAATCGCAAGTATTGGGTATTCATTCGTTTGATACGTATTCAGTTTTCAATTTTAGGACTTGGAAATTTCTTGGGGTTTTTTTTTTTTGCTACATTGCACTTCACTTACCAATTTTGTCATTTGAAAGTGGCCTACCAAGATGGCACACCAAGGAGGAAAAACACCTGAAGGCTACTGTTTGATGGTATAAAAAAACCAAACATATACTGGCTAACAACTTAGTTTAGCCAATGTGTGATGCCACGTTGAAGCTGCGTTGCCAAAAATACATGCATTTACATTGCTAGCATGCTAGTTTGATGGAGGTAGTATGCTGTTTCTGAACTTCTGTTTCACAGTACTGTGACGTTTGTTGTCTCAGATTCAGAGCCTTTATGTGGTTCTATAATTTATCCATAATAAGAAAAATTGTCACAAGCTGATATTATGTCACAAAAAATGCATAGACAGGACCGCCATCAACTAAAACCCTTAGGATAACAAACAAGCATAAGACACACCAAATCATTTAAAAAAAATTCAATTACAAATAACAACAGCACAAACAACAATACTACAGAATCACAAAATCCTTAAAAATTAATGCCATTCATTAATCCGAAAGACAAATCCAAAGTGTTGCAACACTATGCCATCTGGCGGAGTCCTTCCCAAGTAAACTCAGCACACACATTCTCTCGCACACAAACACTCAATGGAAGACAACAACTCGCAAGTGCAAACTATTTTCGAGCTCGTTAAACAAGACTTAAAAAGGCCTGCACACAACGTTTTCCCCCCATTAAAGTTACTCAGTGCGTGCATGAGTTCTGGGTAAAAACACTGCAGCTGAAATAAAGCATGTGCCTATTCTTGCACATCTCCTTTATTATTATTAATACTCTTACTCTCCATACACTGAGCTGCTGTGCTCCATTTATTTACATTTACATCATTTGGCAAACACCCTTATCCAGAGCAACTTACACATATCTCATTTATACAACAGCAGTTGAGGGCCTTGCTCAAGCGCCCAGCGATGGTAGCTTGGCAGTAATGAGTTGAATCTCACAACTCACACAACTCAATTATTCCAATCAATAGTCCAACGACTTAAGCACTAAGTTACCACTAACACGAGCACCACCTCACACAGTGTTCGCATGCACGTACACATAAACATGCACATGTTTGCATTTTTGCTCACACATGCTCAGCATAATCCCACCCCAACTGGGACCCAAACTTATGAATATTCACTGATAGCGCTGTGATTGCTATTGAACCTCTGAAGCCCAAAATTGGTATTCAGGACAGCCCTACTGGATACTATAGATCTGGATCATCTAAGATCTGCTGCTGTAATCATAAAGATGTCTTTACGCTTATCCCAGGACAATTATTCACAACATGCTCATTGTGAGCATCCATTCAACACACTTAGTAATGGATAAAAGATTCATAATCCCACTATCAATGGATATAATCGAAATCGATCTGGATTTTTTGTAAAGCTGAGCCGTGACGATATCTATTATTAAAAGCGTTGGAGTTTTAAACGTTCTATTCATTTTGTGCAGTACACCCTGCAAAATTCAAGAGGCACTGAAAAATGAAAACCCAACCTGTGTTCCCCTAGTGGTTTATAATGACTAACTGTCGAATTCAAAGTTAAATGTCACTTACTCTCTAGTCACCTCAGCCTGACAGGTAGTGCCCTGCTGTAATAATAAATAATTTTATGTGCAGAAACTCTCATATACAGTGCATTCAGAAAGTATTCGGACCCCTTTTCCATTTTTCACCATTTGTAATGTTGCAGCCTTATGCTAAAATCGTTCAAATAATTTTTTTTACTAATGGTGAAAAATTGAAAGGGGTCTGAATACTTTCTGAATGCACTGTATGTATATATGTATACATGTATGTATAAGTCTATTCCTCAAAAGGACATTTTGTCTCAGTGACAGTCTAGGTTCCATTGTGTTGATGTTCATTAACATTCATGTGACACCGAGAAGCCAGTCACTCTCATAGACTACAGCATGTGAATATGGAATAGGCAACAGTAGTCCTTTCAAGGCTTCTCTGCATGTTGGATCGTGCCAGCGCTCGCATTACATGACGTCCAATTACATTTTCTGACGTGTCAGAAATTTGTCACGACCTCCGACAGGAGCCTGGATTAAACCTGGCTTTACTGTGAACTGTGCCTACATGAAGACAGAGACAACCCCCTGCCTTATTTCTCACTTACTGGTGTCTCTAGGGAATCTAATCTTGACATGATGATCATCTATTGCTGATTTATTTCGGAAAGGATCAGGCTGTATCACTACGCACTAGTGAAGTCTGGGGGATATGCCGCATGCTTGTTGAATGAACAATGACTAAAAGTGTTTTGTGATGAGTGATTTAGAGTTGTAGTGCACTTTGCTCAGAGCAAGCCCTGCATGCCCAGGTGGCCTATAGCAGCAGCATGTCCTGCTTTTGTAGCTGACCTCAATTCATTATTATTGGCATCCTTTAAGAGATCTCTGAAACTCTCCCCAAACAAAAAGACTTTCCTTCAAATGTACCTGTACAAGCTGCAGCTAGCTTGCATACTAACCACTCTCTTGGCCCAGATTTGCAGGAGATGAATTATTCAATGCAGGTGAATTTTTTTTTTTTTTTTACTGTAAGAAACACACACACATATGCGCACACGCACACGCACGCACACACACACCACATTTAGTGCTATAGGGCACCACATTTGGGTGAAACCAAGCAGAAAATGGCAGTGAAAACAGCTCACAATAGCAGCTGATTAGGGTCGAGTATGGCGGGGTTGACTAGCTGTATAGTCATTATTACTCTTACAGAGCTGATGAGTGCTCACAGGCTACCTGCAGGGAGGAGACCTCTTTACAGTCGCACTCACCTACACACTACCCTGTTAACAATCATTTCCTTTGTACACAACCCATACGCAGACTGTCACCACTTATATAAGCACATATAACTCCATTTCCCCAGCACCGAACACACATATGTGACCTTAAAACTAATAGCATTTCAGAGCCTCTGACACTGATGTGAATGTATAGGCAGATAATGACTCACGGTGGAGGGTTGGACACCTGCTCTGAGGACAACATTAGGAAGAACAACATGCGAGAGTTTTTCCACTTATGGCAGAGAGGCGGGAGACACGAGGGACTACGATCTTTGGGAAGTAATCCATTTTCATTAAGTGTACCTTCTTAGATGTCGTGAGTCTTTCCATTGATCCTGCTTTAATGTCAAGTCATTAACTGTACTGGGCTTAGTCACTGCTTATAGTGATGAAGTCCTTGCACATTCTGGAGACCTTCACTACAGGAGAGGAAATACCCACATCCATTTCTCTTTTTTCGAAACTCAGGGTCATGTATGAACGCGTCCTTCGACGCTTCACAATCTTTTAGCCTGTTTGCTGTCTTTCCTTCGATTGCTGCCTTTTGTATTTATCATCATTCGAGCCGAGCCCTGTTTCATAGCTCTATTACAAAGACATACATATCAATCTTGTCTAGCTGTTTACTTCGCTTTACCACTTTATAGCTGTCCTTGAATCTCGCTCTTCCCTTCTAGATTTTTCCTCGTTTTATTTCTCGGACTGATTCTTCTACTGCTTGCTTGCCCCTCAACACACACCTTCTAAAGCACCCCTCCTTGTGTTTGGTTCAGCCAGATTTTCCACTTCAATTACAAGATGACGTGCTATATATCCTTTCTTGCACATATTTTCAATTATACCTGCATTGAAAACGATTCTCCACTCTCTTGCTCATTTTTATGATGCGATCTCTCTGGCTCCTTCGATCCCTCTTTCCCAGTCTCTCTCTCTCTCACTTGTGGTATCCTCATGCTTCCATGCTGTCACTCTGCTCCCACCACACTGTTTTCTTGTTTGGTAGTAAGCAGCGGCACAGCAGCTTTAGCTGGATAAAACACAGTCAGCATGCAGGCCTGATTAAAGCAAAGCCAGTCTGGACGTTAGAGATAGTACAGCAGCTTATGGGATTCACTGAGTCATACGCGAGCAGCACCACGCTCGAAGGCTACTTCAAAGTCTCTTCTAAACCAGCTTTCAAAACATGTCAATTCAATCATGCTAATTTCCATTATAGTTTCTATTACATGGAGCCCACTTTTCAATCCATGAATAAAGGATCTGAGGATCATGAATGCTACATTTTGGCTATTATACTGAACTATCAGGTCATTGTGAGAGAGGTAAAATGTGTGTGGGAGAGGATAAAGCATGACTAATTGTATCCTATTTCACTTTAAGTCTCTTTTCCTGAACAGACACTACAGCGTCACCGTGTGTCTTGCTCTGCGGGCATCTGGTTGAACTCGGTACGGAGATGGCCTTGATTTACTAACACCCCAAGTACAGCGGTAATTTGTGTGTTGCACATGTAGTTAGAGGGCATGTTGCGGGTCAAGTGTAAAGTAGGGGGAGAAAACAATAATTAAGTGGGATTTTGCTTGTGTTAATTGTTTTCCCACCATGGTGTATCCCTAATTACTAGTCAAGTACGAGTCTAATTAAAGGCAGCGAGACAGAGTGAAATTCTATTTAAAAATTGTAAATGAATCCAAAATAATGTGTCCTGTTCATGAGGTCTACTTGAATCCAAACCTTTTTATCCCGCAGGCTCTATTTAAATGTTTTTGGCACTGGAGAGGCAATGCGTGATGAATATCTAATATTAAGCAAACATCACTGTCGTAATAAGTAGGGATACAATGATACCCTTCTTTTTCCAGACCAAGCACGAGTGCATGTATTTGGTATTTGCCGAACCAGACACGTCTCTCCTGTGTCGCCCTGAACAACCGTGCACTTTGATTTCAACCTGTTATAACATCTCCGGTATTCACTTATCCGTTATGTGGAAAAGAATTTTGTTTTGAGAGATATTACCTGCTTAATGTTTAACAATTAAAGGAATAAGTCTAGTCCGAGAGCAACCAAATCCCCAATGGAAACCACGCCCACTCTCAAGCAGACCTAAATCTCCTGTTTACTAATTACTGTATTGTTTTTGCCCAACTGTCCTGAAGAGGGTGCTAACAAAACAGATTGGCTGTATAGCAGCCAGCAACTAAAAGAAGATGAAGTGGGTCACTTTGCTCTCGAGCTCTCTTCATTACTAAGCCTGATTTGTCCATAGCGATCTGCCAGCTGTAATTACAATACCGTTCACCTAAAAACATAGCATGGGACAGTGTATAGCTGGTATATTTGTGCTTATTTTGTTTCCTCGTGTAGGTCTAGAAATCAGAATCATAGCACTTTCCTGTGCAACTACAATCATGACATCTTTGCACACCATCATTTTAAATACAGAAAGTGTGGTTTTATCATTCGGCCTTGACTGTTAAACAGAGGCATCACGGCAAGTTTTATTTAGCACTGTGTTTCCCTGGTTTTAACAGTACCCAATACAAGCACACACGTCTGTTCATGCACTTGGACAGCTAAACAGGTTATTTAAAAGGAATTTAAATGAAGTGTGTTAGACAGCTATCTTAGTTATCTTGGATGGAACAGCTTTGCAGTCGAGAGAATGAACAAAAGCTTCAGACCTTAACCCTAAGTAAACTGCGTTTCAGTTTTCATTGCATCAGAATGCCTTGCTGGTCATTGAACAACAGCAGCTAATCATGAACAACTTATTGGATAAAAGCTGTTTTGCTCACTCGCTTAATGTCGTCTGTATACATTGCTTCCCCACCTAGCCTTTGTGCTTACTGCTGTGTGATTGCTGCTAGTAATGAGCTCCTCATGCTGAGCTTTATGTTTAAAATGTTGTATCAGGTTACGTGTTTTGTAGGAAGATGCTGTAGTTCCTCCTTTTGATATTTTAACACAGCACGGTTTGTAGTCTCCTTCGTTTTAATCAGTTGTGAAATAAATCCCAAGTGGTGTCAGTTCGCCTGGTCTGTTTATTAGCACAGAGATGAACACTCGCCTTACAGCACATAATATCGCCTGGAATCAGATGTTGGCATCTGAGAATCTTTTCTGAATATGAGTATGAGTAATGGAATAATAAAGACTCAGGCTACCCAAGTCAGTATCAATGCACCCCTAGTAATATGTCATCATAAATCCAGGAACGTACTATAAAAAACAGTCTAATGCTAATTTAATACCTGCCTTTCAGTGGTATTAATGAGCACGGAACCACCATTCCTGAAGCTATTACTATTCCTGACAGACGTAGAAAATAATATGGTGTGTGCTGCTTTACACCTGGTATTTTACACTTTAAGGTAGAAACACCTTGTATTAATTACAGCAAACACACAAACCAAACAAACTCTCTTAGTTTGAATGTCAGAATAATCCATAGACCCTGTTAGGCAAGCTGCTTGCACACATTTTGCAGGTGTTGCAAGTTTGAATGTTTTTATCGACACAATCCTTTTGTAAATTTGATTCTCTGTGTGCTGTCATGGGGCAGATTATTTTTGCTCAGTCATCACATTTCTGTTAAGCAGTATGTTTGTTTTGTCAGCAAAGTAACTTAGACGCATTAATTTCCAGCCCTCTGATTCAAAACCTACACAATATTAACCATATAAACTCTGACAGCTTGAGCAAATGTAAACGCTGTCTGTTGCAACCTTCTAGTTATTCCCACCACAGCGCCGACATTTCTTGGATATTTCCTGTTGTGTTAAAATATACTGGTAACGTTCCGTCCCTGCCATGCTTTTATACTAGGCCTCAGAGGTAAAGACAGAACTCTCGTTGTATGAGACATCAGTGAGTAAGCTGAGAAATCTTCTCGGAGAGACAGCTGGCACAAGGACTCAAAACATGACATGTCCGCGTTTGCTGTGCTGTTCAGGACTCCTTCACAGCAGATTGATTTAGAGGGGGGAAAAAAGCACTTGTACTCTGCATATCTCCCCATTGGGGGTATTATCTTCACACATCCCTGTCGAGCTTTCTGCCTCTGACCTGTTTCAACCCCAAAATGACATTGTGTTAGCGTGCCGGGGAATAAGAGCGGAAGAGACACCTATGGGACGAAAGATGTAGCCCCTAGTTAAATGCCGCACGTACCACAACATCGTGATCTGTGACGGGACACTGAGTGGCTCTGCTAGTGCTTGCTGCAGGCTTAGCCAGCTCTCTGAGGCCCAGCAGCAGATGTACACGGCGAGAGAAAGAGAGAAGGGGAAGCGGGGGTGTAAAAATGATAAAAAGGTATGGCAAAAGATGCCCAGTAAGACTAAGTGAAGGGGGTGGGAAAATATTCCCCTAGCAGGCCAACAACAACTCTCTTACCCAGAAAGCCTGGAGAGATGACTCAAGGTCTGGGGAGCAAGATAAAGCACTCATGCTAATACTCTGAACAAATAAATGCACTTCCCTGTTACATTACCATATTACAAACCCTCAGTGTTCACCATAATGTTGTGACGGAGCTACTCTCAGGAGGATGCTCCCTACTGCCGTTGACGCGAGTCACACGGTCCTGCTAAGCGTCAGCTGTTTTTATTCTGCTGATGAAGTAGCTGATCTCTCAGTTGTCCATAGTCCTAGGAACACTTTAAAGACCTTTGATTTTCAGTCAATATTTTCATTGGCTCATTAGTTTTAACAACAATTAACTTGCCTCCTTATTGATAATTTCAGCACTTAGCTAGAGGACAAAACAAATGGACTATGCCGAAGTACCGCATGTCAAACAAAAACAAAAGCAGTGCATGTGGCGCAGTCAATACGTTGGGGTTTTTTGGGTAGGGTCATTAAAGCCTGTTTACTCAGAGGTGATAGGAGCTGAAGAATATCACAGCATGCTGGATGTACTGAATACAGACCAGGCGTGAGCAGAGCTAGGTGTCCCAGTATAATAAAATATTATGAGCTTGTATTCCACAGAGGGCCCTTTCACTTGTGCTCACGCAACTCAAACTGGTAAGCAATCTGCCATTTATTTATTTTTTTATTTTTTACGTTTTAGTAACTCTAAGGCCAAGTGTTAACTGCACGCTTTGCAAATATCTCCTTCTGCTGCCTTTGCCGGTTTGAGGCACATCTCTGTCTACAATTCAGGAGGTGAATGAGCCTGACAATCATTAAATTGCGGATTTTAAATAAATGATCTCATTAAAGAGGGCTCTGCTCATCAACTTAGCTCGGAAAAGGCTTTCTGAGTTCAATATGTTCTGTAAAGTACTGTATGATAGACTTAATATTCCTTATTTATTTTTTGCCTATTTAGCGCAGCATCTAATGACGACCATTCTCACTCGGATGTGCTATTAAAAAAGAGTCATCTATCAGCTTGCACTGGAGAAAGAAGAGGGTTGTGGCGGGTATAAATTTTTCTCTCATGTTTTTTGACAGAACTATTTGTAGGAAGTACAGTGCAAAGAGACGCAATAGCTTACAGGAAATGGAAAGTTACTTTTGACAGATCGGTCGGTGCTATGCAGCTGCTGCTTGTAATTTGCACAATGCTAACCACACAATGAAAAGTGTCTGAAAAAAGACTTAAAAGTCTTACACCCTCTCACATCTAAAGACAATGTGTCATCTAAACATTAGACATCTAAAGATAATGCTGGCCTTACACCAAACATCTTTTCACAGTTACAAAAAAAAAAATCATAAATAATGATCATAGATAATCATTGATAATTGCTTTGAGATCATTTGCAAAGTCATAGATAATCGCATGAAGAGTCATTTAGTGCAAGGCTGGCATAAATCTTGTATTTAGATGTGAAAGGGTGTCGGATTTTAGTCTTTTAAAAGTCTTTTTAGAGTCTTCCCAAAGGCGTCTAGGGTATGGTCAGCATTAGTCCCAAAGTTTTCAAACTATGATTTTGCAAAGCCTGGGGATCTTGCATGGTCGCCATTTCTGGCTTTGCTGCTTCCTGTTTGGTGCTGGAGAGAGCTCACCTATTGGTTGTTGGCAATATCCACATCATTATTTGCATGAGCCAAGGCTAAAAACGTATGATAATATTAAACATATTTGATTTTATCAGAACGTCAAGATGAAAAAAGACTGCAGACAGCGCTCCTGACCAACTTACGCCAAGTGATGGAGATGACTGGAGTGTGCCACAACATTAGCAAAACTCTCGTGATTTTATTGCGGCACTGGAAATTTGTCTGAAATCCCATGAAAAGTCATTTGGTGTAAGGCCAGCATTAGTTGAAGTGCTCACCGCATTTTTTTTTTTGCTACTCCCTGTTGAAAATGAATTGAAGCGGATTTCCGGGCGATGAATTAATTGAACAGCGGACACGTGGCCTAAGGTGCATGTGCCTAAGTTTGTATGTGTAGATCTGAGAGAAAAAACGCAAGATTCTCGGAGTAGGAAGCAAATTAATCGTGCACGTGGAATTGTAATAGCGATGCTTTGGACAATAAATGAAGTAGGCCCGTTCATTTTTTCTGTGACGCTAACCTTTTAAGCCTTTACAGTAAATGGATTCACTTAGTGGACTGTACCAGTTACCAATGACAAAACAAAAACTAAAAGTATATTTTTAACACAGAAATAAATGAGCTGGGGGCCACTGTCTGGGTCACACACTTATCTGATAAATCAAAAGAGAGAGGAGCATGGAAAGGAAATATATTACTGCCTGGAAATCATTCTAAAATAACCATTTCTAAGAACGCAGTGTACATCTGAGTCCATCTTCTGGCCTTTAGAACTACTTATTATTTTCCTTTTACATACTCTATAATAGTGTCTGATGTCTGGGAACAAAATCTCATTGGGATTAGTCAGCAAACTGAGACCCAGCAGCAGCCTACATCATTTTTCATGTTCACGAGTTACCCTGTAGGTCATGCTGCTCTGCCAGAATGACTATGGAAACATAGATACATAGTGACTTTTGGTTTGGTAAATATTGTACAGTTACAAGCAGTGTTGACTCTCCTGGCCTTGGACTGCATGAAATCGCAGTATTTAGGTCTGTGCCCTCGCCCACATTCTCTCTGGAGTATTCATTATGTGTCTGTCTTTTTTTTCTTTTTTTTTTGGTCTAGGAGCTATATTATTTTGCAGCTGATACAGCAATACACCAACAAAACAAACAAATAAAAAATATAGACGTCTCAGTCTAAAATAGGGGAAGAAAGAGAAATCAGTATGGGCTAATCTAATGTGCATGAGGTATATAGTTAAAAAAAAATCTAAACTTCTGCTGAAGCAATTGCACCGTTTAACTCTGCAGCAGACCTTGATTACGTTTAAGCATACTGTTCAAGATGTTCACCATAGAAACTATAAACTTGTTGCCTTAAGCTGTTTTCAGGAAAGTATACCAAATGTTACAAACTTTGCAGATTAATCTTCTTAGGTCAAAGTCTTCTAAGGTTGGTCAAAGGAAGTGGGGTTTCCTAATATGGCCCAAGAACCGTATGAACATCTTGATTTTCTATGGAATTGTTTTCTTTTGCTTCCTTTTTCCTGTCTCGTAGAGATTCGTTCATCCAAGTGGTTCTGCCTGCTTGCGATCGTGGAAACCAGACGAAAAGACGCACGCACAGCTGTCACTTTTAACTAGTTCATATTTTCCTTGGATGCTCGAAGAATGTACATGTTTACATGAATGAGGAATGACAGATTTCAAAAGAAAAACAATTCCGTATAAAGTCATGAATACATAGTCAGACAGTTTATGGTCCATATTAGGAACCCCCACTTCCTTTTTCTGCCTTCAGGATTATGTCCTAAGCTATTTAGTTGCCCAGAAAATGAAATACTTAAGAGTGGAGAGGTTAACACTTTGACCTAAGAAATCTAATTTCAGCTGTTCAGCAAATTATATATATGTAAAAGAAATCTCTTATCAGTCCCACTCCCTATATAGTAGATGTGAATGAATATGGATGAACTACAACGCTACTGACATTGTCTTAGCCAGTTCTTATTATGACCGCTTGCCTGTAACAGACTTTATGCTTTCTTTTCTGTGGATCTACTTTGTGTTCTTTGGCTTCTCCCCTTTTAAGGGTTCTATTTTGAACCTGACAGCTGAGGGCTTTCCTTTCAGAGAGGGTTGCTTTCAGAAGCAAACAACTCTTATCTATCTGTAGAACCCTTGAGGAACTGTTTTTCTTCTTCTTCGAGCATACAGTAAAAATTGCCTGACTTCCAATTTTGAAGTACAGCATCCAGCCAGAGACATGAAGTCGACACCACAATTTTCAGTAGCTGTTTTTCTGCAAGGAAGCAATTTTCCTCAAAACTGGTCTTGCTGAGATGGCTGCTGGCCGGTTCACCGGTTAGATGTAATTAAAAAATTCCAGACCAAGCCTTTGCCTGTTTAATGTTCCAGTTTGTTTCTGGATATAAGGAGTCAAGTGTTTGTGCCTGAACAAAGTCTTGGCGCCGACTTAGGACCGCAAGATCCCTCTCTCGTACCTTCGACAGTATTTTTAGAATTTATTTACTTGCCAAGTTCAATTTCCTTACAGATCCCTAATGAGCAAAACAGAGCTGACAGTTGCAAGCAAAATCTCCCCGAGATGACACGAGAAAGAAACTTTGAAATGAATCAGACTCAAAAGGAAACCTATCCTCTTCTAGCAAGTCAGTGTACAATCCAAGCATTGGTTTGGTTTTGGAGCTGACAGTAACACAAGCACTGCACAACTCAGCGTCCATTACCTGACCAGAAAAAAAAAGTGCAAGAGAGGGAACAATTACTTTGCTGGATTTAATGCTAATGCTTAGGATTGCTACAAACTTTTTGAAAATCAATCCAGTGTTACTATAAATACTACAATCATGACACTTAATGATACACATTGCTAACATGTATTTATTCATCTTCAGTAACTGGTTTATCCTGGTAAGGGTCAGGGTGGACACGGAGACTATCCTGAGAACACCTGTGTCTGAGGTGAGAATCCTGGGTTGGACGCAATCCAATGGAAGGCTCCATGCACACGCATTCACACCTACAGGTAATTTAGGGTAGCCAATCCACCTACTTGTGTGTTTTGGGGAGGTGGAAGGAAACCAAAGAACTCCATGGACATGGGGAGTACCGTATATGCATGCAGACAAAAGTCAGGATCAAACTGGAAACCCTGGCACTGTGACCCCACAACGCTAACCACTGTACTACAATGGCACCCACACCAATAATAATGCTTAAAAATACAAGATACAATCATTTGCAGTATGTGAAAAAAGTAATCACGTGACCAAAAAGAACTCGGTCGAACAATTGAACTGAATACTGAATATCGACGGACAAACACTCAAGAGAAGATAGCTCGCAGTGATTGATGCATAAATATTCAGATGCTTTTGGATCTTCAGCCACTTTATGAAAGTTCTGATGGGGAAATTATCACGTTATCCACCAGGCTTCATTCATCAAAGGCTGTCATATTGGGTACTTGAATTAAGCCAGTGATGAGCATAAGATACATTGGCTACTGTATAGGCAAGTGTTAAGGACATGGATTTGATATGAACAGTTACTGGTGTGAAGTGTAGATATGAGGTGCACCATTTGATATAATCTGGAGTGGTTTAATGGTGTAAAATGGGAAGCAGGCCAGCAGAGAGACGATGAGTGCCTGGACACAGACAAGGACATGCCCTGTCCTCCCCTATCCACTTCCTGTGATAAAAATGGAATAACACTTGAGTAGGAACAGGTCATCACTCTAAATAAGATTAAATTACCGAAATAATCACATTAGCAGAGTTATGAAATAATTGATGCAAAATGATTCTCGTACTAAATGTGCTCATTAGAGTACTTACCTCCTCCCTCTCCTTTAGATTTAACTTTAGCATTTCATGCTATTTAAAATCCATTAAAAGCAGCATTAGCAGTGTTGTATTTGTTTCAATGACAGATTTGTCATTGAGGAGATCCGATGTAATGATCTTGGGAATTTTGAGTTGGCACATGAAATATAATGCAAATCGACATTTTTTGGTAGCAGGAAAGAACTGAGTTGATGTAGATCTATCTAGACTCTCTTTCGGGGGTTGATGATCGGTGAATGGGGTGGATGGGGGTGGAAAGGTTTAGTAGGAGTGGGGAGGTGATCACCCATTGCCTCTAAGGTGATATGCAGTCAGATATTTTGTGGGAAAGTGTTGCACTGTGCCCTTCAACAGTGAGAAGATAATCTCTCAACAACGTCCCGATTTACTGATGTTGTCAGTGTTAGAGATATTTGGTTTGACTTTGTTTAATGGCCTGTTTGGTGTTTATATTGAGGTGTAAAGCAGTGCTGTTTTGGGCAGTGTGTTGTGTGTTAGTGCTGGTTACTGGGTTAGTCAGCCTTTTCATTGGTTCTTTGGGACTTGGCTTAATGTGCATCCAGAAATTGAGGGCTGTTTTCTCTATATTTATAGATATTACGAAATGGCCTAGTTCTAGCTTCAGCAGGTCGCATGTCTCATTTTGTGTACAACCCCGATTCCAAAAAAGTTGGGACAAAGTACAAATTGTAAATAAAAATGGAATGCAATGATTTACAAAT